>JAMPIV010017894.1:0-380808 GCA_024509875.1 Oreohelix idahoensis
TGCTACACATGAAAACCCTTACCAGTGGTTTCAATAATATTAATTATATGCAAAAAAAATATGTTGCTGAACATTATGTGGGAGAATCGTCGCAAACCGAGATTAGGTTTAGAAGCCCCATTCTGAAATATTTTTATAACTGAATTGCTCAGTCAGTAAGTCAGATGATATATATGCATGGGCCAATACTGCGGCTTTGGCTCTGACATCCATCTAATATAAACTACATGAGTGCCCATGTAACATAACATTGCAAGACCATTTATCCACTGTACCATGATGTATTATGCCAACCTGTGATTTGTCACTATCTGTGCTGTCGAGTGTGTACGTCCAATTAAACTTTAGTAAAGGTACCCAGTCGTTGGTGTCGATGACTTCCAGCCATACATGAGTGTGAGAAAAGAACATTTGTCAACACCACGAACCCTTATTATCATTCGCACATTATACACTCAATCCATGTCTACACACCACTGCGTAGGTCAAGTTGACAATCCATACACTACAGTGGAGCAAACAACACCATAGAGATCTTATCAACTGATGATGATGATGATGTCTGCTTCCATCCACTATAATTTATCCTTTTTGTGAGATATCATAAACGGGAATAATAAAATTCCAACTTTATCAACTTTATCACGGATCTTTATTTCGTGTTTATAGTAGTGTTACTTTATCCAATTTCCTGGTTACAGTGGACCCTCGGTTTGAATCACAAACACAAAAATTCGAAGTCGACCAAAACAGTGTTCAGTGATGCATCTACCACATGATTTAATTCCCTTATCTAGCATTATTAAACAGTATTTTTATTATCGTTTTTTTTACAACCGCATAATGCCGCAACGTAAGTGCAGTATAAATGATAACATTAACAAGAGAATTTTCCCTTCATTTAGAGGTGTAGATGGAAAATGTCGGAATGTACTTTATGCCAGCTCTAAATTTTAGGCATTTTCACATGGTGGTCGGTCAGACGTAGTCAACCACGTGAAAAACGAAAAAAAACATATAGGTTGCTGTTGACAGTAAGGCTTCCAACAGCAGTATAAGTAATTTCTTAATCGAAAAACCCAGTGAAAAAGGAAATGGAAAAACAGTTACATTCGCAGCACAGAAGGCAACATATCAGCTTATCACACGGCGGTGCATAACCACAGGTTGATTAGGGGTTGTCTTCCCTTGTTTATTCATTCATTGTGTTTGACCTTTAGGGTCAGAGGTTGACAGTTCGGCGTAGGCCTATGGGAAGGTTTTTTAAGCGGGAGTGAGATATACTTCCGGGAAGCCGGGAGGTCCTGTTTTTCTGAAGGGACCAAGAGTCCATTGTTTTTCGGGGAGAATCTTCGAAGTAACTGCTATGGCAGTTTTCCCCAGTGAATCTCTGTGCGTCGGGATGCCGACAGAATTCCTTGTGATGTTCTGAGGATTCATTTGCCAGGTAATACCGACCTTTATGCATTATTACGCTTTTCGGTGGCAGAACATGTAAAGGATTACCTAGGGTGAACAGCAGCTCACTGATCCGCCATTTCAGAACTTATATATTTGTGCTCGAGGTAGCCATCCAAGACTGTTAGTCTTATATTGTCCAGAAATCCAGTGACGAAGATATATTGTGGGAGCCGCAGATTGGCGGAACTTCTATCTACAATAAGTATTACTGCAGGGTTGATGATAACCTATTTAACAGAAGTACACGGCCGACGTCAGAACGAGGCCTGTGCTTTCGGCTATTATACTACAGCCTGATATGTGCAATTGGCGGGGAGTGCCAAGTTGCACCTATGTGTCATAGTAACTAAGGCATCTGACGCGTTTAGTCAGAGACGCCAAGGGCGACGCTACGAACTGTCATTATTGAAGAACTTTGCTATTGACCATGCACGTCTATTCCGATGTTTACCTTTTTGAATGCCAAATGTATACCTATCGATGTCAGGTCAGCATGACCTTGTTACACTGACTGTTCCTGTTGATACTATGTGTGTTCCCGTCAATAAATGTCTTGAAACATGCCTGCAGTGTCAAAGCATCCTTGATTACTGCATGTGAGAGTATGGGTTGCAGGATCTACATCTATACGAGCCTAAACACATTCGCGCCTTCATTCGCACCCACACTCAATTCATCATACGCTCGCACTACACATCTAACAACATGTATACTGTCTTGGGCCAGTGATCACATCAACAAGAAAAAAAAGACAGTTACATTTCTGGTGGACCAGTTACGTGGGCTCTTATGATACATTTCTTGTCGCCAATGTGGCCTAGAAACTTACATTTCTGATGGACCAGATCTGTGGGTTTAAAAAGAACAGAGCGAGCATTTGACATTATTGTTGACATTTATGGATCCAGAAATTTACATTCCTGGTTGGCTGTTACATGTATGATGTCTCCAGTTTTGTCGAGAAAGTTACAAGAAGGACAAGTACACATTACACTTCTGATCTGTGGGTCTAAGCTACACACGGGACAGCCGTAACACACAGCGCTAATTCTACACTTGCAAGTTTTGGCTACAACAGGACAGATATAGGTCATCAACGGTTGACCCAAATAAACAGTACGAGCATTTATATTATAATGCTACATAAAGCATAACAAGACATGTACTGAAGTTAACTACTAGGCATTTGCTACGTGGACCATAACTGCATAGAAGGCGGGTTCCTATTGTAAACAGTACTGCTGGTTGTTACACGTTTCATTCAACAACAGACTTTTCTAGGTCAGAGCATTCAAGCTACATTGTTGGAGGTCAAGTGTCTGTAAACAGTACGTGGAAAATAGTAAACATTCAATGTGCAAGCCCTAATTTGAGAAGGTCATAGTAACTTTGGTTCGTGAATACCACTTTATGTTACAGTGGATTTGACGTTCAGTGCGCGTTTGACATTTCGTTTCTGTGTTCGCAAGGAGCAAGGAATTTATTTTAGTTTCAGCTGTGACTGAACTTGTTCTGCAACACATTGAAATTGATTGCTATATGTTTATGTTACTTCTACTGTTTTTGTGTATTTTTCTGCGGGTTTTTCGGTTGGTGGGTCTTACGGTAAATATGCCACTTGATCGAGGCTTACTGTAAGCGTTCTGTAGGTGCAAATTTTCTTAATTTGGAAATTTGCTAGTGACAATTGGTCGCTATTGATGTTAGCTGTGATGTAATTGTACTTAACGTTGTTTTTGTAATATTTTGTCTGTTTTTCAGTTTTGATTGTCGATTTGTTTTGTTTGTATTCTGTAGGTCTCTCCTTTCTTGTGTATTTCTCTACACATTTTTGGTTAAAACAGTGTTGCCATTTGTATTGTTTTGTATTTTTGTCTTTGTATTTTTTTTTTTTTGGTTGTACTACATTACTGTCATGCACAGTCTACATACACATACTTGGTCATGTTTTGATATTATTGATAAGGTAGACTCTTCATATAGAGTTTGTTAATAAAATATTATTATATAAGATATTTATACAAGTTCTTTGATAAAAGACTTGTTATCTACAAAGATTGAGACAAGGTGAAATACATATTCAAGTTCTTTATAAAAAAGACTTGTGCCCATAGTGAGTGGGATATAAGGGAATTTTTTTTTCCACAGGTACTCAAGTGATTTTTTGGGTACATTATAAACAAGAGGAACATACAAAGTCTTTGTCTAAGACTAAGACAGTAAAATAAAGTGAAGTGAGAATACAAGTCTAGCATTTCAGACTTGTCTCCCATTGAAGTGGGATAAGGTAATTTATTTAATTTTTTTTTCAGGTTTCTGATCTCAGTAGACAAGATGTCTACATTGGACTACTTTATTACACAAGGGAGAGCCCTTGATAAGACTGGTCAACAGTTAGAACAATGGGCTGTTGCTCAGTATGACAAAGCATTAGCTGCAGAAGAAAAAAAAGCTCAGGCTGAAGAGAAAAGATTAGAAAGAGAAGCTAATATTGCTGCTGAACAAAAGAAATTGCAGATGCAGGTGGAGGAAAGGAGATTTGAAGCTGAACAAAAGAGATTAGACAAAGAAGCTGAACAAAAGAGATTAGACAAAGAAGCTGAACAAAAGAGATTAGACAAAGAAGCTGAACAAAAGAGATTAGACAAAGAAGCTGAACAAAAGAGATTAGACAAAGAAGCTGATGCGGAACAGAGAGATTAGACAAAAAGATTAGACAAAGAAGCTGCTGCAGAGGAGAGGAAAGCTCAAGCTGAGGCTGAAATCAGAAAAATGGAACATGAGGAAAGAAAACAGAAGATGGAACTTGATGAAAAACTCGCAACTTTGGAGTTAGAGAAATTGAAATTGGCGAGTACGGGTGCTCAGCAAACAACTTCGAGTACGACAAGGGAGTTTGTTAGTAGGATTAAATTGCCTCATTTCAATCCTTTAAAGGATGACGTAGCAGATTATCTAGATAGATTCCAATTTTTGTGCGATACGCATAACATAAAAAAGGAAAAATATGTTGAACAACTGATGCCATTTTTTACAGGTGACACAGTGACTACTCTTATGACAATAGACGAACATGAGAGGACTAATTATGATGTTGTCAGGGCAGCATTGCTAAAAAAATATCAACTAAAACAAGAAGACTATCGTCTTCGTTTTAGGACAATGTTGCCAGAAAATGGAGTAGATTTCTCTGATTTTGTTACAAAGATACGTCGTACATTTACACGATGGGTTGAGTTGTCTCAGATTGAGAAAACATATGAAGGTCTAATGGACTTATTATTGCGAGATAAGGTTTTGTCATCTGTTAATGATTCTTTTCTTGCATTCCTTCATGAGCGTAAGCCTAAAAACTTAAAAGAAATGGAGGAATACTGTTGTCAGTATGCCACAGCACATCCCCATGCTACAGTTAGCAATTCTAAAGTGAAAGAAGGGTTGCCAGCTGCTTCGGCAACACCATATGGCCCTAATTTCAAAAAAAATTTCAGGGTGCTCAACAAAATTGGAATAGGGGAAGTAATCAAAATTACACTCAGAAGCGGAGTAATCCAACACATGATGGTTCTTCGTCTATGCAGTGGAGACAAGATGGTAGTTCTCGTAATTTTAGTGGTAATAATTTGAGACACTTTCGCAAAGGCTATCCAAATAATAACTATTCAAATTTTCGAGGTAATCATTCTCGACGTCAAGATTATGACGATGGTGAATTTAGAAACCGGGATTCAAACCGGAATGATGATTACAATAGGCAATGATATGATAACAATTACAGGGGAAATGATAGTCGAAATAATTACAGGGGAAATGATAATCGAGGTAGACCTAGGTTTAACAAGAAAAGACCTTACCAACAGGCAAACTCTGCGCAACAAGAGTTTGATGGAGCCTGTAATACAGTAAATGATAGTGGTAACTCTAGGGCTATCACTGGTTGTGCTTTCGATTTTGGGAGAGCAACTGAATGCCCCCAATGCTTAACATTGTTTGACTCATCAACTGTATCTACGCTAAGTTGTGGTCACCCTCTTCCTGCTCTACCTGCTACAGTTGCGCATGATGGGAGAGGATCTCTCATCTTAGATAAAGGTCTAATAAATGATAGGCTAGTCTCAGTACTTTTCGATTCGGGATGTACTACCGTCGGGGTAAGGAGTCTCTGATAGATCCTTGCTGTGCCACTGGAAAAACAATCAAATGTGTTACATTTGGTGGTACTATGGAAAGCTATCCTACTGCTATTATTAGGATTGACACTCCTTTCTTCACAGGAGATGTCCATGCATGTCTTCTTCCTAATCCTATTGCGGATCTTATAATCGGTCGTATTCATGGGGTTAAGGAATGCACCCCGCAACAAATTTCTAGTTGGGAAGAAAAAAAACATTCAAACGGTCAATGCAGTGGTGACAAGAGCTCAAGCTCTTAATCCCCCAACTTCATCTGATAATAGTAATGAAGTTGATAGCCAAGACGAGCACTTGGTGATTTCCCATGACTCGTTTGTTAAACGTCAAGAAGAGGATCCTTCTTTGAAGAAATACTTCCTTCTTGCAAAGAAAGGGGATCCCAATCAAAATACGAATCACAAATCGTATATTACTATGAAGAATGGTATATTGGTACGAATGGTACAACACTCGGACAAGTCTATGCATTCGCAAATTCTTGGGCCTAAGTGTATGAGAGCCTTAATTCTTCGGCATGCACACGATTCTCAGTGTGTGTGCTGGACACATGGGTTTTTCCAGAACTAAAACTAGAGTCCTTGCGTCATTCTTTTGGCCATTCGTGAATAAAGACATCCGAATTTATTGCCGATCTTGCAAAATTTGTCAAGAGGTCAAGTCTAGGGGTCCGAGACATGCTGCTCCTATTCAGGCTGCAGATATTCCGATTCGGCCGTTTCAGAAAATGGCTATAGACATCATTGGTCCGTTCAAAATTAAGTCAGCCAGAGGACACCAATTTATCCTCACTTGCGTGGACATGTGCACGCGTTGGCCAGAGGCTATTCCTCTGAAGAGCATATCAACTGTCGATATCGCTGATGCTCTTTGGCTCGTATTTTCTCTCGTCTGGGATTCCCCGGAGAAATACTGTCGGATCACGGCACTCAGTTAATTTCGGACGTTATGTCTCAGGTAATGGCTACGCTAGACATTAAAAGGTCTCTCAGTAGTATTTATCATCCAATGTCCAATGGATTGGTAGAACGTCTTAACAGGACACTAACGAAACTTACTTGGCAAGATAACGGAGGAGACAAAGCATATGTCTTACTGCCCTCAAGAGAGAATAGACTTCTCATTTCTTGGAAGGGTCCATACACTATAGTCTCGAAAATTTCTGATGTCGACTAGATTGTCGATGTGGATGGAAGGCATAAAACCTTCCATATAAATATGCTAACAGAGTTTATTGAACGTCCAGACTATTTACAGCCTATTTTCCAGGCGACGGACGACTCTCCAGTTCAACATGGTCACATCTCATCCCTGTCCGTTATACAGGATGAGGAAACTATTTTTAGGTCCTTGGACGGAATAAAACTTTTCATACGATTTTTTTTTTTTTTTTAATAAAAAAAACCACGGGCAACTTTAGGCCTATCAGCCCTTCGGCCCAATGACATGTCATTGCGAGGCTGGGGAACCTGAGGACTTTCCTTCCCACCCGGTCAGGAGCTTCGCTCCTTCCCATCCACAGAGGGTTTATCACAGGAGCCGTTCAGGCTATTCAGTCAAATTTCCGGCCGTAAACATTTCTTCAAACGCCGACGCCCGGGTTTGAACCATGAACACCTGGTCGCCAGTACAACGCCCGAAGCCATTACAACCAGCGCGGCTCCCAAACTTTTCAAACGATAAAAGTGGAAGTTGTGTTAGTTAATGTATGTATTTTTTTTACCAGTATCTTATTTTAAGTGCATACATAATTATATTTAATAGATTTATTTGTGCTTTTACCTTAATTTTTATCATGTCCCCCTTTTTTTACAAAATGTCCCGGGGTTTTTAGGTAAAATTTTGGAAATGTCCCGGTTTTTAAACAAAACAATTATGGAACCCTAGTGTTGTAGGGGTTTGGAAGAGAGAGCAACCATACTATCCTATCGGCTGTTCTTCCTATGGGCTGGTTCCATTCTAGTCCTCGATCCTTCAAATGATCGTCCTACTGTTGTCCTCCCACCTGACTTCTGGTCCGTCCTGGAGGTCTGATCCTCTGGCTTTTTAGCCTTACCATAACTGGAAGTGGCAGCCGAATCGTCACCCACTCTGTATACATGGCCAAACCATCTTCGTTGGGTCTGTTTTAACATGGGTCTCGAGGTGGGGAGGTGGTTGGGTTTTTAAGCCTTGACATAATCGTCTTGGTTGCGGACCATGTCTCTTCTTGTTACTCTCAACCACCTTTCTCAGATAACCTCGTTTCTGAGGTTTGCATCTAGATTTTTTTGCGGGTTTGTAGTCGTGTGCCCTTGACCTCGCATCATATGGTCATGACTGGGACTTTCGTGATAATTAACCATAAATTTATTAGTATTTTACAGCTTTGAATATACTGACTATAATTCAAAATACATTACAATAATACATTTTTATAGTAATTAAAAAAAGGGTATAGGGGTCCCCGTTTACAGGCATCATTGGGAATATGGTGTGTTTAGGTCGCATATTTTCTTGACATCGGCAACACTAGGGGTGATGGATGTGGTCCAGCATCCACGCCAGGTCGCCTTCACCTTCCCAGAGTTGCCTCTGGTACCCATGTGGGCTGGGTTCGACCCAGGGAGCCGTTTGCGGCCTTAAAAAATCCCATCTAATCTGAGGGATCGAAACCATAGACCACTGAAGACTAGGAAAGCATGTCACTACTCCACTATGCCTACCGGCGGCTCACATTTATAGTTAAGGACATGACAAAAATGGAAAAGTTTAGAGTACTTTAATATGCAAGTTCCTTGATTTCAACCTGAAATGTGAGGCCGACTTGGATCCGATGGATCTTCTTTATTCGTGGTAGGATTATTGGACAATATTTTCTTACTATCAAAAATTTGGCGGCACCCACCGTTTGAGAAACCACTGCTCTAGATGTTAGAAGAGTGTTTAGGAAAAGATCGACACTCACTTGCCCGCCGGCTGTATTGAAACTATGTAAGTCTTGCTACTGTTTTATACTATAAGCTATATCAGGGTGATCATATTTGCCAGTCCTGTTCGTCCATATTTACCAAAGAAGTTTAATTTTTCAATGTTCGGTATAGACCAGAAGTTTTCTTAACATATGGATCCATTGGACCTTGAGGGAAAGGTCCTAGAATGGATTCTCAGGGGGTCATGAATGGATTCTAGGGGTCCTTGAATGGATTCTAGAGGGTGCCTATCAATGATTCTAGAGGGTCCCCACGATTGGATTCTAGGGGTTCCATGTGGAATTCTAGGGGCTTCTACCATGAATGGATTCAATGGGTTTCTTCGAATGGGATTCTAGAGTGTCCATGAAATGGATTCTTAGAGGGTGTCCATGAATGGATTTCTACAGGGGTCCCCATGAAATGGAGTTCTAGAAGATCCATGAATGGATTCTACAGGGCCCATGAATGAGATTCTAGAGGGTCCCCATGTATGGCTTCTAGAGGGTCCATGAATGAATTCCTAGAGGGTCCATAAATGGGATTCTAAGAGGGTCCATGAATGGATGAAGGAAGATCCTAAGAATGGATTCTTAGGAGGGCCAGAGAAATGGATTCCAGAGGGCCCATGAATGAATAATAGAGGGGTCCCATGAATGGATTCTAGAGGGTCCATGTATACACCCTAAAATTTAAATTGTAGTTTTTTTTTAAATTCATGCTTTTTATGTCCTTAACCCTTCATCGGGGCAATCAAAGGGGTCCCCATGGTTTGGGATTGGTCAATCAAAGGGGGCCCTTGCCTCCAAACGGACAATCCATAGCACAACAAGGTTAAGAAATCCAGAAATCATACTTCTCCGTGAAAATGTGGAAGATGCGCTAGCCATTGCACCGCAAAAACTAAATTTGCACCTCCATTGAAATCACAACACTATTTACGGCACTATCCCAACAGCTCCCAGAACAATTGCACTGTCTTGAACGCTGCATTGGCTGCGACAGAGCGAGGAGATCAGCAGCCCTAGTTAAAACAAGAACAAGAATATCAACAACATATACGAAAGTGACAAACAACCACAGTAACAAAGAACAAGAACAAACTCATATTGTTAATAGCCACATTCTTCTGTTGTTTTTTTCTATTGTCTAATAATCTAACATCTCTCTGTTGTTTTTTCTATTGTCAAGGTTTTCAATTCTTCCTGTTGTTTTCCTTTTGTCTCGTTTTTTGTACATATCATATGTTGGTTTTATCTGTTGTTCTATTTGTGGTATTTTTTTCTCTGTTGTTTTTTCTTTTGTATAGTGTTCTACTTTCTCTCTGTCTGTTTTTTCTTGTGTCTAGTTTTTGTACCTTCTTCTCTGCGTTGTTTTTCTGTTGTCTAGTTGTTGTATTTTTCTCTAGTTGTTTTTCTTTTTGGTCTAGTGTTCTTTTTACTTTCTCTCTGTTGTTTTCCTTTTTGTCTAGTTTTTGTACTTTCTCTCTTGTTGTTTTTCTGTTGTCTAAGTTTTTGTATTTTTCGTCTGTTGTTTTTCTTTTGTCTATATGTTCAACTTCTCTCTGTTGTTGTTCTTTTGTCTAGTTTTTGTACTTCTCTCTGTTGTTTTTCTCTGTTGTATCGTTTTGTATTTTTCTTGTTGTTGTTCTCTTGTCTAGGTCTCAGTGTTCTACTTCTCTCTGTTGTTTTTCTTTTGTCTAGTTTTGTTCTTCTCTCTGTTGTTTTTTCTGTTGTCTAGTTTTTGTATTTTTCTCTGTTTGTTTTGGTCTTTTTGTCTAGTTTCTACTTCTTTATTTCGCACGATGTGCCTGAATCATACCTTTAAGTGTGTTAATAATTACCGTTATTTGTCCTGTATACAGGGTTGATTGAAAAGTGGTGCTTCCCTAATTTTTAGCATTGGAATACATCATAACTTGTAAGCTGTTGTATATACCACGAAAATAAATAGCAAAACAAATGAGAGTTGCTGTTATGAGACAAATAACTTTATTATTTTCTTTTTCTGTTTACCAAAGGGTAATAAATAAATAAACTTCTCAACATGGGACAATGACCTGAATGTTACAAAAAGATTAGGCAAAAAACTATTGCTGCTGGCTATGAAATGTGTTAAAAGAAACCGGATCTTCTTCTTCTCCTTTCCATCGTTCGTCATGAAAAGGACGTTGGTTTGCGTTGTGTTCCGTTTACAGCGGAGCAGCGATTATTTGCGCCTATTCGACCGACACATACGCCTTCCAGCACGGCAATTTTGGGACCAGGGTTAGCCTTCCCTCTTCGATCACTACTCACTCACTCAAGCCAGACAGCTAGTGTTGCAGCCTGTTTCCTGGATCACCACATGGATGGTGGAGTAGGGTCCTTGGTCAGCTCTGGTTCGATGACCCTGACGCAAAGCAGTCATAGATAGGGTCGCCTAACGCATTACTCACAGTGGACGCGTCATAGGTCCAAAAAAAAACCGGATCTCAAGGTGGGATTGTAAGGTTTATGTGCCATGACATTTTATTTATTAAATAAGCATTTAATAGTAATTATTTTAACTTGTGTTTCATAGAAATTAGTTGGATACGAATGAAGACATTTATAACATAAGAACTGGCTTTTTCAAACAGCAAATGTAGAATTTTCATATTTACTAGAGGTAAAACCGGATTAATTTTCTGAGACAAAGTAAATTCCTCACAAGATTTAAAAATATTCTCATCACTCTGCGTATTTTAAGAATGCCGCCTTGACATCTGCGCCAGGTAGGAATATAGTCATGAGGCAGTTTATTATTGAAAATCTTGTGTCATGTCAATTCGTTGTCACGTCTGTCAACAACTTGACTAGGTGAACTTTCTGGTCGAGTGGAAGGATCAGTAAACTACTCTGCACCCTGGTGTCTGTGTTGGAGAAAAACTAAAGTTGATTCAGGTAGGTAGAAGATCGTCTGGCTGGCTGAGAGCTCTGGCCTTCTCGCGGCAAGATAACGAGTTGCGGGATCAGACCTATAGTAATGTTCATTTCCAGTTCTAACCCAGCTTGGTAAAAAGGGAACCTTGACTCTTTATAAGGGAGGCAAATGACAGCGAGCAAAAGGAATCTGGTCACACTACCACCTCTAAAAAGCTGGATATAGTATATTAAAGTCTCTAACCGCTTCTCTTCCCATAAGTCAGTATCTTCTTCCGTGGGACTACTTAAGGAAGATAGTGTGTTACACTAATGCGCATTAGTATCATAAATAGCATGTACAGACGGACGGACCGGACGGATACGTCGGAAGATAAACACAGGGACTGACAAAGAAGAACAAGAAGACGGACGAACTAACAAACAGACAGACTGATTGGATGGATGGACTGACAGACGGACAGATGGTGGGTTTGATGGAGTTGTTTTGTTGGTGTTGTTGATAAATTAAGTGCTGCTGAGTTTCGTCGCTCTTTAATCAGTCAATTCTAAGCCGATAGAACCTGCATGTGTTCTTGTAGCTTTGGGTGGATTGTCTGTTTATAGAGTGTTTGTGAATGTTTGTGGAGCCCGGCTAATAGCTGTCGTTCTCTCTGTGAAGTCCCCTGGGCAAGTGAGCAGCCCATGCTGAACTGTCCCTCATACGGATGGTAACAGTTTGCGGCTAGCTAGCTCATGTGTGGGGTTTAATTTATGTTTAAGGTGCGTCGTTAAGTCTGGAGTGCTTCTGTTCCTAGTTGGCAGATTTTGCTCTCCATCCCATACGTCGTAGGATATTATTTGTGTGTCAATTTGTTGGGATGGGCCATTCTCTTTATACAAGGGCTTGTCCAGTAGACCCTTTTGCCCATCGTATTCAGCCCATTCCTCTTTGAAGTTGTTTTGGAGTATTCGGTTAGCTTTCTGCAATGTTTTGCTGTGATGTGTTTGTTTGAACCATGTTTGCTCCTAGTTTTTGCTATTAGTCTGTCTTCTTTATCGTTGCCTGGTATGCCTGTGTGGTGCCCTGGTAAACCACTGGAGAGTGGACTCTCATTGCCGTATTTTGATTAGAAGCCTGTCAATTATTTCGGCCAGCTGTATTATTTCTTTATTTTTCCGTTTTGAGGTATTCTTCTAAAGCCAGAAGTGCTGATTTTGAATCCGTGAAGTTTATAATATCTGCCGCGGCATATGGACTTCTTGTTTGAATTGGCCTGTCTATTGCTGTGAGTGTCGAGTTATTGCTGTAATCTCTTGCTTGAGTAGGTTAGTACATAATTCTCCGCACGGTTCATATATTTCTAGGGTTTATTGGTAGGGGGGGGGGGGGGGGTAGCTATGCAGGCAGACAGATCAGACAGACAAGATTTAGATAGCTAGACTGACAGACAGTCAGTTAGGTAGGTAGGTAGGGTAGATAGATATATAGATAGATAGATAAATAGTTAGATAGATAGATAGATAGATAGATAGATAGATAGATAGATAGATAGATAGATAGATAGATAGATAGATAGATAGATAGATAGATAGATAGATAGATAGATAGATAGATAGATAGATAGATAGATAGATAGATAGATAGATAGATAGATAGATAGATAGATAGATAGATAGATAGATAGATAGATAGATAGATAGATAGATAGATAGATAGATAGATAGATAGATAGATAGATAGATAGATAGATAGATAGTTAGATAGATAGATAGATAGATAGATAGATAGATAGAAAGAACATCGAAAATATATCCCGGTTAACAAAAACAAGCAGATGTTTTCAATAGGAAAAAACACAAAAAATAGGGACAGTCTACGAAACATAAACACACGAGACATGCGTGGTTGAATTCCACGGCTTCCGTACCAAGAAACGTAGACACAACAAGGCATTTGTCTTTTTTCCAACAGAGAGTCGTAGGGTACAGTTTCTGATAGCTTACATAC
This sequence comes from Oreohelix idahoensis, assembly GCA_024509875.1. Classification (NCBI taxonomy): domain Eukaryota; kingdom Metazoa; phylum Mollusca; class Gastropoda; order Stylommatophora; family Oreohelicidae; genus Oreohelix; species Oreohelix idahoensis. The sequence goes on from JAMPIV010017894.1 coordinate 13,496, forward strand.
CTAAGGGTGAAATAGCTGCTCATCCCCTGCCATACGGAGCCATGCCTTGAAAAAAACAATGGTTCTCTTCACTTACAGGCAAAATGCGCGAAATATAGATTAACAGCAGATTATGTAATATGGCACGTACTATCGTCTTTTTTGTGTGTTGGGTCCTTGTTTAGTAACTATGTTGTGTTAACGTATCGAATGATATCACTTTTTTTCATTGGAAAACTTGTCTTGAGGATGTGATTTATCTTTCGGATGGCTTGTCATTTCAAGAGTGTAATGGCTATCCTTTATTTTTATTTTTTTTAAAATGAGTTAAATTGCCTGAATTGGCTATCTTTCTGGTTGACTGTGTTTATGCGAAATGTTTTATGCAAAACTTCTTGTGTAACACGTGTACACGTGTTTTGTATGTTAGTGCCGTTATGTTTTGTGGAACTTTGTGTTGGATTTGTCGCTGCTGATCTTAATTTCGTTTGTGTATTTATGTTTCTAGTTTCTTCCTACCTGAACTTTCATCCCATCATGGTACCTGAACTTCTAATCCATCTTGTATGACTGTCAGGAAACCCATTTACCCGTCGAGAACACTCCACTGGCTACATCACTGCAGTGTGGATATTTATAATAACAAATAAGGCTGCGTTCTTCCAAAGAGTATCACCACACAACAATGGCTGACATAAGAAAATAAACGCCTCTTTAACAGGTACTTCTCCTTTTAATTACTTTATACACACAATAAGGCCTCATCCACGGCCATCAAACGCATCAGATACAATAATGTGAAAAATCACTGTAAACATGCCTTAGCAGCAGCTTAAAAACTATCGCCTTCATACATGAAGGTACGGAATTATACAAAATGACTACTCTGAGTCCGTCTCGCTCACCTGAGGCGGCAAAACTATGATAAATGACACACTCAAACAACCCCGAAATATCGACCTATTATCAAACTACGGCTGTAGATAAATTCGATCTAGACCCTCACACTGTTCTAGAAGTACAACGTAATTATCTCCAAGGTCCGAAAAATATGGCAGGCACTCAGCTTACAGTGGACAATAATCAACCACACAGCAGATCTCGCTGGCAAAGGGAAAAAATTTACGTCCTCCTTGGACAAAGGCTAGTTTCTGACTCCCCAATTTTGCGCCTTTCCTCCCCCCCTTCCCGACTTCCGACTTACGGTCACATGACCACATCAGTTCGGCTAACCTCGTATCGCCTTTTCCGAGTGCCCCTATCGCCGACCACAATACATAAGATGCACCTGCGAAAATAACGCTGTGACCAATGGCCAGAAAGCTGTAAAAGGCTATTCCACATAACAATTACTGTCGGGGGGGTTGAATGAGATTTCACCTATACTAGGTCCATCTTCGAGAGGTGGGATTACCCAAATTCCCTTCCTTGCATGACCTTTTCCTTTCTTACTCAAGAGCAGTCAGGTACTCATTTATAGCTTGAGTTTTAAAAATAAGTAGACTGTGGACGCCACCGTTGTTTCGCATCCAGTTCTTTTGCCGCGAGAGGCCACGCCGCCCTAAGCACTCTGACATCGAACGCGAAATGACCGAGTAGAGTTTAGATTATTTACTTTTGTTCTCTACTTTGTCCAAATTTGCTTACTTTTTTTTTTTTTTTTTTTTTTGTAGGGAGGGGTGCTTTTAAAAGTTTTAACAAGATGTAGTAAGTTCAGCCCTTGCCACAAAACCTCTTTAATCGCTCCTTTAACGACACGACGTGGTAGATGACAGTGTTACTATAAATCTGCTCCCACTTTTCAACCTCGGTGACGCATATATGCAAATCAGTATTGTAAGTGTTTACAAAAAAATTGTGTATGCGACTCAAAACCAGGTAAATATCTAATCCAATTCTATTATGGATCTCAAACCTGTTACCTCATCAATTCATCCCCCGCTTCCCCAGTTTTCTGGTGAATTCACAGTCACAACACCATCTCCTACACCCTTTTGTGCTTCAAGTCTTCCTCTCTGTGTCTTCTGTCTTAGAGGTCTTAGAACAAGAGAGTTCCTAAAAGCTAAACTAATGTCTTCCTCGAAATCTGCCCTTTTTACCCCACTAGCACCCACTTCCTCCACCTTCTTATCCATTGGCGCAACTTACTGCCCGGGTGGACCGGGCACGTCCTGTGGGGCCCGAGCACAGATGAGCTCCGAAATTGAATGTGTGTTAGTAACCCTTGCCCCCTCTCTTCCCTCTTCTCCCCCTCTCTCTCTCCCCTCATCTACTTCCTCTCTCTCTCTCAGCCTCGACAGCTGTGTCGGGACGTGTTTCTTATTTTGGCTCTTACAATTTTGGATATTTTATTGAAGTTGTTCCCATATAATATGGATTGTTGATAACATTCCATAGTGGTTGGCCAGTTTTGTTTTGACATATATTGAAAATATTTTAATTTGTAATTGAGGTTAAATTCACGTATAAATATTTGTTGTTTTTTTCTATGATGGAATTACCGGTAGAAGCGTTCATGTGTCCTGCCACCATTTGACGAAAATATGGAAAACTTGCTGTAACACATTCAAAAACTCTGACGGTGACCTTCTGCTAGAGAACAAATAACAATGCTGAAATCACCAGGCTTGTTATCCGCTCTCAAGCCTGTTATGTGATCATGGCGATCGGGGACATAACAGCGTCGTTCGTATTCAGGAATTTTTATATCGGTTCGAGATAATTAATTTTTTGGAACTGCAAATGCCTTCTAACACATGCTTTTAACAATGGACCCATGTGCGCGTCACTGAGACCGCTCTGTAAAGAAAGAGGGTCGGTGTATTTTCTTGGCCTACTACCTCTACTCAAACCAGATAATTATTTCCAGCGGATCTAAGTATTTCACTCGGCAATTTTACCAGCGGCTTTTTTATGTAAACATGTCACACTTAGAGATCGGCCATGGCTCCGCAGCTAACAAAAGCTACTAGGGACCCTTAGATTGCGCCGACTACGAACCATTACAAATTACAACCTTGGACCAAAACAGAGCTCTTCGCGTTAAACTTCTAGGCGGTTTCTTAACAAAGGAGTCGGATTCTCAACTTTAAAATAGAAAATGGACGGTAAATGTGCTACTGTACTCTTCCACAATACATATCATTATGAATCATTTCGCACAACGTGTAACCAAATACTTTCCAGAATGACCAAGGTCGAGACGAGAGCGATTGATAAACAGGTGCCTTTGTAGTGAAGATTTCATCACAACGTGCCACTACTATCTGTGCAACCTTTATCATAAAAAAAACAAGATTAATGGCTCAAGGAACTGCCACTGTTATTGAGTCATGGCATCGTCAACAGGAAACGACTTTGTCAGTTTCGAAAATGAGTCTGCACAAAAAATAATTAGTACCCCACAAAATTGGGACTCGACAATATGTTTACCCCACTCGAATAAACATCACATCATCAGCTGCCCAGCGTCTCATTCTGCTGACAGCGAATCATCAACATTCAACTCTGGAAACACTCTCCTACAAATACATCCACTTTTGCCTCCCTCAAGCACGTACATTTTCCAATAAGCAGTGACACAGTAGCAAAAATCAACACCCCTTATTTTCTTAACCTATGCTAAGCCATAGAATATCCCAATGGCACCTAAGAAACAGCACACACAAACAGATGAAACATTATTCACGTGCAACAAATCCCCCAGAATGTCACTCACATGTGTAAATGCGCAGTGCTGCCAGAGCTCTGATGCTCAAAATGGAGGACACCCTTCGAACACGGTAATGAGCCGATTCTGACTACTAATGTCTATAAAATCGATCAGCGCAGAAAACGAACTACTCAAAAAGAAAATACTGGCATCTGAGAGAAGATAATTTCCAACATGAAACACACGACGTTGAGCTACTACGAAGCGATTTTTCTATTTATAAAACCAAAGCCTCGGGAACATCCTTTTTATAGTACCTGAAGCTTCTGGCGATCCTCCAAAGAACATATATCAAACGAACGCCGCAAGCGGCACCAATGTAACACCAAAAAAAGTTGAGGATACACGTGCGCACGAAGCTTACCTATTAGTGTAAGAGTAAGCAAAAGCCCAGGTTTACCGCCCTAACCAGAGTTTACAGTACAAAATGAACACGGCATTAACGCCGTACCAGATCAGATACTGACAACCACAACCACCGATGAAAAACACCCAGACTATTCAGGACGATTCACACCAGGAAAATCAATGGCGGCAGCAAGAATCAAAACGAAAGCGAGTCTTCCAACCATGTAGTAAAGCATTCACATGTTATAATTGGCGACACTCTCCTAAAAGGCATATACAATGATCGGATTGTCTACTACTAAAGAGGAAACTGTCTCAGTTTTTTAGCGATACCTGGAGCTGGAACTGAAAGATTAATTGAAAGAATTAAAGGTTCGACATACATCATAACATTCCAAGAACAACAGTACATGTAGGGATCAACGACATAATGAACGGACCCAGCGTTAGCCCCCCGGCGATTTCCAAACTGACCACGACAATAATCCAAAAATTCCCTAACACCTCCATTTTTATGTCATCCATTATTCCAGCACATTGCTATGGCTTCCAACGTCGCGTAGCCGACGCCAACAACAAAGACAATACCCCAGAGCTATGTGTGAACACAACATCATTGCTATGTCCTATATCAACAACACCCTTTCTTCACAAGCAACTCTGGAGCACCAAAGAAACGATTTTACATAGAACAAATACATACATACATCAAAACTAGGTAGCAGCATCCTAGCAAAAAACATCAAGTACCCGCAGCGAACGCAACACGACAAACCACCAGGAACACAAAGAAAACACAAACCGATCTAACATGAGATCCAGCCCTTCATGAAAATGCCACAACACACCTTACCCCCTGTTCATAAGAGGTTTTTGATGTTACTAAACTAGAGCTATCCTGGACAAATAATGTAATCAGAGGATACCAGGAATAGTGCCAGATTAAGAGACTGGTCTTATAAGTAATACCCCCCTTTCTCTGAAAATAGCAAGGTGTATAGACATCAAAGTGGGGTCAAGCTATGTAAGTTTCTCAGAGAAGATGATGATGATGTAGTACTCTTAAGTCCCTAACTGCTACCTCTTAAGATCCCAATTTGGTAAATGAATAACTGTGTTATTTTATTTGACTAACGTGTAGGGTAAATTTATCTAATATAACAGTTTATTAATTTCACAACAGACTTTAACTTTAATAAAATTACCCCATTAGCAAGACTGTATGAAATTTTTATGACACAATTTAATTGTCCTGAAACCTCAATCTTTACAGGTCAGTAATACTCAAAAGCAATTAAAACGATATATTTACACATCAAAATAAATATATTGGAAAAACTGTTCCATTTTTGTAGAGTGTTCACTGTAATAAACTGCATATACATTAGTTTCTGTTAATATGAGTGAAAAACGAATGTCTGTTATATACTATGGTTGTAAAGTTTCTCTTTATTATTTTGATCACGGGTCTTATCTATTCATCCTAAAAAGGTTGTAATCCTAGTTTGATTACTCTTGGGTGAATGATTGGATAAACTGACACTGGCCTTTATAAAGGACTTATCTTAGAATGTTGCTGCTGCTGTTCATATACACAAGTCAGGACCACAAACTTTATAGCTCCTGACTGAGAAGATGGGGGTCTGGCTCCAGATATATAAGGAACTCTCATCTCAAACAAACTTCCTCTCAAGTGAAATTGCAGCCACGAGATAATTTCGTGATATAACCTAGAATAAAAGGACAACCACATTCCATGTAGAAGTCTGCCTCAAGTCACACACTCACAAACAACACCAAGTCTTACCCTTTTTCAGTTATTGTGCTAACAAGTTGCACAAACCTAGAATTTCTTTGAATATAGTCCGTTCCATGTGATCATTCTTTCTCTGTATTGATTCAATGTGAGCGTCCTTAGTCCATGCTTGGCTTCCGTACGATAATCATGTTAAGTACCAAACAGCATGTGACCTATTGATTACTTCATTCTAACCTTTCCTGTACGTTTATCACATGATCTTTGAACAGTGTGTCACTCCACAAGAAAATACCAATGTAAATCACTACTAACACTTACGGTCGTAATTTGTTGCCATATTTGCAAACACTATATAAATTTTTGTCTTTTCGAACATGTCTGCAAAACTACACACATTCATAAATGGGTCAGTATGGCACAACACATTAGTTTCCCTTTCCACTTAGCATTAACACATACTCTGGATGTACACAGCTTAATAATTAACAAAATATGCAAATAAATATATCTTTCTTACCCTCAGGCAAATATATTCACACACACACACACACACACACACACACACACACACACACACACACACACACACACAAGCTGAACTGGCCTTCTACGGGATCTAGAACTGCTCTCAGATCAGAAGGCAAAGACTTGGTCGTTCTGTCTTTTAGTTTCTGTCAGCTCGGTGCAGATTTTTTAATCGAATGGCCCAGATAGTACTACCTTGTTACTATTTATAGAACTACATCCGCCCAATCGGAGGCAAAGTCAAACGTCTTTCTAGGAATTTTGACTTAGGCGATTCTGAGCTCGCTTGTATAATCTGACTAATTTTAAATACTTTATATTATAGTTTTATTAGTGGACCGATTTTAATTATCAAAGTGATAATTAAACGCCAATTTCTCTCTATCGTTCTATATAGTTTTTCCTTAGCTATTCCTTTGCATATTAATTTTAAAGTAATTAAATTTGGCATTACCCTGATTTGAAAATATCACTAAAATATATTTTTTCTACTACAATAAAATTTTATCATGCATGAATATTTATGCTTATGTGTTAAGCAATATCAGCGTTATAATTTGAGATATTTCCTTCTGTTGCCTATCTTTAGTTGTTAAGAAATAAAATATCTTCGTTTGGTCAAAAACACAAAATAGCCTCTTTTGTCACGTCAACCAAAAATTTTCTTATCACTATAAAGAAAAGGGAACAATTTGATTGGTTGTTAAATTTGTACTGTACTCTTAGATAATTTTTGTTGGGCGGTAACTTTTGACTTGGTTCCTAGACAAATTCAAATACACTAGATACATTTTTGGCGGTAAATTTGACTGGGTTCTTAGACAAATTTCAAATCCTATAGTTAACGTAAGATTCACATACGATAGCTAGTTTTTGACGCGGGGGAATTTGAGCGTGGTGTCATACAGATTAAAAATTTTTTACGACACCGCCCTTCAAAGAAGCGCTCCCGTAACCAACAAATTACCTAACAACAAACAAAACGCCACCTACAGCCAGGAAGCCGAACGTTACGATGTTATGTTTCCTCCACTACCTTTAAGACAGCCCCTCACAAACACATTATATGACAGTTGAACAAGCAGTGCCACAATGTCCCAGACCCAAAAATCTCCTACAAGTGTTGGAACCACTGCAGACGAAATCTACAGTCGTCATGCTTCCTCCCGTGCCTTCCTGGTCGTGCTCAGTTGTAGCAAAGTTGATTTTGCTGGGGAGGTTATGATGGTGTCCTAAAAATGAAAAGGTGTCTGCTATAACCGTGTGAGGTCAAGCACATGTAGGTCTCTGACTCTAGAGATGATGATGATGAATTATGTGCAGAGACCCTAACGCTACCTCCCTAGTTCTCACACGGTCAATCTTGTGGCTCTAGTGTATGGTGTATGGTGTACCTAGTGTCTAGGGGAGAAATGAATGATGGTACACAACAATCAAACACTTTAAGTTTCTATTAAAAAAAAGTTAATAACTAGCAGTTAAGTTTTTTTTTTTAAAGTATTTACAATTTATTTTGCCTGTCCATTCATAGTTTGTGGACAGGTCTTTGAAAAACAAAGACAAGATAGTTTACAGAAAAAGAACAATTTAAAATGTTGGGACAATCTGCCCAATAACTAAAAGTTATTATGAATTTATAACTCTTCTTCCTGTAGGAAATATTAAGCTAATTCACTGTATTTATAGAACGGGAGAGTCACTGTATATGAGGGCTGTAGTTCCTCATACCCCCATAAAATTCCTGTGTAATATTTTGAAACACAAGAAAATGTCAGAGATGCCCCAGATGTTTTACTCTTCACCTGAGAGTCCTTGTTGTAAGATAATACGATGGATAGTTGCAGAAATTTCAAGTTCAACAATCGCCAAAGCTCCTACTGGATATTCAACAGCATATAAGTCTGGATGGAGACTGGTTGGCGTTTATAAGCACTCAGCAGGTTTCCTGTCACCAGCCGGCAACAGGAACATAGACCCTCTGCAACAAAAGGACACCCTGGCCTTTTATCTCTGATCATTTATTCTAACACTTAATTTCCTATGTAGGTATGGGGTCAGCCTCGCGTGCCTTACAAATGCACTAGCCCCGAATCGTACAGGACTCTCACCTTGTTGTGACCACACCTCAAGTCCTTATAGTAGATACGCCACTGTACGTTCACATACTTTTCCTCCATACAATAATGTGGAGTAACCACATTTCCTGTGATATGATCTTCTCTTCTTTTCTTTACACTTATATTTGCTTCAGGCATGTTAACAGTGTTCATTGAACACAGAGGCTTGCTAAACTATTTTTAATACAATAATATGTCAACATAATCATAACAACATACATCAGTTAGACGCCGTTTACTGTGAGGACTCAACAATGTCTGCTTCCGACATGTCCTTCACTTTTTCCCCAATAGCAGTATCTAACTTTGTAGTTGGATCAAACATAGTAAATTTCATAAAATATCCTTACCACAATCAAGAAATATATAAACAAATGACGCTGATTTAGTGAAGAAATAGCCTCAGCTTCCTCCGAATCGTACAGACTGTGACTTGATTCTTTATTTAAGTTTATAATTAACACAGCTGTTTTTTCAGCGTATCTGTATACAAATATTAGTTCAACTGGCAATGAATAATCAAAGCCTTTTGCTAATATCTACCAGCTCTAGCCAATCGTAACGTTCTACTACTTGAATTCAAATGCAGTTTGAATGAAAAACCCAAAATAATTTTGAATAACTGGTGGTCGATTGGCTAGTCTGCTCTAGTCATGCCAACTACAAAAGATATCACGTTTAGGATTACATTTCTCCTACCGTTTCCCTTTCCCATTCATACTCTGTTCACCTCAAGCTAATTTGAATGTACCCCCCTGCCTCTTTTTCAAGCTCGCGTCCCCCTAATGTTACCAAAAAACATGAGCAGGAACGCCAGTGTGTCTGGTCGTGGGTTCTTAGATATTAGTATTTCTTCAATAACTTCTCTAATACTGGGAATATCATATATTTTAAAGTACATTCTTACTCAGCTAACTTTACGTCATACTACCATATAATTCTTATGGGGAACTTCATAATGGTTTAAAATTTCCAATTTTTGTCATCGTCCATCGTCAACTAAAATTTTACACAAGTCCATCTTCCTCTCTTTCATCTTGCGAGCATGTATTTTTCAAATAACTACAGTTTTAGTTACATCAGAAATGCTACCATTAGGAGGAAATAAAACTGTCTGCGTGGTTTGGCCTTGCTAGCTTTTCTGCAGTGTGAATATATTCGTTGCAGACTGTGTTAGCGACGCGGGGTGTAGACGGGGCGGGTTAAAGAATTTGCGTTACTAGTTAGCATTGTATCGTGTAATATTACCAAAAAATGTAAGGATTACTACGGATTTTGCTACAAAGTTGACAGAAAGTGTTACTTCAGATAGCTATATTGAGGTATACTTCCGCCAGTAGTTAATTGTAAGGCTAGACTTACAAAGTGTAATCAGCAGATTGGGCAAAGGTTAACTATTAGTAGTGTTTCTCGAAAACGAAACTAAAGTGTGTCAGACTTTTTGCCATGAAATCGTTCAATAGGCTTAGCACTGTGCAAAAAGCAGCGGTGCTTGCTTCGAAGATGCCAACCGTCAGACACATGCGGGCTAATGTATTTATTATCGTTTTATGCCTAAATCGTACTGAATTGAGCGTTTATTCTCGCATATTTTGCTACACACCTCCCATCCTAAAACATGCATTCATTTGCAGGTTATAATATGCGAGATAACTTAGCTCCATGAAGTCTTACTCATTTTTCTGATCTTCATCATAAGGATGTCTGCTCAAAAAGTCTGCGCCAACGCTCAAAGGTCCGGGAATGTATTCTATTAAAAATGAGTATGGTTGCAACAAGAGAGACCATCCCAATAATCTAGAATTTTCATGCTTGGCCTGTGATAAGAACACTAGGGGAGAATGGTCCGTGTGGACCACAAATGTCCGGCCATATAAATAAATTTGGAATTTCTTTATAGCCCATATTAAAGCGAGACATTCTTTTTCACTGGTTGAGTAATTTTTTTCCGCCTTGTTCAATTTGCGGCTAGCATACGCGACTGGGTTCAATTCCCCATCTTGTGAGGAAGACCTTTGCAATAATGTAGCGCCCAGGTCTACATTGCTTGCGTCACTTCTCACAATAAATTCTTTAGTCAAGTCAGGCAATTGCAACACTGGCCTGCTTGTAAGCTTCTCTTTTAACTCCTGGTAAGCTAATTCACACTGTGCTGACCAAATTATAGTATCAGGTTGACCTTTGCGAGTTAAATCGGTCAAAGGAGCAATACAGAGTTAAAATGTTTGATATATTTTTGGTAAAACCCACACAGAGACACGAAAGATCGCACATCTTTTTTTGTTTGTGGTCTAGGTGCTCTTTTTAGTTTTTCCAGATTCTTGGGATCAGGGGTCATGCTACCCTGATGTACTGTATGTCCCAAGAATTCCAACTCTTTACAACCAATACAGCATTTGGTTGGCCTAGCGGTTAAGTTAGCCTCTCTGAGTCTATCAAACAGCATATTCAAAGAGGTAACGTGTTCCACAAATGTTTCCGTAGCAATGAGGATATCATCCATAAAATTCGAAATACATGGATTTTTCAGGGGATCCAGCAATTTTCGCATCATCCTAGAAAACACACTCGGGGCATTTTTCAAACCAAATGGTAACATGTTGAACTCATAATGACCTTCCGAGGTGCTAAATGCCAAATAAGGTCGAACCTCAGGCTTTACTGGAATCTGGTAATAGCCTTTGCTAAGATCCACCTTAGAAAAATATTTTGCCTTGTTCAGCCTGTCAAAAAGTTGAGTAATATCAGGTAATAGATCCACCTGACCTTCTGTGACAGCATTCAGTTTCCTGTAATCTATGCACAGTCTATGTTCTCCTGATGGTTTCCGCAACAGAACCACACAGGAACTGTAAGGAGACTCACTGTGAGAAATAATCCCTTCTTTTAACAGATAATCAATCTCCTTTTTCAAAGCTTTTTCCTTTGCGAACGGAATAGAATAAGACCTCATACAGATGGGTGCTGGGTCTAGTAGTTTCATATCATATGACAACAAATTTGTGTGCCCTGGTTTATCAGTTAACACATCTGTATGTTTCTCAAGGACCTTTTGAACCTTCTCCTTCTGTCCTTTTGTCAGGTGATTACTGATTTTCACCTGTGCAAACGTTTCACTGGTTTTCAATGGATATTCAACCGAGGAGAGAGGTTCATTTTTCATCTCGGTTGCGATAGACAAGGCCATTAAATGTGATCCCTCCTGGATTTGTCTGTCAGGATATTTCTTCAAAAGGTTCACATGATAGACTTTCTCCTTTCCGTTTTTGTCTATCTTATAATTAGTTCTGGATACCTTTTCCAGAACTGTATATGGCCCTTGCCATCCGATCTGAAGTTTATTGTTGCTGCCTGGCAATAGAAGAAGTACCTTCTCCTCTACAGCAAGTTCTCGATCCTTCGCTTTTTTATTATAATAAGCAGCATGCTTTTTCCTGGCTTGTCTCAAATTTTCATTTGCCAGTTTCCAACTGGTTTTTAAACGAGTGGTCAGTTCGTTCACATATTGGTATGATGAGGTAACAGTCTCCTCTGCCTTCTCATCTGTCCAGGTCCTTAGCAAAACTACATATGGACTTTTAATTTTTCTGACATAGTATTCATGGCACCTGTCAGGTCCTTTACATTGGAAGCTTTGTTTTGCAGACGTTTCTTTCTTGTGTCCCCACACAAGAATCTACCACTACCAAATTGTTTCCTGGGGTTATCTCTCCTCAGGTTCAAATTCAAATTGAGAGAACTTCGCTCTCTTTTTTCTTCCTCCAGTTTGCATAAGTCCGACCGAGGGATCGTCGGCTTATTCTGGGGTAAAACAGTTCTTTGTACTCGCTGCATAGTAGCCATTGTAAAACATTTGAGCGAAGACTGTCTGTGAAACGGGGGTTCCCATTCCCCTTCGTCCACTTTATTATAATTATTTTTCTTTCCAGGCCTAATTTTGCCCCTTGGCGTTTCTAGGTCCTGGTTCCTGTTCCCACGTGTGGGTGTTCCCTCTTTAGGTTCTGGTCCCGATTTGCCATAATGCTTCTTTTGCATTTGGTGATTATTTTTCCACCCTGTGGAATTTTTCTCGCTACATTGTTCGCAGTCCTCGACAAATTTTCTTATGTCATCAATTTCTCCGGGCCAGAAATATCAACAGATGTTCTTTGGCATGTGGTTGTCGCGAGAGACGAATGAGTTTGTATTTCGTTTCTATACCCATTGTGTGCATACCAGACAGTCGTGGGAAACCCACTAATTTTACAAGAAAGGTTTACAGAACACTGAGACAGCACGCAACAACATTCACCTGAAATGTTTTCACAACACGCGGACATTGCACCAACAGACTATCGGAATAATTGATACTAAGTTGCGGATATGTTTACACAGGGCCAGTGTTAACCAAGTATTGTTGTGACTAAGGGAGACTTAAAGTCTGCACAAGGACAACATGAAAGCAGTATGAATACGAAATTATAACGAGAAGAACAACACTGTACGTGCCCCAAAGGACGCACACAGACAGTTTGTCTGGGAGAGGAACAACAAGGAAACGATAATAGAAAAATATTACAGGAAATGTACCTAGGAACGAGGACTGAATTCTGACGAAAGGAAAACAAACGAATTTTCACATGACCCAAGAAGCGACCGGAAAAATAGCCCTAGGCGATTCAGACAGTATATACTGAACGAAATCTATCGTTCGGGGAATGGTATGAAAAATCATTCCGCCCGCATATACTGGTTCCATATTTCACGAGGAAGATTCAGGCCAAGTGTCAGTGAAATTCATGATATGGACATCAAGGTTAGTGTAATATAGATTTGTACCTTATATCATTATATCTTAACCTCAGTCAGATTATATATACATATTTCCCATATATATAAATAAATATAACACTGTAAATACCAGTCACGTTTATTATAATATTATATCGCATACTCATAAGTACAGATTGCAATAAACACCATGCAAAGAATTATTATACTTATAAGATCGCACAGTTTCATTAATTATAATGAAGTAAATACAAGACACGTTTATTTTGTCTCTTACATTACCTGTTAACCGTACAGTAAACACCGCACAGTCATTCATTATAAGGATAAGATTTCACAGACACAAACACACCGCATGCGGAGCATAGGTTACGGGATATTTATACGGGATTATCCTTTTATCCATCGCAGTGGTAGAGACCGGGGACCTTTGAGATACCTCAGCCTTTGTCTACTACGTTGCGGGCGTTAATTACGGGACAAGCTAAAAAGTAGGGCCGACCAGAGATACTGCGACGACACGCATCTCACATGTAATTAACGGCACCCACTTTACCCATTCTCCACGGGGGTTTTTGAGAAAGGAATTCGCCAGACGGTGAAGGGTCTTTCCATCATCCGCAGCCACCCACGCAGAACAGGGTGCAGACAATACCAAGGCAGGATTGTTGCATTACTAAAGAGCTGTCCACGTTACTTTAATTATCGGAAGGGGCAAGAGCCGACTGACGAATTTGTAAACCAGCGCCTACGCAAATTATTGAGATACAAAATTACTTGTAGTAATGGACAGTAGAGATGGCTACTGTGTGTATGTTTCGAAACAATGGTTCGACACAGTTTCGTACCCGAACGATTCGATACTGAGCCTTCTTGCCGTGTCGATACTGTATCGGTTCGTGTCTGCCTCGCTGTTTTGCAGAGTAGAGATGGCTACTGTGTGTATGAGTCAAACAATGCACCGAGTCCGACACATGGACACAGTTTCAGTTCGTTTCTGCCTCGCTGTTTTGCAAAGAGACACACTGTATCACTTTCCGTGGGCCTTTGTAAAATTTGAATAAACCGTTCGGAACATTAGTATGGAATATCAAACATGTCATATTTTTCAAGGATGTGTTATGATGACTTGATTTTACAAGTGATATTATTTTTGCTGAGAAGTTATAGACACTGGAAATTGTGTCAGTGCTGAAGTTGTCAATGTTTTAGGCGCTATGTTAAAGTTGAAAGTGTCCGTGTGTTCGTATAAATGTAATGGACACTTTATTAGTTCTGCTGATATCTGTGTAGGCCTACTCGGTGTGGATTTGAATCATTGTCTACCAAAACTAGCTTACTCTAGTTTGATATCATGTGTTATTATTACTGTTGTTATTATTATTGTTGTTTTTTTTATTATTTTCCCATATACTGCAGCTATCATCATATCTACGTTTTATTTCATCATAATGAAGACTTGTGTAAAAAATATTGAATTGTGGTCACACGAAACGCCATAGATTTTCACACACGACAGTAAAAACTGAGAAAATTGTCTCACACAATTCATGTATACCCGCCCCGGTACTGTTTATAAGAGACTTCTTTCTCCCCTATTATACGGGCAATTGTGTCGACACACTGTTTCGACACACTGTTTCGACACAGTATAATTAATTGAGCCGACTGTCTCGAAACAACGGAGTGTATCGATTCGCCCACCTCTAATGGACAGATTCTCCCAGTGAAAATATATGCGCCAACAAATACCAAGATATAACCTGCATCCACCAATCATCACCACCCGAGACCAATATCTTCACCACACAGGGACATCTGCATATCAGCGGAAGTCTCCACCGCATAACATTGTTTAAACAACAACATAGGAACACGCCAGCTCAGACACGCGGCGCAATGTCAACACTCGCTTTGTGAGCGACAAAAGGAACAGGCCATCGACACCTGACGAAATCCAGTGGACCGTCCAGTGTTATTGAATGCAGACTAAGACTTGCCCGTGTATACAAATTCCCAGAGTTTTATTGACAGTCATTCCGAGCCCCGAATCAAGATATCCTTTTTTGTTGGGGTTAAGATTAGGTTAATTCATCATCAGCATCACATCGTGTAGACTTAAGTTTAGTGAGTGTATTTTTTGCCTAACTATTATCTTCTTTTCCAGCCATAGTTAGGTTAGTTCTTATTACATTTGTATTGTGGTAACTGAATGTTGTTCTATTTCAGTATTTTAATAAACGTTGTAGTTGTGGTTACATTACCCACACACGTTATTACATATATAGAGAAGGAACGAAAGTGTGCGAAAGAGACATACTGTTCTTCTTCTCTTTCTCTTCTGTTCACTCAGTGTAATAGGGGAGTGGGGGCTCGTTAGTATTATAATATAGAGAGGGAGATAGAGTGGTAGGAGGTATATGTCACGAGATCCAGAATCACTGGGGCTATATGCTGGGAACTCATCCCAAAGTCTTATATTCACCTTCTCCACTCCTGCTGCTCATCTTCAACCGGGTGCCAGGCGAATCTGAGCCATTGACAAAGCCGGCACCACACAGATAACTCTCTTTGGTTACCCTCACAGGGGTAACGTTGTGACATAATTGTGGGCTGCAGTCCGGAATATACCTTGGGACTTGCCCTAGACTAAAACATTAAATAATTCTTTTTTGCAAATTTTGTATAAACCTATTCACTGTCTTCTATACTGTTCCTTATTCTACTTAGGTAGAGGGAAAGAACACAGAATATAGTATTAGATAACTAGATATTCATATTAGATATTAAGATTAGATATTCATAGTATATTAAGTAAGACATTGACATATGTTAGAAGATTACACCGTATTAATTTATATGCACTTTATTACTGCATCTAGTTACCTCTATTGATTTGTTGTCATCATTATAAATTTACCTGGATTTTTGGTACATGTATAGTACCACGTGGGTCTTTTAACAAAAGGCATTGGTGAAGTCGAACGCATCGAAACGAGCGAACCGACGTTGTATAGTTCTTTTGTTCACAAGTGAACAATAGCGCTAAGCCACCGAGACGATACATTTTGGCAGTGTTTTCTTGGTAGGCAGACTGTTTAGAGTCAGACTTTTTATGGTCAGGACTGTTTAAATATTGTCATTTATCTGCACGGGTGTAAAGGTTATAGGGAAGTATTCAGGAAATTTGGTTGTTGTTTCTCCCTTGGGGCAAAGTCACGATTTTATTTTTCGCTCTAAATTGCTCTCACATAATTTTGAGTTGCGACAGGCAGATTGAAATTCTAGCTTGACCATGGCAGATTGGTTGCAAATGCGCGCAGCGCTTATCCAGGAAGCAACTAGTTTAAAACTAGAAAAAGGAGAACTTATAGAATATGTGGGAAAAATGTTAACTGCAGAGCAAGAGAGAAAAGATAAAATTGCAGAGCAAGAGAGAAAAGATAAAATTGCAGAGCAAGAGAGAAAAGATAAAATTGCAGAGCAAGAGAGAAAAGAAAAACTGGCAGCAGAAGTAGAGCAAACAAGATTGAGATTAGCAGCGGAGAAGGAGGAGAGAAGCCAAGAAATTAGAAGCTGAGAGAGAGAGAGAAGCCAAGAAATTAGAAGCTGAGAGAGAGAGAGAAGCCAAGAAATTAGAAGCTGAGAGAGAGAGAGAGGCCGAGTATAGGAGATTAAAGGCAGAGTTAGTGAGAAATACGGAAGAGAGAGAGCACGCGCTTCGGATGAAGAGGTTGTGTGAAACATATGAAAAACCCAAAAGACTTGAACCGGAAATATGTATTTCGACCCATGAAGTGACAGATGAGCTAACATATCGCCTAGAAGACACACCATCTTCGCATTGCATTACTTCATATGCAAAGAAATCCGCAGGAAAAACTGATTATGAGAAGGGCCCAGTTGGCCGGTATCAGGGGAAGAAAGACACCTTCCTTTGCAATCCACATAGAAAGGAAACTCAACAAAAATCCTTTTCTCAGAACCAGAGGCAAGGGGATAAATGGTGCCGGTATTGTCGCAGGAAAAATCACTACACCGGCGAGTGCCGAAACCGCCCTCCTCTCCATCGCATGGCGTATATAGAAACCCGAACAATGAAGGACAAAGAGTCCAGGAGAAAAGAGGGGGAAAAATCACACCCGGCGGTAGTTAATTCAATGGATTCCAGACACCGCTGCAGAGATAACGGAAAGTTATTAAAAGGCACAGAAGAACCCACTCTAATTGCGAGCGGTACCTTCGATGGATCTTGCAAGGGGACTTCGAATAAAACAATTTCACCTGGCATCACAGGGAAGAAGAAAACAGGCACTTGTCTCCTGACATCAGGAGAACAATTATTACCTTACTCCACCGGCCCTTCTACGTGGAAAGAAGCGACCGGACAGGAACGGGCATTCGCTATTATTCACGGAAATAGACAGTTGCTCACATCGCCTAAGGCTGCCTTTACCCAGGACGAGGAAAAGTCAGATCCTACCACTTTTAAAACTTACGGAGAGAAATGTGTGCCTTTAGAAGGTATAACAACACATACGATTATCGGGACAGGGTGGACGACGGAAACGGAGACACCCCTCGACTCTCTTCAAAAGGAGGTAGAAGAGGATCACGAGGAGAACAGTGTGGTAGAGCCGGCGGGGATACAGCAGCTCAACACCCACGGGACTCCGATTCTATATGTAGGCGAGACAAAAACTAAGCGGATAGACAGAAGGAAAGACACCAGGCGACACAAGAGGAAACAGCTTGGTGTACGCGCTTTAGGCAAGGCAAGGCGCCGACGCGCGAAATTAACAACACACTGTACCCGATACAAAAGGACAGATGGGTTGCACCGTATCTTGATTTATGACCATTCCACGGGCAAGATACACAAGATACGTAATAAGGACAAACAAGGGCCAACTTTGATCCGTCGTCGGATTCAAAGATTGGTTAGCAGAAGAAAGAAGTGGGGAAACATTTTTTATTTCGACAGAGCGAAGACAGACACACTGAGAGTTAGTGTCAGTAAGAATGGACCACTCAAGAGAAAGAAGAGGTTTAAACCTGGCAAAGAATGTTACCAGGACACTAGCGCAAAAGGGTGGAGAAGGAAAAGTGCTATTTCAGGGACGGCAACTAGCGCCCGGATTCCCTCGGAACGCAACGTTGTCAATAGAGAAAGAGCGGAAGAGGTATTCGATTCCAGGCTGGAATTCGATTCGAAACTCAGTTCTAGACTGGTTAGACCAGAACAATTGAGTGATGGAACTGTGGAAATTCAGTTCACAGGTAACGGCGATCCTCCATTGATGGCGGCTATCGCCCGGACTCCCATTGAAGGCAGGTATGTCAAGGGAGAACTACGAACGGCAGTTTTATATGATCATAGGTATGAATTCATTATAGGCTGCAAATATGTGAGTTTAGGAGACACTCGTCAATCAAGAGTCACAGCTGCAGGGCAGACAGGTGAACAAGCGAAGGAGAAGAGACAAGGAGACGAGTTTGACTTCCATCCGCAAGAGCTGAGACCAGCTCAAAACAACGACAAATCGGTAGAACCTTGTTTTAAGAAGAGACTGAAGGGAGACAATCCATCGCAACCAGGAGACTGCTTTAAACAGCAAGGACAACTCCTTAGGAGAATAGGAAAGCGCGGATATGAGTATAAGCAACTGGTAGTACCAGCACGATATAGATTTTATATCTTAGGTATGGGACATGCTAGTGAATCTAGTGGCCAGGTCAGACAATACATCACTACGCAAAGAATCACCCACCATTATTATTGGCAGGGAATCGCAAGGGACATGGATCAATTTATCAGATCAGGTCCTGAATGCCAGAGAGGGGCATCAAATCATGGGAAAAGTGAGGAAGCCACTGTTAAGGGAAACAGACTACGTATGAAGAAGAGGAGGCGTCAACATGACGGAGAATATAATAGACTGGTCCTAAGTGTGAGCTAGAGATAGCATATGTGTTACTGTTTATGCATAGCAAACAGAACAAGTTACAGATTGGATGGCACGGGCCATACACAGTGGTCGAGAAGGCATCTCGAACCAATTATAAGATTCCAATGGAGAATCAGCGGGAAATATATAATATTATTCTGCTAAAGAGATACTTAGCCAGACACATAACTGAAGCGGCCAACTTCAGGACACGAGCAGCCACAAAGCATTTGAATAAAGGAAATCCGAACTCAGCATTGCAGCCCAATGCGGCTAGACAGTCAGCTGCAGGTGTGCAGAAAATCACAACCCACTCTACGAACGTAGTCGAGCAGGGGCGACAACTCTTGACTACGGTCACGATATTGAAACAGGAAAGGGAGCAGCTCTTTATAGCTGATGCAGGAGAAGCAACTGAGGAAGATTGCGAGAAGAATGATTTGAACGAGGAGAACGAAGGGTTGAACCAGGAAGAGAAGGAGACCAAAGATAGTGAGAAGATACTAATAGGGGGCAATAAGGAAAGCGAAATACCCCCTAATTCGCAATAGTTCTCCCATGCTCCAACTTGTTGGGGGAAAGCTATGTCGCGAGAGACGAATGAGTTTGTATTTCGTTTCTATACCCATTGTGTGCATACCAGACAGTCGTGGGAAACCCACTAATTTTACAAGAAAGGTTTACAGAACACTGAGACAGCACGCAACAACATTCACCTGAAATGTTTTCACAACACGCGGACATTGCACCAACAGACTATCGGAATAATTGATACTAAGTTGCGGATATGTTTACACAGGGCCAGTGTTAACCAAGTATTGTTGTGACTAAGGGAGACTTAAAGTCTGCACAAGGACAACATGAAAGCAGTATGAATACGAAATTATAACGAGAAGAACAACACTGTACGTGCCCCAAAGGACGCACACAGACAGTTTGTCTGGGAGAGGAACAACAAGGAAACGATAATAGAAAAATATTACAGGAAATGTACCTAGGAATGAGGACTGAATTCTGACGAAAGGAAAACAAACGAATTTTCACATGACCCAAGAAGCGACCGGAAAAATAGCCCTAGGCGATTCAGACAGTATATACTGAACGAAATCTATCGTTCGGGGAATGGTATGAAAAATCATTCCGCCCGCATATACTGGTTCCATATTTCACGAGGAAGATTCAGGCCAAGTGTCAGTGAAATTCATGATATGGACATCAAGGTTAGTGTAATATAGATTTGTACCTTATATCATTATATCTTAACCTCAGTCAGATTATATATACATATTTCCCATATATATAAATAAATATAACACTGTAAATACCAGTCACGTTTATTATAATATTATATCGCATACTCATAAGTACAGATTGCAATAAACACCATGCAAAGAATTATTATACTTATAAGATCGCACAGTTTCATTAATTATAATGAAGTAAATACAAGACACGTTTATTTTGTCTCTTACATTACCTGTTAACCGTACAGTAAACACCGCACAGTCATTCATTATAAGGATAAGATTTCACAGACACAAACACACCGCATGCGGAGCATAGGTTACGGGATATTTATACGGGATTATCCTTTTATCCATCGCAGTGGTAGAGACCGGGGACCTTTGAGATACCTCAGCCTTTGTCTACTACGTTGCGGGCGTTAATTACGGGACAAGCTAAAAAGTAGGGCCGACCAGAGATACTGCGACGACACGCATCTCACATGTAATTAACGGCACCCACTTTACCCATTCTCCACGGGGGTTTTTGAGAAAGGAATTCGCCAGACGGTGAAGGGTCTTTCCATCATCCGCAGCCACCCACGCAGAACAGGGTGCAGACAATACCAAGGCAGGATTGTTGCATTACTAAAGAGCTGTCCACGTTACTTTAATTATCGGAAGGGGCAAGAGCCGACTGACGAATTTGTAAACCAGCGCCTACGCAAATTATTGAGATACAAAATTACTTGTAGTAATGGACAGTAGAGATGGCTACTGTGTGTATGTTTCGAAACAATGGTTCGACACAGTTTCGTACCCGAACGATTCGATACTGAGCCTTCTTGCCGTGTCGATACTGTATCGGTTCGTGTCTGCCTCGCTGTTTTGCAGAGTAGAGATGGCTACTGTGTGTATGAGTCAAACAATGCACCGAGTCCGACACATGGACACAGTTTCAGTTCGTTTCTGCCTCGCTGTTTTGCAAAGAGACACACTGTATCACTTTCCGTGGGCCTTTGTAAAATTTGAATAAACCGTTCGGAACATTAGTATGGAATATCAAACATGTCATATTTTTCAAGGATGTGTTATGATGACTTGATTTTACAAGTGATATTATTTTTGCTGAGAAGTTATAGACACTGGAAATTGTGTCAGTGCTGAAGTTGTCAATGTTTTAGGCGCTATGTTAAAGTTGAAAGTGTCCGTGTGTTCGTATAAATGTAATGGACACTTTATTAGTTCTGCTGATATCTGTGTAGGCCTACTCGGTGTGGATTTGAATCATTGTCTACCAAAACTAGCTTACTCTAGTTTGATATCATGTGTTATTATTACTTTTGTTATTATTATTGTTGTTTTTTTTTTATTATTTTCCCATATACTGCAGCTATCATCATATCTACGTTTTATTTCATCATAATGAAGACTTGTGTAAAAATATTGAATTGTGGTCACACGAAACGCCATAGATTTTCACACACGACAGTAAAAACTGAGAAAATTGTCTCACACAATTCATGTATACCCGCCCCGGTACTGTTTATAAGAGACTTCTTTCTCCCCTATTATACGGGCAATTGTGTCGACACACTGTTTCGACACACTGTTTCGACACAGTATAATTAATTGAGCCGACTGTCTCGAAACAACGGAGTGTATCGATTCGCCCACCTCTAATGGACAGATTCTCCCAGTGAAATATATGCGCCAACAAATACCAAGATATAACCTGCTTCCACCATCATCACCACCCGAGACCAATATCTTCACCACACAGGGACATCTGCATATCAGCGGAAGTCTCCACCGCATAACATTGTTTAAACAACAACATAGGAACACGCCAGCTCAGACACGCGGCGCAATGTCAACACTCGCTTTGTGAGCGACAAAAGGAACAGGCCATCGACACCTGACGAAATCCAGTGGACCGTCCAGTGTTATTGAATGCAGACTAAGACTTGCCCGTGTATACAAATTCCCAGAGTTTTATTGACAGTCATTCCGAGCCCCGAATCAAGATATCCTTTTTTGTTGGGGTTAAGATTAGGTTAATTCATCATCAGCATCACATCGTGTAGACTTAAGTTTAGTGAGTGTATTTTTTGCCTAACTATTATCTTCTTTTCCAGCCATAGTTAGGTTAGTTCTTATTACATTTGTATTGTGGTAACTGAATGTTGTTATATTTCAGTATTTTAATAAACGTTGTAGTTGTGGTTACATTACCCACACACGTTATTACATATATAGAGAAGGAACGAAAGTGTGCGAAAGAGACATACTGTTCTTCTTCTCTTTCTCTTCTGTTCACTCAGTGTAATAGGGGAGTGGGGGCTCGTTAGTATTATAATATAGAGAGGGAGATAGAGTGGTAGGAGGTATATGTCACGAGATCCAGAATCACTGGGGCTATATGCTGGGAACTCATCCCAAAGTCTTATATTCACCTTCTCCACTCCTGCTGCTCATCTTCAACCGGGTGCCAGGCGAATCTGAGCCATTGACAAAGCCGGCACCACACAGATAACTCTCTTTGGTTACCCTCACAGGGGTAACGTTGTGACAGTGGTGCCCATCTTCTGGTGTTCACCATCTAGAACATGTGTTTGTCTCATAATTTGTGCCCTATATTTCGATGGCACTACTACCTGTCCACACCCGGATATTCCTGCTTTATCAGCCCTGCAAAGCAGTCCATCATCCAAATAGAAATCTCCTTTCCTTGGAGGGGTATGAAGTTTTGGGAATTTTTCAAAACACGGCTTCAGTGACTTATCTTCAGCCTGTGCCTTTCTCCACTGTTTACGAGACATTGTTTTTGGTGGTTCCTCCTCTTTTTTAGGAGTCGACCTGACCTGGAGCGTGGCCATATACACAGGTCTCCTTCCACAATTTTCAGTGTTATGGTTGTCCATCCGACAATTTTTACAATACCTCTTTCCTTGGTGAAAAGGTTTTCTTTCATCATTTCTTCTATCATTGAATTGTGAAGGTCTATTCTTAAATTCATTACGAAGCCTCTTGAAATTCTGCCTATTTCTATTATCGAATTTGTTATGGTTTTGAGGGGCCTTACTCTGATCTATTTGTTTCTTCTTCGTGCCAGCTACCTCTGCCTGGGCTGCCTGATACCTTTCAGCGACATTTATTATCTTACCAAGCCTCTCTGCGCCCTGTTCCGTGAGAAACTTTCTCATGTCTGGAGCCATGGACTCTCTCTCATCTGTTCAATGAGTATCATCTCTTTGAGATCTTGGGTTTTCCCCAGAGTAGCCCATTTCTCCATATACGTTTCCAACCGGGCGGAGAACTGGTGATAGGTCTCACCCGACAGTAGCCTGGCATTCCTAAATTTCTTTCTATAAAACTCTCCGTTCTTTTCATATCTTAACAGAAGAGCTTGCTTCAACATGTCATAGTTGTCTTGGTCATCCCTGCTCATTTTGGAAAACACTTCATAAGCTGTTTCCCGAAGTCCCTGAGATAACTTTACCCCCCATCTTTCTCTTTCTAACCCATAAGTAGTAGCTAAAAGTTCAAACCTGCTTAAATATTCTTCTATATCATCGTCTTTCTCAACAAAATGGTCTACATTAAAATTCATAGCTGAGGTTGAGGCTCCCTGACTAGTGGTGGCATCTGAGGCAAAGGGGCTAGCACCATTTTCAGGAGCATGGCCTTAAATTTCCAACTCCCTTAGTCGTAACTCGTGCTCCCTCTGCAATCTTCAATCTTCTGCTTCCCTCTCGGCCTTTTTTTCTTCTCTTTCTCTTTCAGCAGTCAATCTTTTTTCTTCTGTCTCCCTTTGCAGTCGTTTTTCTTCTGCCTCCCTTTCGGCAGTCAATCTTTTTTCTTCTGCTTCTATCTGTAACTTCTTAGTCTCAGCTTCCAATGCCTTAGCCTCCTTGTCAGCCTCAATCTGCAGCCTCTTAATTTCTTTTTCAGCCTCTAAATTTCTTTCTGCTTCTAACTTCTTATCTTCTCTGGCAATAAATTTATCCACCTCTGAAGTTACATATTGAACCAACTCTGGTCCATCCATGCCCATCTCTTTAGCAGTCTGTACAGCCGCAGAGCGAAACTTGGCCACATCTGCCATTCTAATAAGTACAAAATGTTCTAACAAAATCTCTAACTAATTATAAATTTATTTAATTAAATCTGGGCTCTGACACTTTCTTCCTTTCCCAAAATCTTGGGTAATACTATATGGGGATTCCCTGGGAAAATTAGACTGTTGTTAATGCTAAACCCCAGATCCCGATGTATGTAGTACTAAGAGAAATTCAGATGCCCGGACAAGCCTACCAATTTATGTAGCAAAGTTGATTTTGCTGGGGAGGTTATGATGGTGTCCTAAAAGAATGAAAAGGTGTCTGCTATAACCGTGTGAGGTCAAGCACATGTAGGTCTCTGACTCTAGAGATGATGATGATGAAATATGTGCAGAGAACCTAACGCTACCTCCCTAGGTCTCACACGGTCAATCTTGTGGCTCTAGTGTATGGTGTATGGTGTACCTAGTGTCTAGGGGAGAAATGAATGATGGTACACAACAATCAAACACTTTAAGTTTCTATTTTAAAAAAGTTAATAACTAGCAGTTAAGTTTTTTTTTTTTTTTTTTTAAGTATTTACAGTTTATTTTGCCTGTCCATTCATAGTTTGTGGACAGGTCTTTGAAAAACAAAGACAAGATAGTTTACAGAAAAAGAACAATTTAAAATGTTGGGACAATCTGCCCAATAACTAACAGTTATTATGAATTTATAACTCTTCTTCCTGTCGGAAATATTAAGCTAATTCACTGTATTTATATAACGGGAGAGTCACTGTATATGAGGGCTGTAGTTCCTCATACCCCCATAAAATTCCTGTGTAATATTTTGAAACACAAGAAAATGTCAGAGATGCCTCAGATGTTTTACTCTTCACCTGAGAGTCCTTGTTGTAAGATAATACGATGGATAGTTGCAGAAATTTCAAGTTCAACAATCGCCAAAGCTCCTACTGGATATTCAACAGCATATAAGTCTGGATGGAGACTGGTTGG
This sequence comes from Oreohelix idahoensis, assembly GCA_024509875.1. Lineage (NCBI taxonomy): Eukaryota > Metazoa > Mollusca > Gastropoda > Stylommatophora > Oreohelicidae > Oreohelix > Oreohelix idahoensis. Next base: position 38,939 of record JAMPIV010017894.1, read on the forward strand.
CGTTTATAAGCACTCAGCAGGTTTCCTGTCACCAGCCGGCAACAGGAACATAGACCCTCTGCAACAAAAGGACACCCTGGCCTTTTATCTCTGATCATTTATTCTAACACTTAATTTCCTATGTAGGTATGGGGTCAGCCTCGCGTGCCTTACAAATGCACTAGCCCCGAATAGTACAGGACTCCCACCTTGTTGTGACCACACCTCAAGTCCTTATAGTAGATACGCCACTGTACGTTCACATACTTTTCCTCCATACAATAATGTGGAGTAACCACATTTCCTGTGATATGATCTTCTCTTCTTTTCTTTACACTTATATTTGCTTCAGGCATGTTAACAGTGTTCATTGAACACAGAGGCTTGCTAAACTATTTTTAATACAATAATATGTCAACATAATCATAACAACATACATCAGTTAGACACCGTTTACTGTGAGGACTCAACAATGTCTGCTTCCGACGTGTCCTTCACTTTTTCCCCAATAGCAGTATCTAACTTTGTAGTTGGATCAAACATAGTAAATTTCATAAAATATCCTTACCACAATCAAGAAATATATAAACAAATGACGCTGATTTAGTGAAGAAATGGCCTCAGCTTCCTCCGAATCGTACAGACTGTGACTTGATTCTTTATTTAAGTTTATAATTAACACAGCTGTTTTTTCAGCGTATCTGTATACAAATATTAGTTCAACTGGCAATGAATAATCAAAGCCTTTTGCTAATATCTACCAGCTCTAGCCAATCGTAACGTTCTACTACTTGAATTCAAATGCAGTTTGAATGAAAAACCCAAAATAATTTTGAATAACTGGTGGTCGATTGGCTAGTCTGCTCTAGTCATGCCAACTACAAAAGATATCACGTTTAGGATTACATTTCTCCTACCGTTTCCCTTTCCCATTCATACTCTGTTCACCTCAAGCTAATTTGAATGTACCTCCCTGCCTCTTTTTCTAGCTCGCGTCCCCCTAACGTTACCAAAAAACATGAGCAGGAACGCCAGTGTGTCTGGTCGTGGGTTCTTGGATATTAGCATTTCTTCAATAACTTCTCTAATACTGGGAATATCATATATTTTAAAGTACATTCTTACTCAGCTAACTTTACGTCATACTACCGTATAATTCTTATGGGGAACTTCATAATGGTGTAAAATTTATAATTTTTGTCATCGTCCATCGTCAACTAAAATTTTACACAAGTCCGCCATCTTCCTCTCTTTCATCTTGCGAGCATGTATTTTTCAAATAACTACAGTTTTAGTTACATCAGAAATGCTACCATTAGGAGGAAATAAAACTGTCTGCGTGGTTTGGCCTTGTTGGCTTTTCTGCAGTGTGAATATATGCGTTGCAGACTGTGTTAGCGACGCGGGGTGTAGACGGGGCGGGTTAAAGAATTTGCGTTACTAGTTAGCATTGTATCGTGTAATATTACCAAAAAATGTAAGGATTACTACGGATTTTGCTACAAAGTTGACAGAAAGTGTTACTTCAGACAGCTATATTGGGGTATACTTCCGCCAATAGTTAATTGTAAGGCTAGACTTACAAAGTGTAATCAGCAGATTGGGCAAAGGTTAACTATTAGTAGTGTTTCTCGAAATACGAAACTAAAGTGTGTCAGACTTTTTGCCGTGAAATCGTTCTATAGGCTTAGCACTGTGCAAAAAGCAGCGGTGCTTGCTTCGAAGATGCCAACCGTCAGACACATGCGGACTAATGTATTTATTATCGTTTTATGCCTAAATCGTACTGAATTGAGCGTTTATTCTCGCATATTTTGCTACATCAGTGGAACCCAGAACTTGGCTACCTGATGCCATTCAGTCCTGCGTCACTCAGCCAAGCACTAATGATGTATGTGCAACGCGGGCCCTACTATATACCTGACAGAGACATCCATTATCGATGATGATTCCACTCATTTTTATTTTTATTTTTTTTTTAAATTGACTTAATCCCTGCGACCAAAGCCGTCTCTCCCCTGAAAAATTAGTTGATTACTGTGACGCATAAAGTAATAAGTACATCGTTACTTTCTCAAAACACTCTAATTTCATTGGCTACAGGCCTTCGACAGTTTTTTTTCATAATTTGCAAGATTTTATTTTATTTTATTTTATTTATTTTTTAATTCGTATTCTCTCAGTGTTGCTTAATTACTTTGTTAGAATTTTAGTGTTGTGGTGTGAAAACGTGCGTGCCTACTGTTGTGTGACTATTTTAATATACTACTGACAATTTCAGTTAATTGTAATTTTTAAGCAATGCTTGTACCAAGTGTTCGTACGTTAAGTACTAACATTTGTATTTTCACTTACTTGGTGACGTTAATTAGTTTAAATTTTCGTGGGTTTCGTATTTAAAATTGCTTTTGTTATTTTCCTTTTTAAACCACTCGCTAAAATAAAATGCATACCTATCAGACACAATGGCTAATTAAGGATGGTTTTCGGCTGGGCCACCTGAACATTTACCATTTATTAGGCAAACGTCCTGAGCTTACACAAATTCTGAATAAAAATTTTCATGTTTTTGGACTTTCCGAAAGTCGTTTAAGCGACAAAATATTAGATGATGAAATTGCCCTAAATGGCTTTAAAACAGTTCGGCGAGACTCAAGTAGAAAGCTAGAAACAGGTATAGTAGTATATATTTCCACTTCTATTAGTTATCGCCACAGAAGCGATTTAGTGACAGCAGAGACCGAGTGCATATGGTTAGAAATAAAAATACCGACTCAGGGACAATTTCTAGTCGGGTATCTTTATAGAAATCCCAGTGCAGGAGCCTTCTGGTATGAAGATTTCACCACTATGATGGATAAAGTATTTACCACTGCCAAAGAAATTATTCTTCTAGGCGATTTCAACATCGACATGTACAACACAAACCAAACGTGGGAAAACATCATACTATCTTACAACCTAAAACAAATAGTCAACCAGCCTACAAGGGTAACAAAAACATCATCCACAACAATTGACCACATCTACGTCACCTGTGCAGAAAACATTATAGAATGCTCTGTTCCTTTTGTCGCGATGAGTGACCACTCTCCTATATGTTGCACGTGGTCAAAGAATAAATATAAAGCTCCAAGACATAAATATATCAGTATTAAATTTAGAAGTTTTAAAAATTTCAACCGTGAACTATTTTTACATGATTTGCGAACTGCACCTCTTGCCAGTGTTTACCAGCTTTCTGATCCCGATGACGCCATTGCCCACTGGACTGGGGTGCCTGTCCACATGTACACATGGCTGAATTGCCAATCTTGAATTTTGTATACATGTGGCTGCGGAGTCGGTTGTGTCCTGTTCTAAGGCGCAGGATGACAATTTGTTCTGGTCTGTTCATAGCTTGGTAGTCATCCTGTGTTGGTGTTGGTGGCTTTCTGATTGATTTGATCATCTTTTTCTTCTGATGGTACGTAACTGGTACATCCGGCTGCTCGTCTGCAGCACCTTCTTTAGCCAGTCGGTCTGCTCTCTCGTTTCCTGGTATTCCACAATGAGACGGTATCCACTGCATGGCGACACTGCGCTGGTTGCACAGTTCAAAAAGTAGGGCTTGTATACCTGGCAATTTTCTGGACTGAAGTGCTTGGAGTGCTGATCTTGCATCTCTCAGGAATACCACAGGCTGTGGACCGAGATTGGTGTTCAACAGTTTCTCTGTTGCCACCTTGATTGCCTGGATTTCTGCATCACAGTTGTTACAGAATTTCCCCGTTGGTACTCTGACCGTATCCCTAGTGTTGTTTGGGTATTCTATGTACACTCCTGCTCCTCCATTCTTTACTGCATTCTGTACTGACCCATCCGTGTATACTCGGACCCAGAAGTCCTGTGGGTATTCATCATCCAGGAAACTGAGAGTGACTGTCCTACGTTGCACGCTGTTCTGTTCATCCCTGTCGAATATTCCTTTCACTTTTGTCTGGATGTGTACTGATAGTCCAGTCTCCTCTCTCCAAGGGGTTAGTTCTGGCACAGACTTTAGGGGGCTGTCAACTTCAGGCAGGTCTGAGGTTTGTCTACGAAATCGTTTGACCTGGTGGATAAAGCTGCTTCTTTTCAATCTCCCCATTACTAGGTTTCGGAATATGTCCTTCATTGAATGGCTCGGCATACAGAGGAACTTTTCTGCCTGTGTTAGCACTTTCGTGTCTCTGCGTTCTCTCAGTGCTTGTATCCTCCCCATTTTCTCCATCTCCACTATAGGCGTTGATTTCATTGCCCCCGTGATGACCCTAAGCGCCTGGTTTTGCACCTTATCTAGCTCTTGTAATGTGGTGTTTGATGCTGGACACCACGCAGCTGACCCATATTCCAGGTGTGGTCGTATGCCTGCTGGTAAACTTTACTAAGTATTTACCGCTGGCTCCCCATGTGGTTCCACTTAGTTTTCTCAGGATAGCTATCTTCCTCCTGGCCTTTGTTGCTGCCTTGTTGATGTGCTGCTTCCATATCAGCATATCATCGAATGTAACTCCGAGATAGGTGGGTTGTTTATCTTCTCGCAGGAGCTCTTCATTTATCTTCATGACACCAGCTTTTTGTTTGGGAGAGAGGGTGAAGAGCGTAGTGCTGCACTTTTCTGTGTTGATGCAGACACACCATCTATTTGCCCATGAGGTTAAGGCATCTATAGCTCTTTGTAGCAGTTTGGTGGCCACTGTTGCATGCTCATCTGTGCACCATATTGCCACGTCATCAGCATACATTGCCACTTTCATTCCGTGTGGTAGTTCGGCAACCAGGTCATTGATGTAGACTAGGAAAAGTGTTGGGGACAGAGCCCCTCCCTGACGGACGCCATGACGCAGTAGAATTTTCTTACTCTTGTGGCCATCTAGTTGTACTCGGGCTCTTCTGTTATGCAAGTATGCTTTCACCCATTTGTACATCCTACCATTCACTCTACAATTTCTCAGTTTCTTCAGAAGCCCTTTTTTCCAAACCTTGTCAAATGCTTTCCTTAGATCTATCCATGCTGCTAGTACCAGTTTCTTATCTTGGAACGCATCCTCAATCTCTTGGGAAAGATAAGTTGCCTGATCTTCGATAGAGTAACACTTCCTAAAGTCCGCCTGCTGTGGTACAAGAAGGTTTTCACTTTCAAGGTACCACTGTAGCCCGAGATTGATGATACGTTCTACTGTTTTGCAGAGACAGCTTGTAAGGCTGATTGGTCTGTAGCTGAAGGCCGTGGAACTGTCTTTTCCTGGTTTTAGGAGTGGTATCATGATTGCTTCCCTCCAGGTCTGTGGAACTTTGCCTGAGTTCCAACAGATATTGGAGATCTGCAGCAGCTTTGTTTTTGCTGCGGTTCCCAAGTTCTTAATCATTTCATTGGACACTCCATCAACTCCTGGCGACTTTCTCATTTTCAATTTGGATATTGCAAGCTCCAGTTCTCTCAATGTGATTGGTGCCTCCATAACTTCAGGTATGGTTCCATCTCGTCCTGCGTATTGTTGTTTCTCACGAGTCTCCTGTTGCTTCTCTGGGCTAACTTCGATGTTGTTGTCTTTAGCAAAGGAGTCTGCAAAGTGATCAGCTGCCTGTTTTCCCATGAGGATGTTTCCATCTTTGTACAGTGCAATCTTTGAGTTTCTCCCTGTACCCTCATCGTTAAGTTGTTTTACCAGCTTCCACAGTTTCCTTGAATTTTTTCGAACTTCAAGGACTCTGTTTTCTCCTTCCAGCCTCTCCGCCTGGCCTGCAACTTGGCCCTTTGAAATTTGGCCTTAGCTTGCTGGTAGTTATTGTGGTGTTCTTGGCATGGACTGGTCTCTGCCTATTTTCGAGATGTTTCCACGTCGTTATGCAGCTGCTCTAGTTCACTATTCCAATATGGTTTGTAGTGCTTACGAGCCCCTCTAGGTATTGTTTCACGAGCAGCCTGTAATATGCATCTGCTGAATTCATCGACTAGCTTATTGATGTCTTTGTCTACAGTCAGATCTCTAGCCAGTATACTAGTACAGTGCTGGTACATTGTCCAGTCTGCCTTCTTGTAGTTCCACCTAGAGAGAGTGCTGCTCTCCTTGACAAGTTCGTTTTCCACAATTAGGAAGACTGGCCGGTGGTCGCTGCCTCCAAGTTGTTTCCCTACAACGCGTGTGGTGTTCCACTCCAGGCCTGGTGAGTGGAACGCCAGGTCTGGTGTAGAGGTGGTGTGCCATGATCTCGAGTAGAAGGTTGGTGGGTCGATTGGCTGGTTAATCAGGATAAGCCCATTGTCATCCTGCCAGTTTTCAAGCTCATCACCTCTCCTGTCCATGTGATCATAGCCCCAGCTCTGTGAGTGGCTGTTGAAGTCTCCGCGTACAATCAGTCTTTCTTTTGCTGGGATTGTGTCTAGTGCCAGGGGCGGTCGCTCGGACTGTAGTAGTTGAGCAGGTGGAATTCTGTACTTTCTGTCCTGAGATGAAGCATCTGGTATTCCGCCCCGTCCATATATGTTTCAAGCTGACATGCACTGATGTTACTCCTCACGAGTGTCAATATTCCACCCTTTCAACTGTCTATTCGGTCGGATCGGTAGCACTGGTAGCCTCTGATTTTGAAGGCTATGTCCTTGTTGAGGTGGGTTTCTTGCAAGCAGCATACATTTACTTGCTCTTCATTCAAGATATTTTCGAGCTCTAATGTTTTTGCTGTAGCCGTCTTTTTTACTGTTGACGCCTTCAGCATTCCAGTACATTATTTTAAGTGGTCTTTGCTTTGCTTGGCCAGTAGCTCTATTCTCATGCCTCCTGGCTCCACGGGGCAATTGAGAAGGACCCCCAGTAGTAGGGGTTGGGCCCTTTTGAGGCAGAGGGCCCAGCACTGCGCCTGCCTGGGTGTCCGTCACAGGGCGAGTGCCATAACGTTTTGTAGATATAGACGTATTTCCATTGCGCGTGTGCGTTGCATCCTGATTGCTGTGGTGCGACTCTTGGCTGGTGGCCTCCGTCTTCAGCACCTTAACTTGCTAGGGCAGACTTTGGTCTTGCTCGATTGTAGGAGGGCTTGGCCAATCTTGGTTTTTTGGCTGCTGATGGCTGTACTTGAACCCCATCTCCACGTCAAGGAGCTGGCCTCGATGGGGATTTTTACGACTGATTATTGTATTGTCATCGGGAATACACAACTATTCAAGTTTCAGAGCTACTGCTTATCTGGAAGTGATCGAAAAATCGATTGCAAGATTTGAAAGGTGACATACGTTGCAAGTTAAAGAAAAACCTGTAAAAAACACCAAGCATAGACTTAGTGGAACACGAGTTGAGGAAATGGCGACGTTAGTCAGGACACAGAATACATGTTTGCCCTAGTTGTATTAATAACAACTGGGTCTACGTTGTCAAAACTCGTACGTTCTTGTTTAATCAATAGAAAATTTATAAATAAAAAATAAATAAAATAAAGGTTTCGAAAATAAGATATGAAATGCTCGTTGAATTAAAAAAATAGTACAACTTACAACTAATAGCAAACGCATTACTGTGCTTCATGGTGTGAATACTTGAAGAGAGTTGATAATTATAATCATAATACTGGAAATGACATGAAAGTCAAAGAAGGCGAGAAAAACTATGGCTGTTACACACTATCGTCGATGTAAAGAAAGTCAAGCTGCTTTCGTATTAATTCCAGGGTTATATTTCTAATCAAAACTCTTTGAATCAACTCCATTGTGGGGCAACCTGTAACCACCCGACCATCGAGTTGCCTGGCCAACGCTTCAGAGTGACTCAGCATCACGACGCCACCTGTGATGAAACACTTTGAGAGTCCAGCATTGCACACTAATCTTGTGGGAATCACCTGTGACGGGGAATGTAAATAGTTATACAGTAATCTGACAGCTTTTGCTTTCCCAGTTAGTGTCTACCATTTGCTAAGCCAAACCACGCAATTTTCTGACTGCATTACTCATATCTAATCCATGCCCTTTTTTTCTGGACATGTAAACAAACAGACATTTACCAATTTCCGTGACCTGCCAGTATAACAGGCAGCAAGCCCTAATTTTTTTACCTGAGTTTCTCACTCAAGCTGATTTGCCAATTATCAGTCATTAGACAGTTGCGCGGAGAAATAACGGACTGTTTGAAGAAGATACAGGGGCGATAATATTTTCCCAACCACCTTTGATGTAAGCACGTTCCAGGGGGAGATAATGTTTGATCTGCGCAAGGGGACGTAATCTAAGAGAGGCCCGTGCACGGCAAAGTTTTCTGATGTCGGTCAGCATCGCTGAATAGAATGAACGAACAAACCTTTGATCCGGGAAAACGCAGTTCCTGATTCCCTAATATACAGAAGGTGTGAATTGTAACGTCTTCTGGTGATGATAACATCATGAGCTGTATATATATATACCGCGCTCTCTCAAATTCAGTTATTAGATTCGCTCAGAAATTCTTGGATAATCTAAGCACGACGGACTAGAACCATTTCTTCGCTAAATGTGTTAAATTGTTCCGCGGGGATTTCATTTCTGATATGTGGTAATAGAAATTGTGCTTAAGTGTTAAAATGTGTTAGGTTCACCATTTTTATTCACTATAATTCCTAAGCGTTTAAAACTAGTGAAATAACATAACGCATAGATATTTCTTACCAGTCGTTCAGAGTAATGTAATTTCAAATACCCCAGAGATTATTAAGTGTGACGGATCAGTGACCGAATAGAATTCGCATTATATTTCATTGTGTGAAATTAAATAAGTGACTAGAGTTAATGTTATGTGACTAAACAACAGACGCCGACAAATAGCTAGTAGTGACAGGCAATTTTTGGTTAAAGTGCGCGTATGGATAAATTGAATAATAATTGACTTTGTGCGCTGTTCATTTTCTCGCAGGCAATTACGGGGAAGGGCACATACCCTTTTTTTCCCGACATGCCATAGTGGAAAACTTACGGGTGGATAGGACAGTAGCAGTTTTTCATAAATGTTCTTTTCTTCCCAATATAGCTGTCGTGAAACATTCTAAATCCACATATATAAATTAAAAGGTAAATGTAAAGCCTAACACATTAATTCAATAAAAGGAAAGAAGAATGGTAAAGAACAGTGCTGTCGCAATGACTGTACTCGAGATCCCCCTTTTTCTACTTCGTCTGAAAATTGTAACGCTTTCACGTTTGATAGTAAAGCCTATAGCAGCATACACGCCTTTCTAACAATAAAACGTGTACTGTATTTCTTAGAAAACCTTGAGATACGCAAGCTGATTAATGACCTAAATTAATACTAGCATTAATTTCATTTTATACACTGCGTAATGAAAAGACAGATGAACTTAGGAGAGAGAGAGAGAGAGGGGCATTGAGGGGACGCATGCAACACTAACACGCAGTCGCGCGATATACAATTAATGCCACCCCCAACACGCGAAAGGCATGAAGCACTAACTTTTTTCAGATAGACAGTGATAAAAAACACTACAACTACGAGGGTTAAGTTTAAAAACCTGTTAAATGCTTATAAGGAAACATGACATTCTACTGTTTTATGTCTAAACTCCTGACATTAGTCTGACAGTACAGCAGACAACCCAAAAGTTTGGAAATGAGGAGGTGGTAACAGCACGACTATCCTAGAAGAAAATACATATTTTGAACGCAGCCACTTAGCCCCATTAAAATTAGGACTTGCTGACAAAGAATATGTTAAAGGTTACGCAAATAGTCTAGGAATTAACACATTATAGCCAAAAGAAAATAGTGATGTTGTCTGACAGCACCAAATCAGAATCGCACAGTGGCATGTTTTGAAACCACCATTTTACGGGAAATAGGCCAACAAGTTAAATCCTATTTGATTGGATAGAAGTAAATGTAAGGCGAAACACGATTAGTCGGACTACAAATACTATTTTTGGTTGTTAGGGGAAACGGTAGGAAGGGTACTTTTTTTCAAAAGTTTGTGTAAACATGGTTCTATTGGCTAGACCCGCTGATATAGTCAATTAGGAGCGTCTGTTCAGTGCCACATTTTAAAATAAACTTACCAAGAAACAGTGCGTTGAGATCCAGATTATATTTTTCTAAATAAAAGCCTGGGACAGAGGCAGATCGGAATTTGTGCCATAATTCATCGCCAGTCAACGTATTTGTTTATTATTTCCATGAATTGTGGTAAGATTGACATACTTGATATCTTTTTGATGAAAATTGAATGTGAATTGATAATTTATGTCTGTATATGTGTGTGGTTCAGTAGCAAACATGAGGCAAAGCCTAGATAGTGCTCCAACCTGAACAAAACTTGTCGGAGAGAAGTATAAATGCATGAGATCACCAAATGGTACACTGACATCTATCTTATTGACTAGACGGAACTAATGCTGGAATTGCAGAGGCGTAGTAACCATTAAGGAGAAGAATACTGGTGTAAATTGTTTCAGATGAAGCTAGCAGTTGGCCAACCGCTCTGAACTCAGTGTTTGTTATGTATTGTGCTCAGTGTGGAAATAGATTATAAATTAGTTCTGAAGTAGGAGGTACAACCTTCTTGTTTCAGGGACCGTGGTCCTAACTTATTGAAGCAGCACCTGGTCTGAGTTTTGCTGAATCCAGAGGCTGATAGCATACTCCTTGGTCCAGATAGCGACTAGTGAGGTGTCTCAAGAACACGGTGAAGCAAGCGAGCAGAGGAGTCTGTATCCTGCCGCCCTCACAGAAGATAAGATTCTGTGGCCAGAGCAGCTCAATCCTATGTGCCCCCCTCAAAAATTGACAGTAGATTAATTAAAGAGGGACAATAAATTGTTTCAATTGGCAGGAACTGTGAACTTTTCCCAATACTATTTCCACCATAAGCAAACACTTGAAGTCATGATGAAAAACAACAACCAAGCTTGAACAAGCCAGTATTACCTCATAGTACCCCTTCACAACTTACACACATAGGATAATAATAATAAAATATGTCAATACAAAGATCATAACTATAAATTGTGTACATATAAATTGTAATTACAGTTGATTGTGATTCCTGGTTCACTGTGTAGTTGAATCAGGATATCTATTATTGAAAGGAATTAATACATATATTTTTAACCTTTAACACTTGACTCATTTAAGATAGTCTTATAGAGTGTTTTATGTGTGTGAGTGTCACAGTGTTGTAAAGTGTTGTGGAATAAATTAAATTGTTCATCTGTCTGTTGTTGTTGTGACATACACTTCATCATTTTCATAACCCTAGACATTCAACGTAGTCATCACAATATTCCAGAATAATTCTTTTCATAAATGTAAAGCCTAACTATAAATGTGGTAGCAAGTAAGGTCATCTGTAATACACCACACTTATTAGATACAGATACCTTCACAGCTGATCTCAGTCAGTACACTAAGTCCCTATAAATATTTATAACATCCCACTTTACCACAATAGCATCTAATCAAAACCAGCGGCCAGCGGTCTAATATTACAATTAACATTATTATTATTTTGGGTCTTCGATTTTTGGACCGGTTCGGTCCTCTATCTTCATTCAGAGAGAGACCAATAGAAACAGTAACATTAATCGTAACTGGACGGTACATTACCCAAAAATATTTATCAAAAATTTTCCAGCCCACGGGGCATACGAAAGAACATATATTCCTGACGTTTGACAGCCGTGGCAATGGAGTGATCAAGAAAACTACGCTGTTTCAAAATCGGCACTCACCATAAGTCAGCCGATAGGATTTACCATCATTATCAGTTTTACATATTGTAACATTTGTCTTAGCAACCAGAGGCTAGAGAATACAGGAACTATCTTTCTCTTTTTGTAACTGTGAACGTCCCGAGAACGTCTTGCTTCAGTAACTATATGCGGTGACACAGGATTCATCCAGGAAAAATTAAACCACCAAATTTGGCATCCACCTTGTAATTATTATTCGATACAAAGGCTGGACTGGGGCCAGATTTGGGCAACCCACCTGACAATATAAGTTCAGACTATTGTAATTTTTCAAGGGATACCTACACCATTATTAGGTAAGCAAGAGTGTTTGTGGCCACAGATGACAGAGTGAGAGACACAGAGAGAGTAAATATTTTCCTTTGTTACAATCATTGTACTAACTTCTTTTTTTATTTCGCTAACCTGAGTACTTTACTGAGTAGTAATTTTAGTGAGGAACTTGTTCTTCATAGTCTGTTCTGTAACGTAGTGCTTATCTTTGACCTTTGGGTTATTAACTTCTTTTGGGATTTTTTCTCAACAAGGGGAGGGCACGTATTCGATTATTTTCATATATCTGTAAACTCGGTTTAGTTGTTTTCTCTATATGTTTGATGTTGTAAAAGGTTTAACGGGAGCCGAGCTGGTGTAATGGCTACGGCGTTGTACTGGCGACCAGGTTTTCATGGTTCAAACCCGGGCGTCAGCGTTTGAAGGAATGTTTACGACCGGAAGTTTGACTGAATAACCTGAACGGCTCCTGCACATAAATCCCGTGTGGATGGGAAGGAGCGAATCTCCTGACCGGGTTGGAAGGAAATTCCACTGACCCCCCAGCCTCGCAATGACATGTCATTGGGCCAAAAGAGCTGGAAAGCTCGAGTGCCGCTGGTTAGAGAAAAAAAAAAAGAAAAAAAAAAGGTTTAATGATAATAAACAACAAAAAGAACTTAATGTGCGTGTTGATCAGACCCATACGCAATTAACCATAGTTTTTCACGTTTGTGTGTATTGTTGTCACATAATTGTGTGTGTGGGTGTGTTTAGTGTGACTTATATTTCATATAGGGAAAGAAAGGTTGTCTTATATTAAAATATAGTCGTTTAGATAGGCTGGACTAGAGAAATTACTCATTCCAGAGACAGATCTTCCTCTTACACTATTCCCTCGTGAAAAATCTATTTCTTACACCTTTATTCTCACATATTTACCACTATCACCTCTGCTAAGACGGGACCATAAATATCTTCTGACCTATCTTTAAAAATTTACGACATCGCCTGACCCTCAGACTGGACTCCAGCCTTTACCTGGTTGGTTGCATGCAGAGGAATCTCAATGAATAGATGACAGGCGAAGGGATTGGGGAAGTGGATCTGCGAGACGCGATGATTCCTTGGGAGAACCCAGAACCAGAGGACAATATTTTAGCACTGCGTATTAGGAAAGCCCCCATTGATGCCACCCGAGCTCTGTTTCTAGATTGAAACCAGATGTGAGGATCCTTTAAATGCTCGCCAGGCAAGGATGAAATGTTCGGGGAAAAAAACTGAAGCTCAGAACTCTAACTCAAGTTTTGGAATGGCAGAAAAAGTACAGAAAAAAGCCTTCCATTTGGCGTTGGCTGCTATAAAGTGACAAGCTCACCAGTCTTATTTAAACTACAACGACAGCATCAACTATTATGTCTAATCAGCTTAAAGTGGACGGATTTTGAAAACTAATAAGAGTAATGCGCATACAAATTGATGCGCGTGGATAAGCTTGATCATCAGCATAAGAATGAAATATTTAGTTCTAAAGTAGCTTATAAAAAAAATTACCGTTTAAAGTTTTAGCATCTACCCATACACTGATCTCTTTATCCATAAAGATCTGGGAATATGTACTTAATCTGACTTTCTGACTGTCTGTCTGAGTGTAGGAAGGAAACTGGTTATCCGCCTCATAAAGCTGGATCTCGTATAGTGGAGGTGTTAACAATTCACTCCCTGTGGCAGTATCTGCTATGGGATTCCAAGCCGCTCATCTCCGGTAAAATTTTCGGCATACGCTGACAACACGCCAAGTCCCTAGTCATTAAACAGCAGATTTCCAATATGTCACGAGTTCTTATTATATGCCACCCTAATCTGATTATGTTTCAAGCGATTGTCTAATTTACTGTAAGAATGTCTTGTATTTTGTTTGTTTGTCTTTTTTTGGGTTTTATTTTTAATTACTTTTTGTAATGTTTTTTTTAAAATTTGTTTTCTTTTTTTTAAAACATACTTAAATATGATTATGATTGGATATTATAATTGTATGCTATTATTTTACCTTGATAATGTTGCATGCTTAAATAATGCTCAAAATACTTGTGCGAATGACAGGATACAGTATGCAAGATGACAGAGAGAGGAAGGGCAGAATGTAAGACGGGCCTGCGTGCCCAATTCTTAACCCTTTGAAAATAAAGTTCGTTCGTTCATTCGTGTCTGTCTGACCGTCCGTTTTGTCCATCAATCACTCTACCTACCTACCTACCTACCTGCCTACCTACCTACCTGCCTGCCTGTCTGCCTGCTTGCCTACCTACCTACCTACTTGCCTGCTTGCTTATCTACCTACCTGCTTACCTACATACCTACCTGCTTGACCGTCTGTCTGCCTGCCTATCTGAGTGACTTTCTCTACTTCTATCTGTCTGTCTATAAGTTACCTCCTTTTACAACAGAAATGAAGTTTGAAGAAATCTACACCAGATAATTATTTCATGGAAGGACAAAATGACAAAATGTCAAGGTGCTGTCATGTGTTGGCTTTCCAAGTACGCATACACTGCTTAGACATCGCAGACTACGCTAGCTTGGCCATGTCCGCCGCATGAAAGATGGTGGCAACACCAAAGATATTGTCTACGGACAACTAGCAGATGGCAAAAGAACAACCGAGCGACTGAAACTGAGGTTCAAAGATGTGTGCAAGAGAGATATGAAGGTACTGGACATAAATCCAGCAAAGCAACCTGGGAGGATGAAGCTGTCGAAAGCACCAAATAGCGAAAAGACGCTCTCACAACAAGCAGAAGAGAAAATAGCACTCCGAAAGAAACACATGAGGGCTATCGCCTCAAGGCCGCATTGCCATAGTTTGTTATTACTGAAAGGGACAACAGATACTACTAATTATTTTAAATGAATGAGTGTTGTTTTGAAACTACGCCTGGCCAGTGTTCTCAACATGCCAATAATGCGTAGCTCCTGAGACGAACCATATAGTTCCTGGTGGTCTCTGATGAGACAAAAAATGATTAGGGCTACCTCATTCTCAGGCATGTCGTACAAGACGACTAATATTAGACTCTGCATGTGGCTGACAACCCCAACGTATAAAACAAATAACCACAGATACCACCGCTGCAAGAGCATGTGAATGTTTGGTGCAGGCTTCATGCAGGTGACCAGCTACATTGGTGACTTCGTTCCCGGCATCTTTGCCGCGAGATACCAGCGTTCTGATCATTCAGCTAATTGGACGCTCAAGAACACACAAACGAACTATTTTTTCAAAGGGTTGAAGATTAATCGAGCAGGCCCATCTAACATTCCGCCCATCCTTTCTGGCATCTTTTATACTGCATCCATTCATTCTCACATTTACTTTAAGTATTAATTTATAGGCATGAAACATTATTAAAGTAACTAGCAACAACCCGCCAAAATTGGAAGGTTTTTAATTATAGTGTGTTGTTTCTGTTACACGTATTACATATCTGCTTCTTCTATAGTCTCGCTTCCTCGCTGAGAATGACGCGATGGTC
This sequence comes from Oreohelix idahoensis, assembly GCA_024509875.1. Classification (NCBI taxonomy): domain Eukaryota; kingdom Metazoa; phylum Mollusca; class Gastropoda; order Stylommatophora; family Oreohelicidae; genus Oreohelix; species Oreohelix idahoensis. Next base: position 54,448 of record JAMPIV010017894.1, read on the forward strand.
TCTTCCTTTTAGCCATCTTATCATTTTGATCCATAATAATAAGTCTGCAATACTTTAAATTACAATTTTGTCTTGAAGAAACAATCAGAAACTTACATTTGTAGGTTATCTTTAAGAAAAATTATGAGTTAAATCCGTTTCCCGAATGAAACTGGATTGAAGAGTATCTTGATTGTCTGTTGATTTAATGCACACCGTCACACTTTGCTATTTTCGCGAGAGTACATATAAGGGGAAACAATACAATTATTGTCTAACTTTCAACCACAGTTGCACTCCTTTAGCTGTGGTTGAAAGTTAATGTACTCTCTCGAAAATAGAAAAAGTGCGCAAATGATGATGTGCAAAAATGTGACTTACCGACCGACCGACCGACCGAAGTACTTACGGCGAGAATTATGGTATTGGATATGACATCTCAATATGACCCACAAAAGCCAGATCCAAACCTCAGAAATGAGGTATCTGAGGAAAGTGGTTGAAGTAACAAGAAGAGACATGGTCCGCAACCAGATGATCCGTCAAGGCCTAAAATCCCATCCGCTGCAGACCCAAATAGAACAGTCCCAACTAAGATGGTTTGGCTATGTCTGCAGAATGGGAGAAGATCGGCTACCTGTTACGGTATATGATATTAACGCCGTCTGCTAAAGGTTACCAGACGTGCAATTGTAAAGGTTAAGACATTTAATATATTGCGATAGATGTTTCAATTACTGAACGCTTCATACACGATCGATTATGACGTGTATAGCGTTGTTTAGGACACAGTCGGTAACTAAGAAACGCTACCCTTGTTACTTGACCGCCAAGCTGAATAGCTGCGTTTTTTTTAACCTTCCAATTCAATGGCATGATATAGCCATTTATATGTGTATTTTTGATGGACCAGGGTCAGTCCTAGAACCCGATATGAGAGGGAAATATATGGAGGTTAGTATTTAACTAGAATTCTCAGAAGGAGAAGAATAATCGTCAAATTCGTATGAATATACTCAGACTCGCAGTCTCACTGTCGGCAGGTAGCCATGTCTAACTGCGCGTGCATATAGCTGTGATGTTCTGACGACAATTACTGCTCTGAATCCTTAAACGGACATTGACACGTAAAACAGCAGTCTACGCTATTGATTAAATTATGCATTACTTCTATGGACTTATGTTCTACTCCTATTGGAATTGATCATCATGTATGTATCACTGTGAATAAATGTATGGACTCAATGAACCGACTTCTCACGTCAATGGAATTACAAGTTCAATATAATTGCAACTTTCAAATGTTTGCTCACACGTTTTTTCTACCCCACCCCGCATTCGCGTAAAGCAACACCAATTGACACGATGAAAATCTTGAATGAAACCATATAAGAACTCAACTAACATGGCCAGAATTTATAACCACTTTATTGACATTATATGGAACATTGTTGTCAAATTGAATGTTCCAGAACAACAGAGAAGATCGCCTTCAACACTACCACGACAAGAATGGGAAACAAAGAGCCAAGGATCTAGACCTCCAGGACGACCCAGAGTCCGCTGGGAGGACAACATTAGACAATCGTTGAAGGACCGAGGACTAGAATGGAACCAGGCCAGGAAGAAGACAGCTGATAGAATGGTCTGGCGCTCTCTCTTCCAAACCTCTACACCTCACGGTAGAAGGGGAACGACTAAGTAAGTAAGTAAGATATGACATCTACACCTCACGGTAGAAGGGGAACGACTAAGTAAGTAAGTAAGATATGACATCATACGTTTTCAGGATGGAATCATAAAGAGACTAATGGATACTTGTGTATGAGGTTGCAACCTCATCATGCACAACAAAGTGTTACGTAAACCACTGCTGCAAGAACACATGAATGCTTTGTACAGGTTTAATTCCGGGGGGGGGGGGGGGGGGGGGGAGCTTCAGTAATGGCTCTATACTCCATAGGGAGCAAACAAGAAAATAGTGAGGATGATCATTGGTTGGTATCACGTGTCAACACCGATATTCTTCATCTTTCTCTTCTTCGTTCGTCCTGAAAAGGACGTTGGTTGCGTTGTGTCTGTTTACACCGGAGCTGCGATATCTGCGCCTTTCGGCCGACACATCCGACTTCAGCACGGCATTTTTTGGGACCGGGTTTGCCTTCACTCTTCGATCCCTACTCTCTCAGCCAGACTGCAGTGATGCAGCCTGTTTCCAGGACCACCACGTGGAGGTGGAGTAGGGTCTTGGTCAGCTCTGGTTCGCTGACCCTGACGCAAGCAGTCAAGCTATGGGTCGCTGACTGCATTCTCTATTGCTGCATCTTTGGGTCCCAACACCGATATAAACAAAGAGAGATACCAGATGTCTGTGTGTAGTAATAATTAACAAAAATAGGTAATCAATAGGCACTGAAAAGAAGGAAAGAAAGAAAGAAAAGAGACAGACGGACAGAAAGGCAGACAGGCAGACAGATAGAAAGGCAGTCAGGCCGACCGACCGACTGGTTGGCAGGCAGACAGGAAGAAAGAAATCCATGGCATTAGACAACAGAAAAGTAACCCTGGGAATTCGAACCAAAGACCATCCGAAAGGCGCAATCACTTCCCTGGGAAAGTGAACTTTGACAGGACACACGACAGCAAATGAATTGTCACAAGTTATAAGAAAAAAAAAATGATCGAAAGAGTAACCGAAACTTTTACAAGTAGCATAAATAGGGGCCTACCATTATACAACTCACAATAACTGCGTAAGAGCACCATCTAATCACCCCATGACATAACCAGCGGAGGGTTACAATTTTTAAAAATGTTTTCCAGAAAGTAATCCCACGCACTTTATATTCTGTTGAAGAATTACATTTATCACTTGTACACTATGAACTTTATAACCGCTGTAATCTCGTTATCCGGGTACATACATTATATGGATGTATCATAATTCCCAGCCATGGGAAGTGTAACCAAATCCCACGTATTGACAGTAGCTTAAGTGAGTTGGAACAAATATTCTTGTACTTGACCTTGCTTTGAGAATCATGGGAAACGGCAAATAACCATGACACATCTTGGGATCATGAATGGGTGCTCGTGCAAAAAAAAAGACAAAAAAAAAGTTAAATTGCTGTGAACGGGTCGTTGAATTAGAACCAGATATTAAGGTAAAGGTATTCTCATATCCGATACTGCAGTAACGGAGTTAAGAGTTAAAGGCTTCGGCATAATATGTCCAGCTTTTTTATGAGGTAAGAAGGTCAGTTCCTTTCCTCGCTGCCTTTGCCTTTTCTAAGTCAAGAGCAGAGTCAGGTACCAATTTACAGCTGGGTTAGTCTGGAATGGTGACGCCCGGAACCCGATAGTTGTGTCGCGAGAAGAAAGCTTCTTCTTCTTCTTCTTCTTCGTTCATCCTGAAAAGGACGTTGGTTGCGTTGTGCCCGTTTACAGCGAAGCTCCGGTATTTGCGCCTTTAGGCCGACACATCCAACTTCGGCACGGCATTTTTGGAAACGGGTTAGCCTTCCATCTTTTATCCCTACTCACTCAGCCAGACTGCAGTGATGCAGCCTGTTTCCAGGACCACCACTTGGAGGTGGAGTAGGGTCTTGGTCAGCTCTGGTTCGCTGACCCTGACGCAAGCAGTCTAGCTATGGGTCGCTAACTGCATTCCTCACTGTTGACGCATCTTAGGTCCGGAGAAGAAAGCGAACTAACTGCTTGCCAATGGGCTCTCAGAACCAGACATACTGTTTAAACCTCCTTCTGGAGGCAAAGGTACCGGGGGTTCGAAACCTCATAGCGTCAGTCTGCAGTATACTCGGCTGTAAATGAGTAAATAAATAAACAAACAACACACAAAGGTATGTATTCAGGCACTCAGTGAGAAATAAGAAGTAGAAGACTAGACAACAGAAAAATAACAGAAGTGATAGGCTTTCCGGGAATGGAACCAGGACCTTCCGAACGGCACCCAACGCCTAGCCACGGGAGCGAATCGCCATTATCCACTCTGCCAGCTAAGCATTACAAAAATAATGCTTCGCCGACAGAGGTCTAGCACGAACCCCCTTCCCCCCTCCCCCCACGTAACCCGGATATGTACCTAAGGACGACCCAGACTAATTATAGACGCAATCACTTCTGCAGTTTCACTATTAAACAGTATAGTCCAGATTGCACACGACAAAGACCTTAATACTGTGTCTTAATGAGAATAAGTAAAGAACAGAAGATAGGTTATTTTGGTATTTTATAATCGTATAAACAGATAAGGAGGTGTCGTAAATTTTAGATAGGTTAGAAGATAGTTATGGTCCCGTCTGAGCAGAGGTGATAGTGGTAAATATGTGAGAATAAAATGTGTAAGAAATAGATTTCACGAGTGAATAATTAAGGAGAAGATCTGTCTCTGGACTGAATAGTTTCTCTAGTCCAGCCTACCTATACGACTATATTTTAGTGTAAGACAATCTTTCAACCCCTTATCTCTAGAAAGATATGTTTAACTAAACACACCCACACACAATTATGTGACAACAAGACACACAAACGTGAAAAACTATGGTTAATTGGGTATGGGTCTGACCAACACACAACGTTAAGTTCTTTTTGTTGTTTATTATCATTAAACTTTTTACAACATCAAACATATAGAGAAATCAATAAATCATTGTTTACAGACATATGAAAATAACCGAATAGTGCCCTCCCTTTTGTTGAGAAAGGACCCCAAAAGAAGTTAACAACCCGAAGGACAAAGATAAGCACTAGGTTACAGAATAGACTATGAAGAACAAGTTCCCCACTAAATTACTACTCGGTAAAGTACACCAGTTTAGCGAAATAAAAAAGAAGTAAGTACAATGATTGTAACAAAAGGAAAACATTCCTTCTCTCTCTCTCTCGCTCTCTCTCTCTCTCTCTCACACACACTCTCATACGTGGCCACAAGCAATCTCGCTTACCCACTCTTGGTGTTGGTATCCCTTAAAAAAATTACAATAGTTCCTGAACCTATACTGTCAGGTGGGTTGGCCAAAGATGGCCCCAGTCCAGCCTATATCGAATAACAATTACAAAGTGGACGCCAAATTTGGTGGTTTAATTTTCCCTGGATGAAACAAATGTCACCGCGAATGGTTACTGAAGCAAGACGTGCTCTGGACGTTCAAAATTGCAAAAAGAGAAAAGTAATTCCCGTATTGCTAAGTATCTGGTTGCTAAGAGAAATGCTACAATATGTAAAAATGATGATGATGGTAAATCCTATCGGCTGGCTCTATGGTGAGTGCCGATTGTGAAACAGCGTAGTTTTCTGGATCACTCCGTTGCTACGGCTGTCAAACGTCAGGAATATATGTTCTTTCGTATGCCCAGTGGGCTGGAAAAATTGAATAAATAATTCTGGGTAAGGTACAGTCCAGTTATGAGTTAATCTTAATGTTTATTTGTCTCTTGGTCCCGACCGGTTCACGAAGGAACTTGGAACTTGTAGCCACGAAGAAGATACCATTAATCCTTCACTGAATGAAGAAAGAGGACCGAACTAGTCCAAAAATCGTAGACCCAAAATAATAATAATGGTACTGGTAAAAACCGCTGGCCGCTGGTTTTGATCAGGTACTATATTAGGAAGAAAAGAACATTTATGAAAAAAAGTGCTATTATCCTATCCACCCGTAAATTTTCCGCTCTGCATGTCGGGAAAAAGGGTATGCGCCCTCACTCGTTATTGCCCGCGAGAAAATGAACAGTGCACAAAGTCAATTATTATTTAATTTATTCCTACGCGCTCTTTAACAAACATCGCCTATCACTACTAGCTATTTGTCGGCGTCTATTGGTTTGTCACATGACATTAACTCTAGTCACTTATATAATTTCACACAATGAAATATACTGCGAATTGTATTCAGTCACTCATCCGTCACGTGTAATAATCTCAGTCAGCTAAACCGTAACTTCATGTTGAAAGAAAGTGTGGTGATGGAAATTACATTACACTGAACGACTGGCAAGAAATATCTACGCGTTAGGTTATTTCACTAGTTTTAAACGCTAGGGAATTAGAGTGAATTAAAATGGTAAACTTAACACATTTTAACACTTAAGCACAATTTCTATTACCACAAATCAGAAAATGAAATCCCCATGAGACAATTTAACACATTTAGCGAAGAATGGTTCTAGTCTGGCGTGTTTAGATTATCCAAGAATTTCTGAGCGACTCTAATAACTGAGAGAGCGCGGTATATATACAGATCATGGTGTTATGATCACCAGAAGAAGTTACAATTCACACCTTCTGTATAGCAGAGAAATCAGGAAACTGCGTTTCCCGGATCAAAGGTTTCTTCGTTCATTCTTCTCAGCGATGCTGACCGACATCAGATGATTTGGCCGTGCACGGGCCTCTCTTAGATTACGTCCCCTTTCGCAGATCAAACATTACCTCCCCCTGAAACGTACGAACATCAAAAGTGGTAGGGAAAATATTATCGCTCCTGTATCTTTTCAAACAGTGCGTTATTTCTACGCGCATCTGTCTAATGACTGATAATTGGCAAATCAGCTCGCGTCAGAAACTCAGGTAAACAAACGTGATTCGCTCCCTTGTTAAGACTGGCAGGCTACGAAAAGTTGGTAAACAACTCTGTTGTTATGTTCCCAGAAAGAGGGTGTGGATTTAAAGGTGAGTCATACAAACAGAAAATTGCGTGGTTTGGCTTATCCAATGGTAGACACTAAATTTGAAAGGAAAGGCTGTCAGATTACTGTATCAATATTTCCATTCTACGTCACAAGAGGGAAACCTGAGGCCTGTAAACAGTAAATAAACTAGATAAGCGCCAGTGAAACAAGAAATGAGAAGGAGACACTGGAGATGGATAGGACATACACTGAGACAACCTTTTGATAGCATTACCAGACAATACATGTTCTGGAATCCACCGGGTAAGAGCGGGAGAGGAAGACCAAATAACACATGGAAGAGAAAACTGGAGACAGACAAGAAGGGGATAAAGAAGACATGGAGTTGATGGGAAGGGACCGGAAGATTTGGCATACGTGAGTTGAAGGCGTGTACTCATTTGGGAGTTGAAATATGAAAGACGAAGAGAGTATAAGGCAAATAAGACACACAGGTGGAAACGTTTGTGCCTAGTACTAGTAGATTGTAGAGGAAGATGAATAACAAAGTATGCGTGAATGTCGTGAATTCTGATTTACAACACGTCGTTCATACCAAAACGGCACGCCATGCTATATAAAAGTGTAGGCTAGACGGGCATATGAAACGGCATCCTTATTCGCGTTGTTTACAATAGTATTAGGAATCTAAACATGGCCGGACTCCAATCTGTGTAACCTAGTTAGAATTGGAGGTAAACTACAGAATTATGAGCGAAGTACCGCATGGAAGAGGTCAGTAATTCTATAAAATGACTGTTCCTTTATAAGAATGTGGAAAGACTTCCACGAAAAGGGTTATACTAACACAGAAAATTTGAGTGGAATGCATCGAGACATCAGGCAAGTCGAAAATTTTGCTGTTTAGGCTGCGCCTATGAAACGATGGACGAAGTAACGGAAAAGACAATTATCTAGAAAGATAAAGAATAATCCAGGGCGTACTTTAAGCCTAAGATGAAGGAAATCGCTCCAGGAATAAAGAAGATATTAATATTCCAAATTGTCCATATATGCACAACTCGACAAAATTATGCCAGCATTTGAGAACGCAAACACACCTCAGTCTTATTGTTCTCCGAGACATTCGGCCGTGACCTTGTCGCGAGATGTTCAGATGTTATTAAAATGAAGGCTATCCTTGACACAAAGGTGTATCAGATGATACCAGGATAGTGCCAGATAAGAGACTGGTCTTATAAGAAATACCCCCTTCTCTGAAAATAGTAAGGGTGTATCGACATCAAAAGTGGGGTCAAGCTATGTAAACCTTCAAGTATGATGATAGTGTTGGTCACTGAAGATCTAACTGCTACCTCTCCAGATCCCACCTTGAATAATGATTATATATTTGTTTTTGTGGCTACTTGTCTAAGGATAGATTAAGTATTAATATGTAATTTCTATCAAGCAGAACATTAACTCAATTAGAATAATTAAGTAAGTCTGAGTGAAAGTATTTACAATTTATTGATTAAAACTTTTTCGGTTAGGGAAAATTAAAAAAGAATTACATAAGTAAATTGGAAATTATGATAATAATTAATCCCAAATAAATATGGAATATTTTCTTCTCCATAAGAATGATAAAGTTTGTAGGCTGTTTTTAATATGGGTGGTTTCTTTATTTTAATATTTGTGGCTGGATAATCTGATCAGTGGAACTAAGCGTCCACTTATCTGTGACAAATAAGGAGCATCCACTATATCCCGGAACACACAGTGACTGTAACTCCAGGCTGGGAAATCTTGGTCGAGTTCTAAGTGTTTAGAGAACTTTATGCACCAACAGGATTCCTCTCAAGTGAATGTCTCGTCAACTCGTGGTAATAACAGGATGAAACCCTCAGGCAAAAACACATAAGCTGATACAGGCTTTAAATGGCCATCTAGGTCTGCTGCTAGATACAACGGCAAAGCATTTGACAGCATATGTTTTGCGCTCTTCTCAGTTCAGCTTGATTTTTGAAAAAGTAGTGGCGTAAATCCGCCAAGTTCAAGGTCTTATATAGCACCGTCTCATCCATATCGGAGACTCGGTCAAAACCGGTGTTAAGAATCTAAAACCTAAACGTTTTTCTGCCTTCCCGTACAATGTGCAGAAATTTTAAAATCTATTATCTTTCTTAATTGTGGATCGATTTTACTCATTTAAAGTTAGTATTATACTGGTAATTTACCTCTATCTAAATTTGTTTAGTTAGCAAAATCTATGCAGCCTTTAACTAACTATATTGGGGACTACCCTGATGTAGAAATGTCAATTAAAACGATTTTTCTCTTTGAATAACATACTATTTGAGGAAGTCTTTACACTTATCTCTTAAGTACTATCCCCGTTGTTACAATATCTATACCTTTTCTTTTAAATATCTTTAGTCTTTAAAAAATTAAATAACTCCTTCCTTTCGTTTACACAAAATAGGCCTCTCTGCCAAGCATAAAAAAGTTTCCTTATACATATCAGAAAAAGGAGCGTTCTCATTGGTTGTTATATAGGTCCGTTTTATCCTATTATACTACTCATCAAAAGTCAAGGGCCACTTAGAAAAACCTTGGTTGAAACCATAAAACAAATCTGATATAAACGTAATTGGTATCAGTCAAAACGGCATTTATTGAATACCAAATTGACATGTCCCGTAAAGAAATGGAAACACACATTCAAACGCAATGAAGCTGTGAAGTGTGTCACCCACCTTTTCAAAAGTCACACAATAGATATTGGACAAATAGACATTTCAAAATTGGGTATGACCACCGTTTGCAGCAAGGCATTCAAGACAGCGTAGACGCATCGAGTCCACAAGGGTCCGAAGAGTATCCTGAGGAACAGCTTGCCATTCCTGAAGCAGAAATGCAGTCAGCTGTGCAATATCCATTGGCAGGGGGTGATTTGTTGACAATCTTCGACCAAAGACATCACAGAGGTGCTCAATCGGAGAAAGGTCAGATGAATGAGCTGGCCCCGCCATCCTGATGATCCCATGTTGCTGAATAAACTCATTCACCACACGAGCTCGATGTGGTCGAGCGTTATCATCTTGGAGGAAAGCATTACCACCTATGGCCTCCAGAGCAGGCTGAACAATTGGTCTCAAGATTTCGTTCTGGTATCTTGGGCCGGTAAAGTTGCCTTGGATGATGTAGAGTGGGGTCCTGCCGTGTCTGTAGAAGCCTCCCAAGACCATGACAGAACCTTTACCATAACGATCCACCTCTCGAATTGTGTCATCAGTAAATCGCTTTCTTGGTCGTCTCCAAACTCGAATCCTGCCATAATTGAATGACACAGTGAAGCGAGATTCATCAGTGAAGAGAACTTGACTCCATTGTTATCTTGTCCATCGGATGTGCTCGCGACACCAAGCAACACGGGCTCTGCGATGAGCAGGAGTAAGAGGGATTCTGACTGCAGGACGTCGAGCAGCCAGTCCAAATTCATGTAAACGTCTGCGAATTGTGCTTTGACTGACATTAACGTTTACAGTTTGTCTCAGCTGACATCTTAGAGTGGAACAAGTCACTGTTCGATGGCGCAGGGCTGACAACAAGAGGTACCGGTCACCATGTCTATTGGTGCATCTAGGGCGACCTCGCCGGTGGCGATCCTCCACACTTCTAGTGGCCTAAAATCTCTCCAAAATTCTTTGGATAGTAGAGTGTGACACTGCAAGCCGTCTAGCAACCTCACGGACAGATAAACCACTTTCATCCCACGCTATAGCCCTCATTCTTTGCAAGGTGTCAAGACTTCTTCTCGGTGGCATGTTTTTTTGCAAGTGATGAAACTACCCTAAGTCTGCTGATTGTAAAACAAATTAAGAGTGAACTCTGTTCACGAAAAGTCGCCATTGCACGTGGGATGTCAATCGGCACGATTACTTCACCTGTTTGGTTGTACGGAAGTTTGAAAAAATAGATTTAAAATGTGAATTTATGGTCAGCAAACCAAATTGCACGTGATCACCATGGTTTTCGGTGAGTTGTTTTTATACTTAACGTGCATAGAGGACTGTCAGAGGAAGATATTGCACCCATTTTTTCTAAAAACTTCCTTCATTTAATCATTCTATGCACTTATACAAAAGTGTATTGAAAATAATAGGGTGGCCCTTGACTTTTGACGAGTAGTATATTTTGAGCGGTAAATATGACCTTGGTTATTCGAATTCGTGATGTGAAACAGACGTCATCTCACGACAGACCTATATAAGGACTTGCCCTCTTTCGAAAGCAGGCCACACAAATTTCAAACTACATCGAGAGCGCCAGTTCTGTCAGTGAGACTCCCGTTGCCTTCTGCATCTGAGAGCAGACTGAATGACCATTAACAGCTCGACTGTATGTACTTGAGGGTAAGAAAGAATGTATAAATTTATATATTTCTAATTAATTAATCAAATTATGCGTTAGGAAGTGCATAACTGTGTTATAAACCACTGTGTAATTATTGGACCAAAAAGAAGTACCTCAGAACAAATCTTCAATATTAGATTACTTATCGAAAAACATCTCCAACATCAACACGATTTATACCATAACTTCATCGATTTCACAAAAGCCTTCGATCGAGTCTGGCATGAAGGCTTATGGCAAGTAATGAGAAAATTCAATTTTGATACCAACATCATAGATATCATTGAAGCACTATACAAGGACGCAAGCAGTGCTGTTTTTGTAAGCAACGACATTGGAGAATTTTTCAAAACAACTGTAGGAGTTCGCCAAGGATGTATCCTGTCACCAGTGCTCTTTAATATATATCTAGAACATATTATGCAGGAGGCTCTCTACGATTATAAATCAACCATATCGATTGGAGGCCGACCTCTGTGCAACCTACGTTTTGCTGATGATATTGATCTGATAGCTGGATCAGAATCAGAACTTCAAGACTTTACCTCTAGACTGGAGAAAGTAACAAGAACGTATGGGATGGAAATTAATATAGAAAAAAGCAAGATATTGGTGAATAGCCATAAGAAACATGTTCCGACCAACATTACGTTAAATGGGCAAACGTTAGAAGAAGTTAACACCTTTAAATATCTCGGGTCCACTATATGTAGTGATGGAAGATCAATTAAAGAAATCAAGACAAGACTTGAGATGGCCTCAGCTGCCATGACAAGGTTGAATGTGATCTGGAAAAGTAACATCAGTTTTCCTGTGAAGATCAAATTATACAAATCACTTGTATTATCTATTCTCTTGTATGGGTGTGAGGGCTGGACACTCACTGTAGATACGGAGCGAAGGATTCAGGCTTTCGAGCATAAATGTTATAGAAGAATTTTGCGCATTTGCTATAAAGAGCACAAAACAAATGTCTATGTTAGAGAGAAGATAAACACCTATGCAGGCCACCAAGAACCACTTTTGTCAATAGTTAAACGTCGAAAGCTTGCCTGGTTTGGGCATGTAACTCGTCATGACTCCCTTTCGAAAACGATCCTTCAGGAAACAGTCGAAGGTAAACGGAGAAGAGGAAGGCAGAGAAAATCCTGGGCTGATAACATCAAAGAATGGGCAGGACACGGTTTTTCCACACTTGTACGCATTGCTGAGGATAGAGAGCAGTGGAGGACCCTGTCTGCTGATGCTTCCACCATGGCACCCCTACGACCCATGACGGGTTACGGGCTGAGATGAGATGATGAATTATTGGAAACAATCCAATCCTGTGTATATTCAGATAAATTGAGAATGGAAGCGGAAAGTGTGTTAATAGTTTTAGAAACGCATTTAAAGAATTATTTTTTGAAGGAATGGAACACACACCAGGAACAAAAGAAAGTATGAAAGGAATTGCATTACTGTATTGATTAAGGTATTACATAGTGCTTTCCACAAGGCCTAATAACTGTACGGAGGCGAATCATGGACAGATAGCTGTAACCAAGGAATTGGAGACCGATTATATTCACAGTAAACTAGATTGTGTTATTACTGATTTATTATGCCCTGTGCGTCTACCTGCACACTGTCTGAAACTGTCTCTCATCCCCTACATCTGTGATAGAGAGGTAGAGATAGACAGCACAGTGGTTAACCAATTATATTTCAGATTACATCCTGTAACAAACGTACACCTTTAAAGAGCCAGCCACAACTGAAGGAGCTAGTGGTGCAAGCGCCCTTGAAGTCTAGAGGGACAGCAACCTAGTATCTAATGCCTGGAAGAATCACACCTGACCGTTTCTCTCCAGAGCAGTATTGTGAAAGACTCTAAGACAAGAAGTGAAGATAAATAGCCATACAAGGCTACTGTCTAGTGTATAACCAGCTGTACCACAATAAATCGCCTAAGACAGTATGATGAAAAGTCAGAGCATCTAGATAGGCAAATTCACAAATCAGTGATTGACTTTATATTAATTGTGAAGAATTCTTATTGATCCTAAAATAAAGACAGTCTACAACAAGATTAAGTTCAGCCAGGAAAGGAGAACTGTCCTTAAAAATTTACAGACTGTAGTTAGTTGTGAACCTAGGATAATACACTATCATCATACCTAGGAACTCATACAGCTTGATCTTACCTTTGATGTCAGTACACCCTTACTCTTTTCATAGAAGGGGTTATTTATTATAAGACCAGTCTCTTATCTGGCACTATCCGGGTATCACCTGATACAACTTTGTGTCCAGGATATCTTTCTTTTAAAACTATACCAACCTCTCGTGACAGTGAACACCAAAACAATTGATGACAGAAACCAGAGGCATGTGAGTTGTAAACAATAAACGAAAATGGGTAAGTAGCAGAAACTCATAAGAGACAAAGAAAGAAACTAAGAAAGAAGAAAGAAAAAAAAAAGAAAAAAAAAAGAAAGTAAAAAAGTAAGAAGGAAAGAAAGAAAACGATACGTTAAATATCAGGGGCGCCTGTTATTTACCCATCTTCGTTGGTTATTTACTACGTACAGGCTTTGGGTTTCCCTCGTTATTTATACCCTTTATAATGGGGTGGCGTTCGTATTCACTACCTGTAACAAATAGCACGTGCACACGCGCAAACAAAACCTCTTAAAGACTAAGTAAATTTGCAATATTAACCCATAAAAACACATTCATATACTATTCTTCGTTGTCTGGTTCGGCAGCCGACGTTAAATTACTGTTCCATTCTTCCTCCCATATTCCTCGCAAATTTCACGGATGTATTCCTACGCTTTGTTTTCGTCTACATTAACGTGGGCTGTCATGTATGTTTAGGTATGGGTGAGAAGTCACCCATTTAAATATTGTCTGACAGCCAGGGATTATGCTAACAGAGGGCGCCATTAACAATAGTATAAAGCAATTCTCAAAAATCCAGATCTCGCGGGCCGATACATTAATGTTTTTTCTTCTAAACCCACGGCAGTGAGGACTCTTGCATCCTCTATGATAGTCGTGTGATTATCCTATCTCTATGTAGCTGTCACATTGACTGGCAGCTTCGCGATTGGTCGGACTGGTTGTTATGGTAACGAGACGCGCGTTGTCAAGCGGGGAACTTTCATCAGATCCACGAGGTCCTTTATCAGGCTGCCGTATCTAGAACATTTGCAGGATTATCTTCTCATAATGCCGAGTTATACGGAACGTCGACCTTACAACAAAGGGGAACAAACAGGATGGAGAGGGTCGTAGAAAAACAAGGACAGTGAGCACGGTTCCAACGAGCCGGTAGCCTGCTTGATGAGGGCATTTGAGTTCGGAGAAAGTCTTTGCGAGTATCAGAAAATATCACAGACGCTCACATTTTAAGAAGAGTGGTATTGTGTGAGCTAAAAAGAACAAGAAGCAGGATGGATATCAAAGGGAATAATATGGCGATATTTACATAACGAAATTACACTCAAGAGTGAGCATTAATTATGAGGCAAACAACATTGCTGATTCTTTTCCATCTCCACTTTTGGCCAAAATTGACCTGAGATCATAAATCGACGTCCTATAGTTTAATCTATCATCCTATACAATATCTTACAGTTAACAGCTTGTATAATTACGAAAAATTTCATTATAGTGTGATATATCCTTCTTTTGAACTAGTAACCCACAAAACTTGGAACGTGTTTTTCTCAAAACAAACTGAAGTGGAAATGGAATATAGCAGTACTAAGGCCGCGTTGGTGTAATGGTTACCACACTGCGCTAGCGATCGGATGATACAGGTTCAAGCCCGGGTGAGTACATTTGAAGAAGTGTCGTCGACCGGGATTTGGACTGGATTAATTCGAGCCCTGGCTAGGACATTTGAAGAAGTGTCATCGACCAGGGACTGGAATAACCTGAACAGCTCCTGAGCCGACCCAGCTCTAATGGGTACTCTCCGAAGACGGCGAGTATCTGCCTGAATGGCGAACGAACGAACGAACTTTATTTTCGAAGGGTTAAGAATTGGGCGCGCAGGCCCGTCTAACATTCTGCCCTTTCACTCTCATTAATCTTGCATACTATATCCTTTTATTCCCACATGTTACTTTAAGCATTAATTTAAAAGCATGCAACATTATAAAGTTAACGCAACAGCATTCATTTACAGTATGCAATCATAATAAAAAATGAGTAGGGTTTTTTTTTAAAACAAACAAGATAGTGATTGAAGAAAAATAATAATAATAAATAAATAAATAAAAAATAAAATAAAATAATATAATATAAACAAAACAATAAATAAATAAATTCTGTATACCGACACTCACTCATGCTGTCAAAACGTCTACAAGTAATCTGTATTTTTGAATGTGTCATCAATCATCAATACAAAAATTACATAAACACATTCTCGCTTATATCCACACATTCTTGGTGGAAAATGAAATAATAATAATAATAGTAACACTTTCTTACGCACTTCTGTAGCAGGAAAAGTCTTTCAGCAGTTTACCTGTCAGCGTACAGGGGAAACAGTATATTCTTAACCCTTCGAAAATAAAGTTCGTTCGTTCGCTCGCCATACAGGCAGATACTCGCCTTCTTCGGAGAGTACCCATTAGAGCATTAGAGCATTAGTACCCATTACTCACGTAAAATCAGTCTCGGGTTGGATATACTAACCTGAGATTTTGCCTCGAGTAATAGCGGGCGTACGTCTCATTCCAGAAGTCTCTTACTAAATATATAAAGAATGGAACTAGTTACTTCAATAGGAGGGAGTAGTACGAGGTTGTGCAAACGACTGAAAACAACATGATGTAAACAACTTGCTACAGAAACCCCACGTGCAAAAGCACATGAATGCTTGGGTAAAGATTTCCTGTAAAGCCACCGACTACATTTTAGTCTTTACGCTTCATAAGAAGCGAAAAAGAATGATGATGATGAAAAGTGGTAGTTGTAGTAGTGGTAACAGCAGCTGCGATTGTCATAGTAGTGGTGGAAGTTGCTGTGGAGGAGGTGTCAGTAACATAATAATTATAACTTTAGTTACATTCTTCTCCTTTCTTTTTTCTCTGGTCACGCCGTAAGAAACATGGAACCACCCCTGTAGACAGGCAACTTTCAGACAGCTTGCATCAAACTATACACGTGCTCTTGCAAAGGTGGTTCACGTAGCTATTTTGTTTTACATGGTGAGGTTGCCAGCCAGTGGCGTCACTAGGGTTGGTGTCACTCAGTGCGGTAACTCATGGTGTCACCCCTCTGATGGTGTCACCCGGTGCGGTTGTGACAAAACGTCTGAACATGCTCTTTTGTGTGATCTCTCACAACTTCAGCCCTCCGGCAGTATCCTTTCTTTTTCTTCAATTTCCTCACTCATCGCTTTTATTTGGCATAAATCATGCCTTTTCATTCGTTATTTCTACTATTTTGCTCTATGCTGGAAATAGCATGGTGAAGTCTCTAACATGTCACTCCCCTATGGCAGTATTAGCTACGGGAGTAATGCGTATCTTATTGTTTACCACTCCTCAGACGTATTATAGTAACAATACCCAGTCGTCAGACCAGTCACTCGCTTATCGCATAATCCGTCTGACCACCTATGGAAACATGTCGGGCACACATTTGACCCCATTGGACAGCTGTTGATTATGTTGACACAAGCTTGAATCGTGCGTACGATGAAAGAAGACAACACGGTCTGACCAGACATCTGTCTGGCGGAGGCACGCAGATAAAGGGGATAATTAAATAATCTGTCGGGGCAGACATCTGGGCGGAAGTCATTACGCCAGAAACATAGGGTCACAATATTATGATAGACAGAGGTGTGCCGGAAGTTTCATGAAACGATTTGATATCACTGTTGTAAGAGGCCACGCGTGTATATTAAATGTAATATTTTCAAATACGAGTGGGATGAGTAATGATAAACTTAAACTTCCCCCCCCCCCCCCCCCCCAAACAGTGCTAAATAGATTTGATTGGTTCGCCAGAATCTACAATTATTTAGTTGGAACATACAGCAGAAAACCCAGCTGGGATTTGAAACTCCAAATTGTAAGATATACTGTAGAAATCAGACACAGAACAGCACAGACTGCATCGCAGTGTCAACTAAACACCTCCTACAAGCCAGAGAAAAGAGGATAGGACTTACAATTCCACAACTATAAGTACCAAATCGAGTATTGGGCAACTTTGGAATTTACAAGTAAACCCGCAATTTTAATACAAGACTGGAAACCTGGGAATTTTATCACAAGGAGTCAGAGAGGAATTTTAACAACAATTTTCTCAGGCAGGATTCATAGAACACCAGCCGTCAGAGGAATTAACTCATATTTCCCAGACCAGTCATAAGGGGAATTATACAAACAGTTTTCCCAGGCCAGGAATTTCCAGAACACCAGCCGTCACATGAATTAACTTATATTTCAAGACCTCAGTTATTCGAACATCATCTAACTAAAGGGTTGTGGGTCCATTCTAAATCTGTGCCAGGAGAAGTGTGTATTCCCAAAATTTTGGGGTAAGTGTAAACAATTTATTTACTAATGTAAACTTTACAGGTTTCTTGCTAAGTGATTATATATGAGGCTGGCAACCTCAACATATGAACATATTATATGCATGAACCACTAATGCAAGAGCTGGTGATTGTTTCTGACTAGTCGTGCGGGAAACCCGACAGAAGAGCGACCCCAGACCCCTACGGGAGTAGCGACGAGTAATGAGTGATAATTACATCACATGTGCCTAAAGTGTATAGAATCATTTTGTGAGATTTATATACCTTTTTACTTGTAATTCAGGCAAATCATTATTCATGCACTCCAGACGCAATTTCCTAGTTAATACCCAGAAGGATGTTGGTGAATTTTGATCCTATTCCCTGAGTTACATTGTGTGCTCGGGACTGTAATTCTTCTGAGAGGTTAACATTAGTGGGTGGAGCGCATGAAAATGGGCCTGTTAGTTTGCGGAGAACAAATGTACTCAGCAAAAGGCATTTGTTTCTTTTGTCACATTTTGTGGTTACAAGCCACCAGACGACTGTAGTAATAACGCCGCTAGTGTGAGAGAAGAGCATCACCACCAATCGCCGAAATAGGACAGACTGAGTGAAGAAGTGCCCTCATCACCAAGAAGTGACGTAAACCACAGATGCAGGACTCGTCTGGGGCTAAGTATTATATAACAGGCTACAGCAAAAATAAGGACATTATTAACGCCCTACCAAAACCTCAATGAGGAAATATTTAATTTAACTTTCGCCCGATTTAATCCTTATTTTAACTTGTTGAACTAATTGACTATTAAATTTGCTGTATGTTATTTTAAACTAAACAATAATAGTTGATTCAGTTTATATGTACGAAAGCAAACGTATGAGCCAGTTTTTCTTGATAAATACATACTTATATATATATATATAGATATAGATATATATATATATATATATATATATATATATATATATATATATATATATATATATATATATATATATATATTTATACACACACACACACACGCACAGAGCCATTACTTATAAGAGGGCATTCGTTGTATTACTCCAACTGGGGGTTTGACGGGCCAGAATCATTGCATAACCCCTTCACAAAAGGCGACGGACCAGATAATAACAAATTTGCTCAGCCCTTAAGCAGCGTTTGTACTTGACTTCTGGGAATATCTTGTGAAGGCTCCCATACAGTAGAAGCACCATTCATCTTCTATCTACATCTTCGCCAAGAGTAATCTTGCGCGAAGATAGATACCTTGGACGACCTACTTTTAGATACGCTTGCGTTGTGACCATTAGTGGACCACTACTGCAAAGCAAGGGGAGGCAATCCCGTGACAGCGGTCCTTCCCCCCCCCCCCCGCCCCCCGTGACGCCACTGATGCCAGCTTTATGCACAGGCTTATGCTGGTAGCTTTTTTCGAGCTACCTCCGGTAGCAGTAATCCCATAGATAATCATCATCATCATTTTCAAATGCGCTCCACATAGATGATAGAACCAACCACTGCAGGTGATCTCCTTGTTGAAAGCTTGTACCAAGCTATCGCCTACTGCATCACTGGGTCTATATCCTGGGGACGTATCCCAATTTCCCCAAATTCGCCTTCCTCAGTTTCTACAGTCTATCTTTACCGGGTTGCAGGGCAATTCTAAGCCCTTGATAACTCCGGTGCAACCAAGAGAAACTCTCCCTCGTTAATCCTCAGGTTAACCATGTGACAGTAGCATTTAGTTTTACATGTTGAGGTTGCATGCTCCCCGCGTAATCTCATATTATTGACCTTGTACAACATGCCTAAGGATGCAGTTGTTCTATTCTGTCTTTGCCTCACAAGAGACCCCCCGGGAACCTCACGGGGCAGTCCTGTAGACAAGGTAAAGGTTGTTCCATAGCAGATACTGCCGTACGGGAGTGAAGTGTTAGAGACTTTATTTTACAGGGTCCAGCATCGAGAGGTGGGTTGAAAAGCTCATTTCCTCACAGCTTTTTCCTTCCCTATGTCAAGAGAAAAGTAAGTGCCCATTAAGAGCGAGGTAGACTGGTGTATGTCGATACGTGAATAAAAACCGGTACCTATGCCGTGTGAGACCAGGGCTCTAACCGCTCTGCCAGTCGTATGCTAAGTTCTATAGCTACTAGTTAGTTGCTTATCCTTTACAGGACGTGGCAATCAACCCCAGCTTTTATTGGCTGTTTGTGATTTTTCTAGGCAATTTTTTTCATTCAGTAGTTTGCCATTGCTTTCTAAACGGTACGGCGCTTATACCATTGTTAAAAATCTACACAAAGCGATCTGCTACCAAACCGCCTGCAGCAGTTTTCGAACCTGGTATATCTGGATTATGAAACTGCGTTCATATCCATTAGGCCACAGACGCCGACATAGCTACTAACCGTACCTATATTGCCCGTGGCTTTACTTTTGTTTCAATAAATGTATTGATGATTCCAGGAATTTTTATATTTTTTATGGTGAGCTGCCTCCTGTTGAACTGTTGGGACAATTAAACCGAGCAAACGACTTGACCAATCGTGTTTCTTAAATAATTTGTAATACGTTTAGTTCCTAAAATGAAATTTCAGCAGTTGAAACCGCAATTGAGTTCAAAACGTGATAGGGTCACGCTCCAGTCCACCTTGCTGTAAATGGGTACATGACTTGGCTCTTGAGTTAGGGAAAGCAAAGGCAGCGATAGAGGGAACTAGTCTCACTATCTCATAAAGCTGAGATCAAATTTTCGCTAACACTTCACTTCCCTATGAACGTATTTGGTATGAGACTACCTTTTTGAACCCTAGTGATTGTTTTATGGTACTTTCTAGGGATGCACCGAATATTCAATTCGTATTCGATCCGGTGCCGAATAGTTCATTCAATGAATTATTCGTATTCGGCCGAATAGTACGCTGCAATCGAATACAAATAGTCTGCAACATGTTTACAGACAACAGATAACTCGTTTTTTTAAAGCGAATGCATGTTTTTTTTTCAAACTTTTTTTTAGCTTAAGCATTTAACTTATGCCCAAGAGCTCCGGGCCCCTAGGCTGTGGCCTACTTAACCTAATAGATAATTCGGCACTGTCCTTATGCGTCCCGGGGGTCTATGAGGAGATAAAGAAAAATTATTACTACCGCTCCTTCAGGAATCTCGTAAGACCAGACTATTATCAGGTTTCGCACCGGACTGGCTACTTCATTATGTTAAACATATTGCTACAAAAACCACCGCAGTAAGAACAAATTAATTGTTGGTATAGACTTCCTGTTAAGAGGACTAGCTATAATGATGGCTCCACGCTCAAAAAATGACTATTTTTGAGAGAACTATCTCGGACATGCACACGATCTTGTTTTTCCTTAATGTCGCCACTAAATGACGAAGACTTTCACAGAGGGACATGCGTTCCAATAACTGATGATACAGGCTTCAAGCTGCAATACTACCTGTCATATTTTCGCATTCGATTACACCAGTCTAATTTTTTTATATTAACAGGTGTTGGCTTAACACCGAGGAGGTACGGGCAGCGTTGGGGCAGCAGGCAGTGCTTTTCAGGACACGTGCTTTTCTGGGCTTTATCTTGTTAGCAGATAGATAATATCAGTCCTTTTCAGGATTTAGTATCTATCAACGTTGAATGAATGCTGGAACAAATACATTTACATATCTAGGAAGCATAGTAACACCAGACAGCGGAACAAGCAAAGACATTAGTAACAGAATGAATAAAGCCAGAACAGCCTTTGCTAATCCAAACACCATCTGGAAATCTTCTTAGTACAGCACAAATACTAAATTAAGACTATGCGAGAGTTGCGTACTTTCTGTACTTTTGTATGTGGCGTGGAGTGCTGGAAAGTAACATAAAAGGTAATGTTCAAATTATCCTCTTTCCACACAACCTGCCTAAGGAAAATTCTTCGAATTTTTTAGCCGAGTACCATCTCCAACCAGGAACTGCTTACACTGTGCAGGCAAAAAGGCAAGCGCACCATCATTGCAGGCAGATGTTCGAACTGGATTGGCCATGTTCCTCATAGTTGACCCTGACACCATCACCAGAACTGCTATGCTATGGACCCCAGAAAGAAGGCAAAAGAGAGGCAGACCAAAGACAACCTGGCGGAGAACAGAGGTGGCTGAGATGAAAAGCATAAACCAGAGTTGGAGCACGGCCCCAAGGATGGTCACCGACCGATCAAAATGGGGACAGTTTGTTGCTGCCCTACAAGACGCCATTAGGCGTGTTGGCCACTGACTGCTTTGTCAGTCGGGGGCTAAGGATCCTAGATGAAGAACGTTGGATGGGCTAGCAGTCCTTTTTTGGAACTTGCCCTTTTCAGGGCTACTTCAGGCTAGCTGATAGAAGCTATAGTAGTCCTACTTTACATGGCTTAGTTTGTTTTTTTTTTTTTTTTTTTTTATCAACACCACGCTTTAGTTAACGGAGCTCACTTATATTTGAATGGCTAATTGCGCTCTCATGTAACCAACGGACTTAAGTCTAGGCGCTGAAAGATGTGTGCCTCGCCACAAGAAGGCAGAACCCTCAAGGGAGAAAAACTGCAGTGCTGGCTCCCATACTTCGTAGGGACCAAACATTGGAAATAATGATGATGTTTTTACTCATACAACTTTGCTCTTTTACAGCAATGAACGGAGTAGCATATGGCAAGAACCCACTTCTGTCAACGAAAAACTGTTTGGATATGCCATGAACCTTTATTAGAAACATTAATGTGGAAGTCTGAAGGCGATCGAGGAAGACGAAGAATTCTTTCAGTAGTTTTGTGCTGTTTACAGAGCTGATTTTACCCCGTAAATGAGCATGGACCAAAGCCATTATCTCGCAAATCGAAATTATAGCTTGAAAAATTGAATTAGGAAGTCCTACTTTGAGGAAACTGACAGTCAAACACTGCGGCATCCTCAAGAAGTCTGCGCGTTGACAGTCCACCGGATCCGGAAGGTGCGCTGACGGTGAGCTTCATTTGTATCGTGAGAACTTCCGACAAAATGACCGTTATCTTCGGCACATTTTTTACTTCGGGTCATAATTATTTCAGGCGTTTACGTGCTTTTTGTGAGTTTTATGTATTTTTTATTTTAGTGAATGTACCTTAAAGTTTGCTTTTAAGGAGTAAAAATGTAATTATTATTAAATTACATAAAATAATTTCCTTAGGCGTTCTATGGAGTTCGTTACACTTGCAGCAACTCGGCAGATTTAGTCGCTCAAGTCGATTCTTCCGTAAATAATGTTTCGGTGACGGAGTAAAAGAAAGTTTATTTTGCCTTTTTTTTTTAAAATATATACAACGGCAAGATTAACACATGGGGAGCCGTGGTAGCATAGTGGTTAGTGCACTGGCTTCCTAGCTCAGTGGTCTATGGTTCGATCCCCAGATGATGTGGGATTGTTTTTAGGCCGCAAACGGCTCCTGGGTCGACCCAGCCCCAATTGGGTACCAGAGCAATTTCTGGGAAGGTTGAGGCGGCCGGCGTAATGCTGACCACAATGCTGACTAAACCTAGTGTGCCGATTGTCAAGAAAATATGGGCCTAACACCATATTCCCAATACGCCTCAACGGGCATGTAACGGGATCCTAAGATTAACACACACAAAATGTATCCGTACATTTATAAAACGTCTTGTGATAAATCAGCTGTTAATTAATTAGTCAAATTTCAGTCCATTTGCTTTTTTTACACTTTCTTCCAAGCCATTTTTTGTGTGTTTTGGACGCGTTACTCTAGAGTTTCATAATAATGTATTCAGATAAATGACCACGTGACAATTAGAGTGACGTCATCGGGGCATACTGCAGAAAGAGCACAACATAATAATTTCCTATCATATTTTGGCGGGAATGCTGCTTGTAATATAATATTATCCTTCCCGAGCATAGCCTTTCAAACATGTCAAGTCCTCTTGTCACGTGTCATCATCTCAAGGTCTTTACAGGTCTTCCTCGGCTTTTTCAGTTCTGTGTCGAGTTCTCTTCTCCTTGAGTATTTAGAGCTGCATGTACTTTTCTTTATATGGGGGGTTCCTGAACAATTACTGCCTTGTAATGATATCAACCCGACGATACGTCAAGGCCTAAAATCCCACCCCCTGCAGACCCAAGTAGAACAGTCCCAACTAAGATGGTTTGGCCATGTCTGCAGAATGGGAGAAGATCGGCTACCACGACAAGCATGGGAAACAAAGAGCCAGGGATCCAGACTGTCGTAGATTTTTGATAGAGGAATAGATTGGTCCCTTCTGAATAGATTAGAACATGTGGTGACTCAGTGGGAGATAAGGCAAAAAAATAGATTTTCACGAGTGAGATGGTGGAAAATAGGTAGAATCTGTCCCTGAAATCGAGAAAACTTCTCCCATTCAGCCTATCTCTACAACAAGACTTAGTTAGTCAGACAGTCTACCACACTATATATTAATATATATATATCACCACTCACAAACACACACACACATAAGTGACGACAGTTAGACGCACAGACGTGAAAACTATAGCTATGGAATAGGGATCTTTTGGGACAAGCTGACCAACACACGTGAATAAAGTTTAAGTAAATTTTATTTATCATAAAGAACTTCACAACAACAATATTTTGAATATTAAATCGAATACAAATAAACATAAGTTAATGAATTAATTAAGAGTTAGATTCATAGGTGTAATTCTCCCTCCCTCTGTTGAGACAAGATCCCGTTAGAAGAGAAGTTATTAACCCCCATGGGACCCAAAGACGCAGCAATAGAGAACGCAGTCAGCGACTCATAGCTTGACTGCCTGCGTCAGGACCAGCGAATCAGAGCTGGTCTAGACTGCACTCCACCTCCACGTGGTGGTCCTGGAAACAGTCTGCAGCAGTGCAGTCTGGCTGAGCGAGTGTGGATTGCAATGGGAAGGCAAACCCGGTCCTAAAAAATGACGTGCAGAAGTCGGATGTGTCGACCGAAAGGTGCAGATATCACAGCTTAGGCGTAAACAGACACAACGCAACCACCGTCCTTTTCAGGACGAACGAGGAAGAAGAAGAAGAACCCCCAAAAAGTCAAAGGTGTTTACGCTATGGTCTAGGATTTCCCTCTACAATAAAGAACAGAGTTTATACGTTAATCTATTCTGTAAGGGACAGCATTAGCAAAACTTGCATAAAAAATACAAAGTTAGTACATGGGTTATACAATGAAAGAATTATTAATCCCTGCTTTCTCTCTCTCTGACAGACCTGTGATCACAACCAGTCACTCTTACCTAATAGGTGCTTTCACAACATCTGGAACAACCGTAAGGTACACGCAGCCCATCCAAGGTTTGGTTATTGGCGAATCAAGCCCCAGTTTCTCCAAAGAATAATTAATTCAAATGATGGGAAACGCTTGATTCGCTACTGGTAGTAGGATGCTGATTATATCACTTCAATTTTTGTCCAGGTAGTAAAATAATTAAGAGGTCTAATGTTCACAGTGTACAGTAGCTTGGAATCTTCAATCGTTAAATCGAGTGTCAGGTAAATAAATCTGTTCAGGGTAAATCTTCTTCACAACACTGTAGTTGTTATTCAGGTAATGTCAATGTTAGATTATGTCGCCACTACAGGCTGAATGTATATGAACTTGGGAAGAGAAATCTGGATATTCTATAAGTCCAATTACAACTTATTCTTAATATTCTTTGGTTTGGTACTCTGTCTCTTTCTGGGTGTAAAACACGAGGCCAGACAGGTCACCTTGACAAAAACCCGATATTTATATCAGAATGTTCTTTTGTAAAGTTATTCTCAGATTCATATGGAAGCCGCTGGTAAGGTTCAGGGTTTGACCCAATACACAAGCCAGAAATAAAACGATCTCCAATCGAAAAACTAAGTGATACTACTATTATAAGAGATCTTTAGAATCGAAAGCTGTATGTTCTCTGAGATTTTGGCGGTACTAGATAAATTTAGTTAAACTGCTGGGGTTTATATATATCTGAAATCAAAGGAAAAGATCACTATAGACCAAAAACCAGACTCTCTGCCAGATGTTAGCACCTTGTGGTGAAGTGGGATGTTATAAATATTTATAGGGGACTTAGTGTACTGACTGAGATCAGCTGTGAAGGTATATATATCTAATAAGAGTAGTGTATTATATATAACCTTACTTGCTACCACATATCTATATATCTCAGTCAGAATTATTCTGGAATAGTGTGATGACTACGTTATGTGTCTAGGGTATGTGTATGATGAAGTGTAAGTCACAACAACAGACCGATAAACAATTTAATTTAATCCACTACTCTTAACAACACTGTGACACTCACATACATATAACACTCTATGAGAATATCTTAAAGAAGTCACTCGTAACTTTTCAAATAACAATATGTATTCATTACTGGCATGAATGAATATGTGTCCTGATTCAACTACAAGGGAACCAGGAATCACAATCAATTTAAATTACAAGTTATGTACAGAATGTATTTAATATGAATATTGTAGTGACATATATTATTACAAATATTCTATGTGTGTCAGTTGTGAAGTAGTAAAATGAGGTAATACTGGTTTTGTTTTGTTCAAGCTCTGTTGGTATTTGTCATCATGACTTCAATAGTTTGTCTTTAGGGACTAGTATTGGAGATGTTCTCAGTTCCTGATATTAAGACAATTAAATTCCCCTCTTAAGGTGATTTTTACAAAGTCATTTCAAGATGTGGGGACATAATGTTGAGCTCAGCTGGCCAAGTTAGCTTATCTGGCGTGATGGCGGCAGGAAAGGACTCCTCTGCTCGAATTCTCCTCTGGGCTCTGGAGACACCTCACTGATAGCTAAAAGGACCAAGGAGTATGCTGTCCGACACTGGATTCAGCAAAGCTCTGACCAGGTGCTGCTCAGTACCATCAAGACCACTGTCCCACAATTTCATGGAAATAAACACAGATACGTTGATTAGCAATGAATTCTGGCACAATTACTGGCACAAATTTCCATCTGCTTATGTTCCAGGCTTTTATTTTAGCAAAATTGTGAGCTGGCTTCAACGCACTGATGCTTTATCAAGCTTATTTAAACAAGTGGTTTCGAACTAACGCTCCCAAGTGTGTATATCAGTGAGACTGGCCAATGAGCCACGTTTCGACAAGTGTTTGAAAAAATGTTACCTTTCCCCGTTTCCCCTAACAACGAAAGATAGTATTTATAGTCCGACCAATCGTGGTTAGGCTTTCATTTGTTGCGCTCCAATCAATTGGGAGTTTACATGGTAGGCTATTTATGTAACGTAAGGTTTTTTCAAACACGTTATAAAAAAAATTTTATGAGCAGAAATGATTCCATGCTGTCAGGCATCCTCACTATTTTATTTTGGGTATAATTTATTAATTCCTGGACTATTTGCGTAACGTTTTACATATTATTTGTCAGCAAGCCCTAAGGAACCCAAATATACCAATTTGAAAGAGCTACGTGGCTGCGTTCAAAATATGTATTTTCTACCTCCTGTTTCGAAGATGTGATGTCTGGGTACTGTTATGTTTTCAACCGTAAAACCATCTATTGTTATCTTTCCTAATAAGCGTTTTTTTATGATTTATAAACCTAACTCTGGGAAAGGGTAGTGTATTTTATCACTGTCCGTCTGAAAAAAAAATTAGTGCATGTAGACTTACACGCGTGATGGCAGCATTTGTGTATCGCGCGACGCGTGTTGCATGCGTTCCTGATTTTCAGCCCTCCCCTCTCTCTTTATCCTTTTGTCCATCTGTTCGTTCGTTTTGGTAACGCAGTGTAGAAAAAGACATGAATGGAATTTAAAATTTAGGTCAACTTGCATATTTCAAGGTTTTTCTTAGAAAGGCAGCACATTTTATTGTGTGTTTGGGAAACGCGTGTATGTTGCAGAAGGCCTTTAATATCAACGTGAAACGTTACAATTTGCTTACGCAGTAGAAAACAAGGGGATTTCGAGTACAGTCTTTGTGACAGCACTGTTATTTACCATTGCTCTTCTCTTTATTTATTATATGTATTTATTAGGCTTTATATTTACTTGATAATTTATATATGTGGATTAGAATATTCCACGACACCTCCCCTCTTAAAACAGACATTATATGTCAGTCCTTTATTCTATATTCACATAGAGAAATTTATTATTATTTCTGGGGTTTACGGTGATTCTCATCACACGGATGGCGGCTTAAAAAAATCCGCTCCCAAATTGGTTTTTCCAGATATATACTCGATGCTAAAATTATATGGAGCCAGAAGCAAAGACCATCGGAGTAACCTAGAGTTCTCATGCTTAGCCTGTGCTAGAAACGATAAAGGTTTGTGATCTGTTTGCAACTTAAATGCCTTCCCATATAGATAAATATTGAATTTCTTTATCGCCCATATTACTGCAAGACATTCTTTTTCGCTAGTTGAGTAGTTGATTTCAGCTTTATTCAACTTTCTGCTAGCATATGCCACTGGGCTTAATTCCCCATCCAATGCATCTGATTTCTGTAGTAGAGTTGCACCTAACCCAATATTACTTGCATCCGTCCTTACTATGAATTCTTGACTTAAGTCAGGTAATTTCAAAATGGGTTTACTTGTGAGCTTTTCCTTCAATTCTTGGTAAGTCATTTCACATTGTGGTGTCCATGTAATGCGATCTGGATGTCCTTTACGTGTCAATTCCGTTAAAGGTGCACATATGGAATTAAAGTTTTTGATATACTTCTGGTAGAAACCACATAATGAGACAAAGGATCTCACGTCCTTCTTGGTTTGTGGTCTCGGGGCTTTCTGTAGTTTTTCTAAATTCTTTGGGTCAGGGGTCATGTTTCCCTGATAAACTGTGTGTCCCAAAAATTCCAATTCTTTACATCCAACGCAACATTTGGTTGGTCGGGCTGTTAAATTTGCCTCCCTAAGTCGATTAAACAGCATGTTCAGAGAGTCAATGTGTTCCTCAAATGTTTCTGTTGCTATAAGGATATCATCCATAAAATTTGTTATACAGGGATTATTCAGAGGATCCAATAATTTTCTCATCATTCTAGAGAAGACACTAGGCGCATTCTTCAATCCAAATGGCAATCTATTAAACTCATAGTGTCCTTCTGAGGTACTAAAAGCTAGGTATGGTCTAACCTCAGGCTTTACTGGAATCTGATAGTATCCTTTACTCAGATCCACTTTTGAGAAATATTTAGCTTTATTTAGTCTGGCAAACAGCTGATTTGTATCCGGCAATGGATCCACCTGTCCTTCTGTAATAGCATTCAGTCTCCTGTAATCTATACAGAGTCTATGTTCTCCAGAGGGCTTCCTTAAAAGTACAACACCGGAACTATACGAAGACTCACTGTGCGAAATAATTCCTTCCTTCAACAGATAGTCTATCTCTTCCTTCAAAGCTTTCTCCTTAGCAAACGGAATCGAATATGGTTTCATACAGACAGGTGTGGGGTCTATCAGTTTCATATCATATTCCAATAGGTTTGTATGCCCTGGTCGGTCTGTTAACACCTCTGCATGATTATTTAGAACCTGTTGCACTCTCTCTTTCTGAGTTTTCGTTAAATGTGTACTGATTTTCACCTGTGCTGCTGTCTCACAGGGGTGTAATGGATATTCAAATGATGAAAGTGGTTCCTTTTTCATCTCCATGGCGATGGACAAGGTCAACAAGTGTGTCTCTTCCTGATGTTCTCTTTCCAAATATTTCTTCAGGAGATTCACATGATAGATTTTTTCTTTCCCCTTCTTATCTATCTTATAATTTGTTCTAGACACCTTCTCTAGAACTGTATATGGACCCTGCCATCCAATTTGTAACTTATTCTGACTCCCGGGCAAAAGAAGCAGTACTTTCTCTCCCACAGCCAAATTTCTGTCTTTCGCCTTCCTGTTATAATAGGCAGCATGTTTCTTCCTGGCTTGTTTCAAAGTTTCATTGGCAAGTTTCCAGCCAGTTTTTAACCGAGTGGTCAGCTCATTCACATATTGGTATGAAGATGTAATGTTTTCCTCTGCCTTTTCATCAGTCCACGTTCTTAACAAAGCTACATATGGACCTTTAATTGTGTGGACCTATTTGTCCATGCACCGGTATGGTCTCTTCCACTCGAAGCTTTATAGTGATGATTTTTCCTCCCAGAATTATCATTCACAAAACGACCGCTACCAATTTTTCTTTTGGGGCTTTCTCCCCACTTAAAATTCTTGATGAGAGATTTCCTCTCTACATCCTCTTCCTCCAGTTTGTTTAAGTCCGATTGAGGGATTTTCGGCTTATCCTGGGGTAAGACATCTTTTTTGCACTCTCCGCATAGTGGCCATTGTAAAACAGTTAAGTGAAGCTTGTCCGTGAAAAGGGGCTTCCCATTCCATTTGGTCCACTTTATCAAATTTATTTTTCCTTTTATTGTCAGGCCTGATTTTGCCCCATGGCGTGTCCAGGTCCTGATCCATGTTCCCACTTGTGGGTGTTCCCTCATGTGCTATGCTACACCTTTCTACAAAATTCTCAATGTCCCATCTTGCTTTGGGCCAATAATAATTGTGAGCCACCTTTTGAATGATGGTACCTATCTTCTCATGGTCCCCATCTGGTTTCACATGTAGGCTCCTTATTAAGTCTGTCCTATATCTTTTTGGAAGAACCAGCTGTCCGTGACCTTTGGATCTAGCTCCAGTCTTCCTATACATCAACTTGTTTTTCATGTAAAAATCTCCCTTGCCTGGAGTTGTATGACAAGTTGACAATTTTCTGAAACAAGGCTTGAGTGTTTTATCCCCAGCCTGTGCCTTCCTCATCTCTTCTGGAGTGGTATCTAACATAATATCCTCCTCCTGTCTTGAGGTCGACCTGACCTGAAGGGTTGCCATATACACAGGTTTCCTTCTGCAACGGTCAGTGTCATGATTGTCCATCTGACAATTCTTACACCACCTTTTTCCTTGGTTGAAAGATTTTCTTTCATTATATTTCCTTTCATCGAATTGTGGGAATTTATTTTTATTTTCATACCGTGGCCTATCAAATTGGTGCTTACCTTTATTTTGATCCTTAGGATCAAATTTATTAAAGTTCTGTGGTGCCCTAAAGTTGTCCACTTGTTTCTTTTTATTACCTGTTACCTCTGCTTGAGCTGCTTGATACCTTTCAGCAACATTTAGCAACTCATCCAGCCTCTCTGCACCTTGTTCCATGAGAAACTTTCTCAGGTCTGGAGCCATGGACTCTCTTAATTGCTCTATAAGGACCATTTCCTTAAGATCTTGGGTTTTCCCCAGAGAAGTCCATTTCTCCAAGTATGTCTCTATTCGTGCAGAGAACTGGTGATAGGTTTCACCTGACAGTAGTTTAGCATTCCTAAATTTTTTTCTATAGAATTCTGCATTCTTTTCATACCTTAACAAAAGAGCCTGCTTTAGCATGTCATAATTTTCCTGATCACCTCTGCTCATTTTTGCAAAAACTTCATAAGCTGCCCCACGAAGTCCCTGAGATAACTTTAAGCTCCACCTTTCTCTCTCTAACCCATACGTGGTAGCTAATAGTTCATACCTATTTAGGTAGCTCTCAATATCATCGTCTTTCTCAACAAAATGATCTAAATGAAAATTCATAGCTGAGGTTGAGGCTCCTTGAGTAACCGTAGCATCAGAGGCAAAGGGACTGGCACCATTTTCAGGAGCATGGCCTTGAAACTCAAACTCCCTTAGTCGTAATTCATGTTCCCTTTGTAATCTTTTCTCCTCCTTTTCTGCTTCCCTCTCTGCAGCTAATCTCCTCTCTTCCCTTTCTGCAGCTAATTTCTTCTCTTCCCTTTCTGCAGCTAATCGTTTGTCTTCTCTTTCTGCCTCCAATTTCTTAGCCTCAGCCTCAATCTGCAACCTCTTAGTCTCAGCCTCAGCTTCAAACTGTAACTTCTTAATTTCCTTGTCAGCCTCTAACTTTCTTTCGGCTTCAAACCTTCTTTCTTCACGTTCAATAAATTTGTCACATTCCGTCGTGACATAGGCAACCATAACTTGCCCATCTAATCCTAACTCTTTTGCAGTCTGAACCGCAGCAGATCGAAATTTGGCCAGGTCCGCCATTGTCTATTATGTAAATTTATACAATGTCTAACCAACAATTCAATCTCTAATGGACAACACAGGCACCGTGAGCTCAACCTTATTTAATTCCACCCAAGGATACCTTTTAATTCTTATATTCCCTGAAGTGAATTACCCCCAATATTTTTAATAGGGAAAGATTCAAAATCCCGGACGAGCGAGCCCCCAATATATGTGGTGAAGTGGGATGTTATAAATATTTATAGGGGACTTAGTGTACTGACTGAGATCAGCTGTGAAGGTATATATATCTAATAAGAGTAGTGTATTATATATAACCTTACTTGCTACCACATATCTATATATCTCAGTCAGAATTATTCTGGAATAGTGTGATGACTACGTTATGTGTCTAGGGTATGTGTATGATGAAGTGTAAGTCACAACAACAGACAGATAAACAATTTAATTTAATCCACTACTCTTAACAACACTGTGACACTCACATACATATAACACTCTATGAGAATATCTTAAAGAAGTCACTCGTAACTTTTCAAATAACAATATGTATTCATTACTGGCATGAATGAATATGTGTCCTGATTCAACTACAAGGGAACCAGGAATCACAATCAATTTAAATTACAAGTTATGTACAGAATGTATTTAATATGAATATTGTAGTGACATATATTATTACAAATATTCTATGTGTGTCAGTTGTGTAGTAGTAAAATGAGGTAATACTGGTTTTGTTTTGTTCAAGCTCTGTTGGTATTTGTCATCATGACTTCAATAGTTTGTCTTTTGGGACTAGTATTGGAGATGTTCTCAGTTCCTGATATTAAGACAATTAAATTCCCCTCTTAAGGTGATTTTTACAAAGTCATTTCAAGATGTGGGGACATAATGTTGAGCTCAGCTGGCCAAGTTAGCTTATCTGGCGTGATGGCGGCAGGAAAGGACTCCTCTGCTCGAATTCTCCTCTGGGCTCTGGAGACACCTCACTGATAGCTAAAAGGACCAAGGAGTATGCTGTCCGACACTGGATTCAGCAAAGCTCTGACCAGGTGCTGCTCAGTACCATCAAGACCACTGTCCCACAATTTCATGGAAATAAACACAGATACGTTGATTAGCAATGAATTCTGGCACAATTACTGGCACAAATTTCCATCTGCTTATGTTCCAGGCTTTTATTTTAGCAAAATTGTGAGCTGGCTTCAACGCACTGATGCTTTATCAAGCTTATTTAAACAAGTGGTTCGAACTAACGCTCCCAAGTGTGTATATCAGTGAGACTGGCCAATGAGCCACGTTTCGACAAGTGTTTGAAAAAAATGTTACCTTTCCCCGTTTCCCCTAACAACGAAAGATAGTATTTATAGTCCGACCAATCGTGGTTAGGCTTTCATTTGTTGCGCTCCAATCAATTGGGAGTTTACATGGTAGGCTATTTATGTAACGTAAGGTTTTTTCAAACACGTTATAAAAAAAAAAAATTTTATGAGCAGAAATGATTCCATGCTGTCAGGCATCCTCACTATTTTATTTTGGGTATAATTTATTAATTCCTGGACTATTTGCGTAACGTTTTACATATTATTTGTCAGCAAGCCCTAAGGAACCCAAATATACCAATTTGAAAGAGCTACGTGGCTGCGTTCAAAATATGTATTTTCTACCTCCTGTTTCGAAGATGTGATGTCTGGGTACTGTTATGTTTTCAACCGTAAACCCATCTATTGTTATCTTTCCTAATAAGCGTTTTTTATGATTTATAAACCTAACTCTGGGAAAGGGTAGTGTATTTTATCACTGTCCGTCTGAAAAAAAATTAGTGCATGTAGACTTACACGCGTGATGGCAGCATTTGTGTATCGCGCGACGCGTGTTGCATGCGTTCCTGATTTTCAGCCCTCCCCTCTCTCTTTATCCTTTTGTCCATCTGTTCGTTCGTTTTGGTAACGCAGTGTAGAAAAAGACATGAATGGAATTTAAAATTTAGGTCAACTTGCATATTTCAAGGTTTTTCTTAGAAAGGCAGCACATTTTATTGTGTGTTTGGGAAACGCGTGTATGTTGCAGACGGCCTTTAATATCAACGTGAAACGTTACAATTTGCTTACGCAGTAGAAAACAAGGGGATTTCGAGTACAGTCTTTGTGACAGCACTGTTATTTACCATTGCTCTTCTCTTTATTTATTATATGTATTTATTAGGCTTTATATTTACTTGATAATTTATATATGTGGATTAGAATATTCCACGACACACCTACGGAGAGATCTCTGCTGAAATTCTGGATTCAAGAAATCTACACCCTTTTCCCCTGCACTCTCTTTAGATCAGACGTAACGTAATTGACCAGACCGTGCGAGATTTCTTCGATCGTAAAATCACACTGTTTACTGCCCTGCAGACGTGGTCATAGAACGAAATCGAGCGAGCCCGCTCTCTGATCTGGCAATTCGCCGTGTTTAATTACTTTACTAGCAAACGGATTTCAAGGGAGGTAATAAAAATTATCTGCCCTTGATCGCTATCTGATCCTATCCAACGATTTTCAATCGCTGGTGTTAAGAATAAATTACAGATCAACGTAGCTAATAGGTCTGCTCGAGAACATACATCAAAGAAATAGCGAACAGCAATAGAATGCGTGCTAAATTAGAAAAAGGGACAGATCTCAGAGTGTATAAGGGTTTTTATGTTAAAAACGTGCATAGGTGAAAGAAAGAGTAAAAGAAAAGTGTAGATAATGAGAAAGATATATGAAAGCTATATTCACAATCTGTCATACAGACCCCCAGGACGACCCAGAGTCCGCTGGGAGGACAACATTAGACAATCTTTGAAGGAGGGAGGACTAGAAAGGAATCAGGCCAGGAGGAAGACAGCCGATAGGATAGTCTAGCGCTCTCTCTTCCAAACCTCTACACCTCACGGTAGAAGGGGAACGACTAAGTAAGTAAGTAATGATATCAACAGGTTATCTCAAGGCATATCTTATACATCTCTAGCGTCATCTTCTCATCTCTTGTTCCATCGTCACTTGTCTGGTTCTTGTCATCAGTTCTACATTGCTACCCTTGTCGTACAATTTAAGTCTTTTCATTCTATGCAAAGTCAGTATTGCAGGAACTGTTTTATGCGAAAATTTTAGAATATTTAGTGTGAAATCATTTTTTTTTAAAATTGCGTAGGAAAACATGAAATCGACAAAAATCAAATACAAAACATAAGTACGACTTTTCAACTCAGCTGTCAGATGAGTTCTGACACGTGATGAGCAACACACCTGGAGCACGGAAGCCGCGCTGGTGTAATGGTTACCACACTGCGCTGGCGGTCGGGTGATCACATTTGATCGAGTGTCGTCGGCCGGGACTTGGACTGGATTAATTTGAGCCCTGGCGAGGACACTTGAAGACGTGTCGTCGACCAGGGACTGGCGGCTCCTGAGCCGACCCAACTCTAATGGGTACCTTCAGAAGACGGCGAGTATCTGCCTGAATGGCGAGTGGACACCTGTCAGTGTACAGGGAAAACAATTTTTAAAAATAATATTTTAAACACAGGCTTTTAATGCACTAAAAACCCAAAAATAATTTTTTAAGGAGTTTATAGCTTGCAGTAAAAATGTAACATCAAATTGACAAAAAGTATGAGGCGCTGATTCTATATGAAATTAACTTCTGCTTTATACTTCATTAGACCCCTATGAATAAAATATATGATGAGCGCTTAAGCTCCTTGAAAAATTATTTTTGGGTTTTTAGTGCATTAAAAGCCTGTGTTTAAAATATGTTTTGTACATTTTTTATTTTTGTTGTTTTTAAATTTAAGTCAAATGTAATCGATCCGCTAATGACATTATCAGTTTGCGATAAACGAGTCCACAGCACAGGAGGTGGATTTCATTATTCAGTACATTACACGGAAAGTTAATTAATTAATTTTTTTAAAATATTTTGATAAGAGTTGTAAATTAAATTTTTTGAAAGTGTATTTGTCAGTTGTGTGTATGTCAGGGGGAGGGGGGGGTTCTGGGGGTGGGGGGGGGGGGGTCTGGGGGTGGGGGGGGATGAAGTTTCAAGAGTTAAAATCTTGTTGGTAAGAAAACACCTAGATTATTTGCAGTTTTCACCCCATTTTAAGTGATGTTTTTTATGCAAACAAAAAAATTAATATTAACTTCAATTTTATTCATTTTATTACTTTTACGACTGATTATTGTATTGTCTTGAGGCATACACAACTATGCCGATATTCAGATCTATTGCTCATCTAGAAGTGATTGAAAAATCGATTGCAAGATTTGAAGGTGACAACAGGGTGACATACGTTGCGAGTTAAAGAAAAGCCTGTAAAACAGGGATACTCACGTAAAAATCAGTCTCAGGTTGGATATACTATGCGGAAATTTTCTCCTCGAGTAATAGCGGGCGTAACCTAAAAACACCAAAAAAAAAACACCTGGAGCACGGAGGACAACAAAACGCAAATGAAGAAGTAAAATAATTTCATGAGTGTGTGATTATCCACAATAAACGGAGTGAAATTGTATGACAAGGTCAGCAAAGTTGAGCTGATACAAAGAACGAAATAAATACAATTGGAACAAGAACTGAGGGCACCGGTTGGCGTACAACATGAGCACAGACCTATCTGTCTGCTGCTTGCCTGCCTGTCTGTCTGTCTGTTTGTCTGCCTGATCTGTCATCAATTGTGTTGTCTTTTCTTCTATGCTACACATCCATCCATCTATCTATCTGCCAGCTTGCTTGCCTGCCGGTCCCACTGTATGTCTGCTTCCCTGTCTGCCCAATTCTCAACCCTTGAAAATAAAGTTCGTTCGTTCTTTCGGTCTATCCTGCCTTTATCTCTATCTGTCACCAATCGTATTGTTTTTTCTTCCTTGCTAAACGCTTCTATTGTGTTCTTGTTTTTATCGTCTAACTTTCTTTCTACTATTCCCAAATTGATAAGCACTGCTCATTTTATACTTTGAAGGAACATCATAAAATCTTTTATGACAGCTAACACCATCTAAGAAGCCACCAGTGGACCGTCGTCGGAGAAGTTTTAAAGGTCGCCTAAGTAATGACACGTCATTTATAACGGCCACCAAAAAGCCACTGGTGCCAGGCAGGAAGACGCATTACCTGACAACAGCGGGATTTACGACGTTAAACCGCGTCTATTGTCTCTTCCTGGTATATAGAGGATATATCTGTCATGCCCTGAGGCACAGTAGCTGTTCAGATAGAAGGACCAGGTAAGGGATTTGCATAATTCTCGCGGATGGAAAGAATTAAACAAGAAATGGGAATGGTTTTTCGTTTCGTAGTAGTTTCCTTTTCTACCGTTTGGTGTAGAGGTTTCCCAGAGAGAACAATTGTTTTCAGGGTGAACATACAACCATAAATTAAAACAAACAGGTGACTGGCCTGTTGTGCTCGGACTTGTCCTCTGTTAGATTGAATTATCTCGCTACAAAACTTTTTGATCCTTCTTGGTTCCATTGCAGCCTTTAAATAAATAAATAAGTAAATAAATAAAGATAATTAACAGGCATTCATTGTACAAATAGGAGGACACTAGACAACTGAAAAGAAATATAAGTAATAGGCTTACCAGGAATCGAGCCACGGGCCATGCAAACGGTGCAGTTGCCTTGCTGTGAAAGTAAATCGTGAAAGGCCGCCCAGCCAATTTTTCACCCCTCAAAAGGTGCATCATTGGCCTTTAAACAGCAAACTATAACTGCGGGGCTTTCATTCCTCTTCTACCCGCAGCACTGGGGAGACATTACATTGCGTCAACACCGGGTGACGGCCGTTGCAAGGACAGAAGGGTTGATTAACAAAGATGTTGCTCGAAATAAGGAATAATAAGATATAGGTAGGACAAATAGAATTTTAAAAAGGATAGATAACAGTACAATCAGCGGTTGTTTTTGGCATAGACAACCTAGGCAGGGACGTAGGGCCTACTTAAATTAATTGGCAGCTACTGTGGTTCCTTCTCTTGGACACCCCCCGCATAAAACACACTGAAAATTATATTAACCTTGCAAGTTAATTTTTTTAAGAGCGCTGTATTGTCATAATAATGTCCGATGGCACCCCCCTCTTGGCTGTCACCCGGGGCGGACTGCCCCCCTCGCACCCACCTTAGTACGCAACTGAACCTAGGCTTTTGCCTAGGGCCTTACTCTTTTAGGGGCCTCGTGCACAAATATATGCTTGTCGATACAACAAGAATGTATTTAAAATAGATTTGCAAGTTCACGCTTGCTTAGAGTCTCGCACATCCTAAAACCGCAACACACTGAACTAACTCAAGTTGTGTAAAATTTTGATAGTAAATTTTCTTTAAGTTTATTTGTTCTGAATCAAGGTTTTATTTTGGTCAGAACATATGAAAGGTTTTGCAATTATGAATGAAATGCATGAATAGATGGCATAATAAATGAAAGGTGTGTACATGTGTATTTTACAAGACTAGTTAATATTACTACTGTTTATAGATGAGAGTTATCTACCCTTCCAAGATGGAGGTGAAATCCGTTTCTCACCTTAGACGCCGAAAGAAAAACATCAGGAATGTGTGTATTTCGATGGATAGTACCATGTTATGTTAAATTATAGAATAAAAGATACACCAGAGTATCTAGTGGTGTAGATATTTTCCTATAACTGACCTCGAAACCCTCGAATCGGTCGGTTGGATCGGAGGGTTGATCAGTGAGTTAACAATTCACTATCGTAAAACAAGCTATTGTTACCGAAACAGAACCAGGCTCGACAGTAAACATGACTCACTCTAATCGTTGGGCCTAAATAATGTGCAAGAGCTAAGAGGAGTGGCGTCACAACGAACAACCTGGAGAGCACTGGTTTCTGCCTTATGCGCCGTGTTTGGTGCTTAAAGAATTTATTATTATTATTATTATTATAGTTGTAATTTATCTGGGAGAACGATTAATGGATATGCTGTTGGGGTGGCCTCATCACTCCCTGTCTATGGCGACTATACATTGTCCATTTATTGATGGGCATATAATTGGTGTGTTAGAAAATAAGTTGAGTTGGTGAGTATCCAGCAAGCCAGACGCTCACGTATCTTGAATGAGTAGTTCTGGTGCTGGAATCAGGTGGCCCCACCTCTCCGTGCTTGGGGGCAATATCAGGCTGCTCTGCCAAAACATAAACTGCACGGGTCCACTCTTGTAATATTCAACACCTCATTTGACACCACATTGGTGCCAAATAAAAAAACTCAAAGTTCTGCAATAAAAGCATTGGTCATGTGTCAGAATTCCATCCTCTAAACCATTTCTGGACACAACACTACACACAACAACACCACATAGACGGGTCAGATCTCTTTGACCATACAACACATCTTACCAAGTTGGTTTCACATAGGATAAGTTCCCCCAGACTACATATTCTGAAATATGTTCATTAGCTTTCTGCCATAGAATAGGATAGGTGATATGTTCCACTGATCTCAACACTTGATCCGCCCTTCATAATCCTTGCTGGAGTTTATGTATTTTATTTGTCTCTAGACCCTGAACTGGGGCGGGGGGTCTAGAGCGAATCCTTACTTGTTGTAAGGGATAGATTTTGATATGGCAGTATCAAATCACTCGAAA
The DNA here is from genome assembly GCA_024509875.1 of Oreohelix idahoensis. Classification (NCBI taxonomy): domain Eukaryota; kingdom Metazoa; phylum Mollusca; class Gastropoda; order Stylommatophora; family Oreohelicidae; genus Oreohelix; species Oreohelix idahoensis. The sequence continues at coordinate 93,779 of JAMPIV010017894.1, forward strand.
CATTAAACACATATTAAAATATACAAAGAAATAATTTCAGTCTTACCAGAATTATGAATATAGAACACAGTTAATTGCTAGCAAAACTCAGCTGAGCTGCTGGCTTTAGTATGGCGTCCCTCTAAATATTTCAATTAGCTTCTGGGAAATACACCACTAAATAATTTACTGTGTCTACTAGGACAACTTATGACGAATGGCAAAAATGCGCGTCTGAGCGCCGATAATATATTCATCTATGGCCAATCACCACCTTTTTTCCTTTTCAAATTCAAACCTCCTACCAAAAAGTCATTTCAGTCATACCTCAGTCACGTATGCATTATTGTCTGTTGGTCCGTCTGTCTCTACTTGAGTTTCACAAAAAACACACTTGTTTTTTGAACCAACTCTGCCTTCCCCTACATAATTTTGCCTTTAAAGTTATTTTTAGCCACAATTCTCCACCCCATCCCTTCTCTTTCATTCCAACTAGATTTTAGCACTTGAGTCTCAAGGCCGCAGTTTTTGAAAATTAGTGACATTTTTTGTTTCAGTGCAGTCGCTCGCTGATATGAACAACACAGTCTTTTGTCAATATCTTTCTTATTATCTATCCGTCTGTATAAATGAAAGCATATTATTTCACTGCTCAAGATGGGCCATCAGGCCAGCTAGGTTTTATATTCCTAACATTATTATTAAGAAAAAGTTACTTTTCAAGGTTAGTTGGTTTTTTTTTTAATATTTTCGAGCATCTTCTGTAATGCGTTCGTCACTGCATTCAAATAAACGGACTAAGTTATCGCAAAAGCGTCCAAGAAATGACTGTTGCGTATAATAGCTAAGGTCCCTTTTGTCGATTTCTTTACCTTGTGTCAACTTGGGGACGTGAATTTTTTTCCTTGCCCCACCAATTGCGTCTTTTTAGCCTTGCTAGTTTCAAGCACGTGTTCAGTCATATTTTTTCCTTTTGATCTCCGTTCTCATCCCGTTCCAAGGGTAAACGTGTTGCCTTCACGTCTAGCAAGTTAATTTCCATGGCGGGTGGTGACCCGCGGCGTGGGCGATCATGTATTCTAGTAGCTTACGCATTAGTTTTTATCCCTACATTTTATCTTTGGAGATATTTTAACGTTGCATCACGGTTAATTTTATCACAGAAAGTATCGTGAAAGGACGCACCCCCCTCCCCTTCCCCCATCCCCCCAAACAGTTAGAAAATGCCCTATTGGGATGAAACAATGAACACGAAAAAGATTTAATTGGAGTTTGCGCATCCCAAAGCAGCTCCCAACAGCCATCGACTGTGGTTTTTCAGTGTGTATGTAAAATTACAGTTGCTGCAGCAGTATCAGTATTATGTATAGTAGTAGAAGTGGTAGCTGGGATAGAAGTAGTCTGTAACATAGTAGTAGCGGCAGCAGTAGATGTCGTCTGTATAGTAGTAGAAACAGCAATAGAAGCCAGATGTAAAGTGATAGAAGCAGTTGTAGTAGTATGCAAAGTGGTATTAGTTGCATTTGTTGTTTATTTTTTGTTTTTGTTTTTTGTCGTACGCTGCTGATACTCGAGACGAAATCTCATGTTAATATGTCTAACCGGAGACTGATTTTACATGAGTATCCCTTTTTTCCCTGTACAATGACACATTGGTTGTAAACTGTAAGGTTGTAATAATAGTAGTAGTACTATACTGCAAAGTAGTAGTAGTAATAGTACCAGACTGTAAAGTAGTAGTAATAGACTGTAAAAGAACGCACAGCCAGTTTTGAGCCCCAACGAAAGTTATAAAATGCCCAGTTTGGCAACAATAAAATCAAAACAAATAACATTTTACTTCAAATTGGAGCATACCCCATTGTCGTCGGTTTCTTGTGTTGTTGATGGGAGTTGATTGCATATGAAGTGTAAAGCCAAATCTGTCTATCGGATGGGTGATGAGAGAACAATCATCTCTCCTTCACAACACGTGGATAAATATCATCAAGACAATTCTATGACGATCCGACGTCTCTAATACATCACTTTGGACAGTAAACGAAATTGACACATAGGGCATGTGAATGAATACAAGTTTCTGATATCCACACTGATATACAATACTTACGTCATCATGTCCACTTCCTATGATGGACATACGAAATATTTCTTCATCTAAGTAATTGTCGTGAAACATTCTAAATCCACATATATAAATTAAATGGTAAATGTAAAGCCTAACACATAAATTCAATAAAAGGAAAGAGAAATGGTTAAAGACCCGTGCTTTCCAATAGCGTACGCCTGTGTTAATAGAACGTCATGCTAGTTGAACAATAAAAACCCCTGTTTTATTCTTCGTCTGCATATTCTCACGCTTTCACGTTGATAGTAATGCCTACTGCATCACTACACGCTTTCTACAATAAAACGTGTACTGTATTTCTAAGAAAACCTTGAGCTAGGCACACTGCGTAATGACCTAAATTAATACTTCCATTAACTGCCAGAGACATTAACTTTTTTTCAAATAGACCGTGATAAAAAAATACTACAACTACGAGAGTTAGGTTTAAAAAAACCTGAAAAACGCTTATTAGGAAACATGACATTATACTGGTTTACGTTTGAAAGCCTGACGGTACAGCAAACACCCTAAAAGTTTGGAAGTGAGGAGGTGGTAACAGCACGACTATCCTAGAGGAAAACACATATTTTGAACACCGCCACTTAGCTCCATTAAAACTTATATATTTGGGTTCCTTAGGACTTGCTGACAAAGAATATATTAAGTGTTACGCAAATAGTCTAGGAATTAACAAATTATAGCCAAAAGAAAATAGTGAGGGTGTCAGACAACACCAAATAATAATCGCACAGTGGCATGTTTTGAAACCACTATTTTACCGGAAATGGGCCACCATGTAAAATCCTATTTGATTGGATAGAAGTAAATGTAAGGCTAAACACGATTAGTCGGGCTACAAATACTAATTCTTTGTTGTTAGGGAAACGTGAGTAGGAGTACTTTTTTTGAAAAGCTGTGTAAACATGGCCCGATTGGTTAGACCCGCCAATATAGTCAATTAAGAGCGTCAGTTCAGGGCCACACTTTAAAATAAACTTACTAAGAAACAGTGCATTGAGAGCCAGATCATATTTTGCTAAATAAAAGTCTGGGACAGAGGCAGATCGGAATTTGTGCCATTATTCATCGCCAGTCAACGTATCTGTGTATTATTTCCATGAATTGTGGGACTGTGGTCCTAGTTATTGAAGCAGCACCTGGTCTGAGTTTTGCTGAATCCAGAGGCTGACAGCATACTCCTTGGTCCAGATAGCGACCAGTGAGGTGTCTCCAGAACACAGTGAAGCAATCGAGCAGAGGAGTCTTTTCCTGCCGCCATCACGAAAGATAAGCTTCTGTGGCCAGAGTAGCTCAACATTATGGGCCCCCTCAAAAATTGACATTTTGTTAACCACAGAGGGACAATTAATTGGTTCAAATGACAGGAACTGTGAACTTTTCCCAATACTATTTCCCCGATAATCAAACACTTGAAGTCATGATGAAAAACAACAACCTAGCTTGAACAAAACCAGTATTACCTCATATTACTACTGCACAAATTACACACATAGAATAATAATAATAAACTATGTCAATACAAAATTCATATATATAAACTGTGTACATAATACTTGTAATTACATTTGATTGTGATTCCTGGTTCACTGTGTAGTTGAATCAGGATACCCATCATTGAAAGAATTAATACATATATTTTTAAACTTAAACACTTGACTCATTTAAGATAGTCTTATAGAGTGTTATATGTGTGTGAGTGTCACAGTGTTGTAGAGTGTTGTGGAATAAATTAAATTGTTTATCTGTTTGTTCTTGTTGTGACTTACACTTTATCATTTTCATAACCCTAGACATTTAACGTAGTCATCACAATATTCCAGAATAATTCTGACTGAGGTATAAATGTGGTAGCAAGTAAGGTCATCTGTAATACACCACACTTATTAGATACAGATACCTTCACAGCTGATCTCAGTCAGTACACTAAGTCCCCTATAAATATTTATAACATCCCACTTTACCACAGTAATACACATTGCACAGAAAAAAACCACACTGGCGCTGAACACGTCTGGACACTTCCAAGACCTCACATCACAGTCCGCTGTAACCAAGCATACGTCAAGCTTGACAACTTGATTACGTCATCATTCTTACTAAGTGACGTCATGAAGCAGCATTCGTTCAGTGAGAGCGCTATGTCGTACACAGTGAACTCGAACAAGATTTAATTAAAGTTTGAGCATCTCAAAGGAGCTCTCAACAGCCATCGACTGTGGTTTTGCAGTGTGTATGTAAAGTTACAGTTGCTGCAGCAGTAGAAGTATTATGTAAAGTAAAAGAAGCAGCAGCTGGGGTAGAAGTAGTCCGTAAAATTATAGTAGCGGCAGCAGTAGATGTCGTCTGTAAAGTAGTAGAGACAGCAATATAAGTCAGTTGTAAAGTGATAAAAGAAGTAGTAGTAGTAGGTATGAAAGTGGTAGTCGTGACAGTAATAGCAGACTGCGAAGTAGTAGTAATAGACTGTAACGTAGTAGTAATAGACTTTAAAGTAAAGTAATATAACTGTAAAGTAGTAGTAACAGACTGTGAAGTAGTAGTCGTAATAGTACTAGACTGTAAAGTAGTAGTAGAAATAGTACTAGACTGTAAAGTAGTAGTAGAAATAGTACTAGACTAGTACAAGAGTGTGCAAGAGAGACTTGAGGGCACTGGACATAAATCCAGCAACCTGCGAGGATTAAGCTGCCGATCGCACCAAGTGGTTATGATCTCTACGGTGCCACCTCAGATTGGGCGAAAAGAAGCTCTCACAGCAAGCAGAAGAGAGGAGAAAATACCGAAAGGAACACCAGGAAAATAAGCAGCTGAGGTCTGTCACCTCAAAGGCGCATTCCCATAGTCAGTTATGACTGAAGGGGCTATTATTATTATTAGTACTAGACTATTAAGTAGTAGTAGAAATAGTACTAGACTATAAAGTAGTAGTAATATACGGTAAAGTAGAATAAGCAGATGTAGTAATAATAACTAGACGATTGTAAAGTATTAGTATAAGCAGTAGTAGAAGTCGATTGTTTTAAGTAGTAGTAGCAGAAGCAGTTGTGGTAGTTTGCAAAGTGGTAGTAGTTGTTGCATCGGTTGTAAACTGTACGGGTGTAATAATAGTAGTAGTACTATACTGCAAAGTAGTAGTAATAGACTGAAAAGTATAGTTAGTAGTATTATTAGTATTGTGACCGTGTAGCCAGAAGGATGTAATTTTAGACTGAGTAATAGTTGTCGATCTTGTCTACGGTGTATATTTGCGCTCATGTGGAATTCTCACACTGGAGTGGGCAATCTAAATGAAACACACCGTTGCCATCTTTGAAACGTGTGAGACGCAGAAGATGTAATGAGAGACGGCCCTTGGTTTTAGACATCTCGGCGCTGTCTGACACCAGAGGAAAACACCTTGTTGAGCATGAAACCGTAAGAAGTGTGAGTAGGTCAACGGATATCGTGGGATGTTACCATTAGTGGGCGGACCTTCAGTTGTGTCGATTAGGAAGATAATCTTTACTAAGATGTGATCTCATGTCATCCAAACTGAGCATAGGACTCCTGATTTGCTCCCTAGAGGGATCGGCGTAGCTTTGCCCGACATTTTGACTTGGCAATCATGTGGTACAGGAGTGGAAATGTACATTTAAACTGAAACAGTGAGAGAGTCGAGTCAGAGTTGAAAAGAAGCCAGATCGTCTTCATGTGCGGTATGCATCCTCGGTACGATACACCAGTGAGGTAGAGGATTTGATACGCATATGTTGCGTCTGTGCTAAGAGAACTAACGACATATAGGTATGCTTACATTTGAGTACATTTTTATAATACTTTAGATTTAGTAATATTAGACGTTTCAGGTTTAGAAGTTAATGTTTTTTTTTTTTTTAGCGTTTGTCTATCTATAGTTTGATAGAAGCTGATTAGCGATTTATGTGTTTTTAAGTGTAGTTTCACGTATATCTCATCGCAATTTTCAGCTGTGAGACTGTGTGTTAAATGTGTAAAGTACTAAGTGAATTTATAAGAGGAATTCTAGTGTCGCATTGCGCTGTATACAAGTGTGTACTTATTACCATTATTATTATCTGTGTAGTGTTAAGTAATAGTTATATTGCATTCTTGTGATCCGTAAGTGTGGTTAATTTTACATCAGTGATTATTGTGAGAGAAAGATTTGCGTACCCTCTAGCTCCTTGAGTAGCCTATGCCTATTACATTTAGTATAGAACTGTAAGAATAGATTATAAATCTGCTTGTTCTTTAGAGCAGCTAGGCCTCTCACATACTGATAAATTGATGTCATTTAGACCAGTGCGCTGTGTGGAATATTTCATCATAGATAGAAGTGTTTCATTTAAGTTTTCTCTCGCGTGATGAGGTAGTTAGTATTTAGTAGGAGTATGAAGGCATTATTGTTGACTGAGAATATATTTATTGTTGATTACACATACATACAAACACCACACACAACACACACACACACACACACACATGGACACATAAGCGCATGTACTTGCTTATTTTCACACATGTGTATGTTTTATTACGTAGATGATGTTTGTCCATTAGAAAGATGCTAGTTTATTTTATTTCATTTTATTTCAGAGAGTCCAGCAGTCTGTGCTTGGTTATATGGTGTTACGTAGAGAATACCTAAATATCTAGGTTATACGGTGTTGCTTAAGAATTGCCTTCAAAGTAAACTTGTGGACAACATTGTTTTCTGTATGATTCATATGCTACCTGATAGGGTTTCATTAATAAAAGTGAGACCCCTGTCATCAAGAGAGTTGTTCTGTGACTGCGGAACGTGTGTGAAAGTAGGCCAGAGAGTGTGACGACAACATTACACACAAATCCTTACTCTTCTTCACACATCGTCTTCGCACTGTGATAGTATTATTAGTGGTAGTAGCAGTGGTGGTAATATAGTAGTAGTAGTAGTAGTAGTAGTAGTAGAAGACTGAGTAGTAGTGGTGGTATTAGCCTGTAAAATAGTAGTAGTTGTTGTAGTAGTATACTGTAAAGTAGTGCTAATAGTATCCGTAGACTGGAAAAAAAATAATAGTAGTAGTAGTAGACTAAGTAGTAGTGGTAGTAGTAGACTGTAAAATAGAAGTAGTAGTTATAGCAGTAGTGTAAACTGTAAAGTAGTACTAGTAGTAGCAGTAGACTGTAAAATAATAATAATAGTAGTAGCAGTGGTAGTGGTAGTGGTAGTAGTAGACTGCAAAGTAGTAGTAATAGACTGGAAATAATAATAGTAGAAGTAGTAGCAGACTGTACGTAGTAGTGGTAGTATTATACTGTAAAATAGTAGTAGCAGTTGTTATATCAGTAGTAGTAAACGGTAAAGTAGTACCAGTAGTAGCAGTTGTTATATCAGTAGTAGTAAACGGTAAAGTAGTACCAGTAGACTGTAAAATAGTAGTAGTAGTAGTTGTTGTGATTGCCTCCCCTGCTTTGCAGTAATGGTCCAACAGTGGCCAAAACTCAAGAGTATCTAAAATGGGTCGTCAAAGGTGTCTACCTTCGCACAAGATTACTCTTGGCAGAGTTGTAGATAGAGGGGTAAAGACGCTTCTATTCCTAGGGAGGTTCACACGATATTTTCAGAAGTCAAGAACAACGTTGCCTTGGGCTGAACAATTGTTAACTTATATCTGATCCGTCGCCTTTTGTGAAGGATTATGCAATGGTTATGACCCGTACAAGCCCCCAGCTGAGTTAATTCAGCTAATTTCCTCTTATAAGTAATGGCTCTTGTCGTGATTTAGTCTGTCTAACAACACGGTCTTCTGTATACTTAGGAGTAAATCTGACCATACCGCAAGCCATATGTTGATAACTCTCTGATACACTAGCCAATGAAAACGTGTCATTCTTAGTGTGTGTTGTGAAACGTACTAAGCTTGAACCTAGAGGCCCATTTTGTGTAACCGATGGTACAATGCCATTTAATTTTGGAAAGAATAAAGAAGTATCACTGGGAAGGATTATATAGTTCAACAACGGGAATTTTACGTTAGAGGTAGGTGTAAAAACGTTCTCAAATAGTATTTTAGTAAGATAGAAATATCGAGTGAAAGGGTCTGTATACATCAGGCTAGTCCCCCAATTTAGCTATTAAAAGTATGCATAGATTAAAATGCATTTTGCAAACTAATCAATTAGTAGATAGATCAATACAGAATAATTCACAGTATAATTCAAGCTTTAGATGACCAAAATCGCCCCATAAATAAGAAAGATACTTGAAATACTAGTTTTTACTTATTGAACAGAGAGCAAAATTATGCCTCATTTTGAGATTTTTAACACCCCTTTTGCCCCATGCCATCCAATACGGAGGATGTGCTAGGATATAAGACCTTGCCCTTGCAACAAAAATAGGTCATTCATTTTTGAAACACGGCGGGCAGATTGACAGTACCAGTGTTAATGTTGTGTACCTTTACCTCTGTATTTGGAGCAGACTATTGATACCCATTGACAGCCCGTGTGTGTGTATTGCCTGAGGGTAAGAATAAATTTATATATTTATGTATTTTTCCTGTGATTAATCTACTTGTGCGTTAGGAAGTGTGTAGAATGTGTTAAGAAACTTACAGGTCGAGTGTGCTGCAGGCTGAAATACAAGCATGTGTAATCTTTTAGCGGCAAAAGCCAGCCTTGTGAAATGCATAGAATAATTGAGAATGATGACCAAAGTACGACTGAAAGTTTGATAAAGTATTTAAAGGAGTATTTATTAAAGGAACGACACACTTATCCGGAACATAAGGAAGGATGACAGGAATTGTTGTAATGAATCGATCAAGATATTACTTAGTATTTTATTCTAGACCAAATCATTGTATGGAGGTAGATCGTGGACACAGGGGTCTAACTAAGGATTTATAAGGAAATTGTAGTCACAGTAAACTGGCTGTGAGTGGTAGTGAGGTAAATTGTCTTGTGCACATGTTAGCACAATGTCTGACACTGTTTGTTATGTCCATTGTATGTGAGGACAGAATAGTGCTGGACCATACAGGGGTTGTGATTATTTGTATTCCAGGTTTTATCCTGCAAACTACCAGAAGTATATGAATCATCTATCTCTGTTGGACTCTGAGGTGCGAGTGCTCTTAAAGTCATTAGAGCCAGTTACCAAGTTTCCACTGCCTGGCAATTCAGAGACGTGTTAGTCCATGGCGGGAGTGTGATTGATTTCTACAATACAAGATAAGTAGCAACACAAAGCCACTTGTCAGCCTATTCATCATATACCACTGAAAAATAAAATATAAAGTAATAAAAACACAGTGAAGGATGATTACTTATGGACAGAATGTACCTATTACTACCTTCACAGTTCAACATTAGTGACAAACCATATTGAATTATAATATTAATCTGTGTATAAAAATAGAAACTTAAGTACAGGATTCTATTTGATACTTGAATTTTCTATGTTTATTTATTTTATGTTGTAAATAAATTTGAATTTCTTCTAATTTACCTAACCGAAAAGAGAAACGGTATAGGTTAAATAAATTGTAAATATGTACAATCAGACTTGCTGAAATTATTTAAATTGAGTTCCAAGTTTTGTTGATACATATTATATATAGATAGACCATAATTAGTACCCCTAGCATAATTAGCCATAATAAAAAAATAATAACACATAATATCAGGGGAGAATCGTGAAAGGGAGCCAATAGACTTTCAGGACATCCACTCGCATCACACCTGGAGGTTTATACAGCTGGATTGTACCTTTGATGTCAATATACCCTTATTCTTTTCAGAAAAGGGGGTATTACTTGTAAGACCAGTCTCTTATCTGGCACTATCTTGGTATCATCTCATACATCTTTTTTGTCCAGGATACCTTTAGATTTCAATAACTTCAACACCCTTTCGTAACAGCTCTATATATGTAAATATATCTCTAGATGTATATATATATATATATATATATATATATATATATATATATATATATATATATATATATATATATATATATATATATACGAGTGCGTGTGTGTGTGTATTTATTAAAGAATCATGCTCATACGTTTGCTTTCATACTTATATAACTGAATAAACGATTATTGTTTTAGTTTTAAAATAACAGGTAACAAGTTTAATAATCAATTACTCTTTAACAGTTAAAATAAATATGAATCATGTGTGAAATTTAAATGGCTATAAAGTTTCACGTCATCGAGACTTGATAGGTGATGCATAATAGTCTTTTTGCTGGTGCCCTTTTTTACAAGAACTTAGCTCTAGGTGGGTCCTGTTGCCGTGGTTTCTGTCACTTCTTTTAAGATGAGGGCCCTTCTCCAAGCAATTTGCTCAGTGTAAGTGGTTAGGGTTGATGCTCTTCTCTCACGCTTAGTGGCGTAGAACGTTAGGATCACAAACCGTCTGATAGCTTGTAACCACGAACTTTTTAGACAAAAATAGAAAGACAAAGGCCTCTGCTAAGTACACTGAGTTGGAAGCCTCACAGGTGCATCCTCTCGCTGTCGATCCACCAATGTTAATCTCTCAGAAGAATTAAATTCTTGAGTACACAGCGTAGCTCAAGGAAGATGATTAAAAATCACCAGTAATCTTCTGGGTATTAAACTGGGAAAATGTGTCTGGACAGCGCGAATAATGATTTATGTCTGAACTAACATTAACAAGTTACTTATATCTCACAAAATGATATGATACACTTGAGGCACATGTGATGTAATCATCACTCAACACTGCTTCAGTCGGAGTCTAGGGTCACGTCTGCTATCGGTTTTCCGCACGACTAGTGCGAAACAATCACCAGCGCTTGCTGTAGTGGTTACTATTTTCATATGTTGAGGTTGCCAGCCTCATATATAACCACTAAGGAAGAAAAACATGTCAAATTCACATTTGTAAAATAACTGTTACATTTACCCCAAAATTTTGGGAATCTACAATCTCCTCCACAGGTTAGAATGGACACGAGCAATTTAGGTTATATGCTCTCGAATCACATGGCCTATACATTTCTGTTATGACGGGTTTTCTGCGAATCACTTGGTCTGGAAATATTCTCTTATGACGGGTGATCCAATTCCTAGGTTTCCAGTCTTAATATTTAAAACCCTGGTCCCTTAAGCTTCCAGTCTTGTATTTAAATATGCGGGTTTACTTGTAAGTTCCAAAGTTGCCCAAATACTTGATCTGTCATTTTTTTTAGAATTATGGAATTCTAAGTCCGATGTCTCACTTGCTTCTGGGAGTTTGCTCATTTGACGATGCGATGCAGTCTCTTCTGCGACTCCGCTTTCACTTTATTATATCTCTCATTCTCAGTTCAAATCCCAGATTTTTCTTGCCGGCAAATTTCCCAATGAGATTCATTGTGTATTTCGGCTCTAACTTCAATCCAATCGTAAGCTCTTTTGCACTTTGTGGGTTGGTTTGTTTTAATTCATAATCTCAACCGCGTGTTTTACAATACGACATTTAATATTCCAACGCGTGACCTCTTTCACATAAGACATAATATTTCCGCCAACTCACAAACAAATCTGTAAGCTATTTGATGGCCAGATGCTACCTTCCGCCCATATCGTCTTCCCAGACAGATTATCTGTAATAATCTCGCAGGAATAGCCCGGCGAAAGAAATTATCTTATTAACGCCTGTGTTTCCGCACACCTCAGTCGGCTCTCTCAGACAGACAATATTGGCTTCCTATTCATTCTCGTACGAGACCATATTGTGTTAAAAGAGGATCGTCTACTATCAAAGGTGGCCTGCGTTTCAACTAGATAAACGTATTACCGCTGACCGGGGATAATGATTGGGTATTTGTGGCAGATTATGATAATAGATTTCATATTATCTATCTTCTTTATCTACACTTTCCTTTTTACTTTGCCTTCGCCTACGCCTGTTGGTTAACCCTAAACCTCCAAATACTCAGATATCTGCCTTTTTCTAATTTAACACGCACAGTTTATTGCTGTTCGTTAATTCCTTTGATGTAGATCACCAGCAGACTTAATTAGCTACGTTATCTGGAGATTTTTCGGCAACTATTGGAAAATCGTTGTAAGAGATTAGACAGAGATCAGAAGGGGAATTATAATTTTAGTACCAGAGCAGATAATAGTGGAACCAAGGTAGACAACTTTTTATTACGTCCCTGGTAAAACTGTTCGCTAGTGAATTAATTAAACCTCCGTGAGACGTCGAGATCAAAGACATTGCTCGCTGGAATGGGCATACGAAGCAGAAACGTGTAAAACTCACACTGATTAGCGTATTGCCGATGTCTGATCAGAATAAGAGAATGGAGTCTGGTTTTTCGGTTTTAGTGTGAGGATAAGACCTTTGATTTTTTGGATCAGCCGAAATCTGAACGAAGATTCAACGTAGGTGTTAACAACTGGCTAGAGTCCGTTGTCGGCTAATAGTGTAATAGTCTCTTGGATCTTTAATATATATATACCAAAGCAAGCTTACTCAATCCATCCAGTACCTCACAGATTCCTCTAGACTAACCAGCTTCGATTCTAGAATACTTGTAAAAGTGAATTTCCTAATAGTCGTTGGAGATAAGTCTTAGTAGCTCGGTGTTGAGGTAAATACTAGACTAGTAGTTTTGAATGATTAAGTGGTAAATCGTCGATTATATTTCTCTACGAATTTTGTGCAGAGTGATTTACAGGTTTAATCGTCAGTGTTAATTCTCTAAGTTTTCCTGTGTTACAGTGGATACCAGCTATAACATAAAATTTAATTTCTGCTAGTAACCAGCCAGAGAATATTTTAACTCACTAAGTAATTGCGATTCATCATGAGTATTGACGAAATATGTATTTATTTCTAATTCATGATGACTGTTTTTGTTTTTTTTAAATGAGTAGAATTTATTTCACGGAAGTTTTTAAACGATAAGACAAGCTCTAAGCTCGTAGTTATAATTTAAAGTTAAATAACCGAAGTGGATGATTATATTATATTTTACGCGGGGTAAGAATAGGATTGTGTATAATATATTATGTAAAGTATTTGTATTTTCTTCCTATACAGTATTTGGGTCAAACCCTAAAACCTTACCAGCGGCTTCCATTCCATATGACACTGAGAATACTTTATCGAAGAACACTCTGATATTATATCTGGGTTTTTCAAGGTGACGTGTCTAGTCTCGTGTTTTACACCCAGTAAGAGACAACGTACCATCCCTAAGAAATTTAAGAATAAATTGTAACTGGATTCAGAAATATCCAGATTTATTTAACAAGTGCATATACCTTCAGCCAGTTGAAGTAACAAAATCACAATTGACATTACATATATATAACGACCACTGTGTTATGAAGAAGATTGATTCTGAACAGATTTTATTTACCTGACACTCGATTTAACGATTGAAGATTCCAAGCCTGCTGCACATTGTGAACATTAAATCTCTAATTTATTTACTACCTGGACAAAAATCAAAGTGACCTTTATCAGCATCCTACTGTCAGCAGTGAATCAAGCGTTTCCCAACTTTTTTGATTAATTAGTCTTGGGAGAAACTGGGGCTTGATTCGCCAAGAACACCAACCTGGATGGGCTGGGGGTACCTTTACGATTGTTCCAGATGTTGTGAAAGGAACCTATTTAGATAAGAGAGAGACTGATTTGTGATCACAGGTTGTCAGAGCGAGAGAATGCAGGATGAATAAGTCTTTCAGTGAATAACCCATGTATTAACTTCGTATTATTTGTGCAAGTTTTTTTTCTAATGCTGTGCCTTTTAGAATAGATTAACGTATATATTCTGTTCTTTAATGTAGAGGGAATTTTTAGACCATAACTTATAAACCTATGACTCTTTTGGGGTGTCGTGAAAACGAGTTGTGTGTAACCCCACTACTTTGTTAAATCCCTATGTCGACAGCCCAGCCAATCAACGCACAGTTGCTGAGCCGGAATAAATTACCTGAAGTTACGCCAGGAAAAACTTAAGCCCTGTTTTTTTCGGATGTGGGTCGTGGCCATCTTGTTCACGCAAGATGGCGGAAGAAAACTGAATAAAATTAGGCTGTACGAGCAAAAGACGAAACTGCAGGAAACCAATCAGCTAGCTCCGCCAGGAACCAACCAAACGCTTTCCTTAACCAGTAGAAGTTACTTTACCTGCCTATATAATCGGGCTGATTTTATGCATAATCACACATCACCGACCACGAAGCCAGAGACGACCGACTGAAGAGAGGAGCTGTCAGCTTTGATTTATAGCTTACCTGAGGGCATCGACCTGCAGCCTCCTTCGCTAAGTCGAGTCAAAAACTGGCCTGTTTGAATCTTAGAGGGTAAATATATTTACGATAACCTTTAGGAAAATAGGCCTTCAGCAGGTATATAATGTTGGTATTTGTTGTGTGTCATTATGCTACCTACACCTGTATATATTTTATATAAATTGTTTCAATATGAACGTATCAGGTTACTGATTGTATCTTAAGGGTATTAGGTATAATGATTGTATTTCCTGATATGATTGATGAAGACGAAGACTAATAGGACTCATACTTCAACCTATTGTCTCCTATACTTCAATCTATTATCTTAGACCAACTGCAATATAACCAAAAAAGTCCTTGTTAGGACTCAATCTATTGTCTCCTATAACTTCAGTCTATTGTCTCAGATAACTCCAAACTGAAATATAACCAAAACAGTCCTTGTTAGGACTCAACCTATTGTCTCCTATAACTTCAATCTATTATCTCAAACCAATTGAAATATAACCAAAACAGTCCTTGTTAGGACTCAATCTATTGTCTCATCTAACTCCAATCTATTGTCTCCTATAACTCCCACCTGATATATCACCAAACAGTCCTCGTCTCATATACTCCTATCATAAGAACATAACAATATTGTTAGGATATATGTTACCAGCTTGTATAGCACTTGTCAGAGAGGGCCTGGTATATTCTAGGGGGAAGGAAATGGTTGTAGCACACCTAGGTGTACATATTATTGGATGTATTCCTGTATTGAATTTATATTATTGGATGTATTCATGTATTGAGTTTATATTATTGAATGTATCCATGCATTAGTTTCTCAGAAAGAATGTTTTGCAAGTAGACACCTGTCTTGTCTCGCTATTGCTAAATCATACTGAGCCATGTTGTCATTCATCCTACATGCAGACACTGAGACACGCTCATATCATATACAATAGAAATAGGTGGGCTTGAGGACAGAAATTAGCCCCTATTTTTCCTTGTTACAGGTTTATTCGTGTCATCAAACCTGAGGTCGTATGTCGTGTCAATCCAGCTGCCTGGAACGTCGCAGGAGCACAGTGATTGCACAGGATCAACCTCTTTAGTCCCCCTCAGTCTTGGGTGGGCTAACGAAACGACCATCAGCGGGTGTTTTGTGTCAACCAAACCAAGAAGGACAGACCTTTTAAGAGATGAGTACACATTAGTACCATTTCTGTCAGCATTGTGAGCAAAAGCTAGTGTCAGTGACGAGAAAGTGAATTAGCGTAGCAAGAGGCAATAATAAGATTATAGCTGATAAATTATACGTAATTGACAGCACAGCTGATACATGTACTATAATTGAATAACAGCACAGCTGATATAATTTTTGTTCCTATAATTGGAAAACTTGTTGTAATATATTTACATATCTATATAAAGATAAATATTTGTAAATCATATGTAAACTTACAAAATCATTACATTCCATTTTTCAACATTCACCCTTCAGCACAAGAGTAGATAGTGTATATACTAAATAAATAATAAGGAAATTGTATTTGAACGACTTGTCAATTTTATCAGTGTTAAGTAAAATCTGTTTCCTTGGTTTTTTAATATCACAGTTAGTTACACAGCGGAGGTGGCACTTTATGTCGGTCTCCTCTCTACTATTGTTTCGAGATCAGATCATTCACAGCCGTAACTAATTTGTGATACCAGTAGTTCTCTCAGACACTGGGACTTCACCATTTTCTGCAGAAATTCTATTTCTGTAATTGTCAGTACTATACTGATCTTAAAGCCAATAAAAACCTCACGCCACACGGGGGTTAATAACTTTCTCCATAACGGGATCTTGTCTCAACAGAGGGAGGGAGGATTAAACCTATGAGTCTAATTCTTTAATTAATTCATTAACTTATGTTTATTTGTATTTGATTTGATATTCACATGATAGTGTTTTAAAGTTCTTTATGATAAATAAAATTTACGTAAACTTATACGGGTGTCGGTCAGCTTGTCCAAAAAGATCCAATTCCATTGATGTAGTTTTCACGTCTGTGCGTCTAACTGTCGTCATTTATGTGTGTGTGTGTATGTGAGTGGTGATACACCTATATATATATATATTATAGTAGACTGTCTGACTAAGTTCTGTGGTAGAGATAGGCTGAAAGAGAGAAGCTTCTCAATTTCAGGGACAGATTCTAACTAGTCTCCACCATCTCACTCGTGAAAATCTATTTTCTTTACGTTACCTCTCACTGAGCTATCACCTGTTCTAATCTATTTAGAAGGGACCAATCTATGTCTTAATTCCCCTATAAAAAATCTACGACAGTATTGTTACGATAATACCACAGTTCACCTGGCGGAACGTAAATAGTGGTCACAGTAAAAGAATGTAAGGGAATACATATGCCAAATAATAGGATGATGAGTGAGAAAAATGAAGAAATGAAGAGATACTGCCAAGTGAATGAGAGTTATAAAATTGCACGACTGATTTCGTCACAGTTCTGCTAGTATATTAAAAAATAGTAATAGTAGTATTAGCAGTAGTTGACTGTAAAGAATAGTAGCAGCGGCAGTAGGATTTAGAAAAAATAAAAGCAGCAGTAATAACAGTATTTACGATCTAATTGTGTGGAGAAATAACACAGGGACATGTGAGAATTTTATATTTTGACATCTGTATCAAGAAGACAAAGATGGCTTTATACCGCTCTTCTTATGTTCCAGTCTTGACGTACGGGTGCGAGTCATGGACAATTATTACTACCCACAAAAGTCAGCTGCAAACCTCAGGAATGAGGTATCTGAGGAAAGTGGTCAAAATAAGAAGAAGGGACATGGTTAGGAACCAGATGATACGTGTAGTGACTTCTAAATACAATATCTAAATTAGTATATAACAATATAGGGCATAAAGGCAAAGATAAGAAAGTACAAAAGAATTTTCTGCTAGAACGGTTGGTATCGCCTACGCCTTCAGATTATTATTTGCTAACGAATAGCCGAACAAAACGGTACCCAATTTTTCAAATTCGTCCTTGACATAAACAACCACTTTTCCTAGTTCTAAGAAAATATTTGCCTAAAATGCATTGTGGAACGAGGAGGGGCAAGGATAGATGAAATGCTAATTCGTTTCGCATTGATTTTAAACTAAAAGCAACCATAGCACAGGGGCAAGCCTTGCCTTAGGGGTTTCCCCAAATACAATGAAAAAGTTAGAATTGTGGACACTACGGTCATGTAAACATGTTAAGCTCTTATTATGAATGACCTAAGCTCTCGTAATTATCTCGTAAGTACATGAGAAAAGAAGTGAACAGGAGGTAGTTTAAAAATAAACAACCAACATAGAAAAAAAGATAGAATTTTGAACCAAACCACATAACCCCTTAAAAATCGTAGATTCGTGTACCTGAAGACTTGCTGACCAAGAATATGTTATTAGTTATATATATATATTTTTTTTATTAATGTGTTTGCTACTTCATTTTGTAGCACGCCCCTTTCAACCATCTACCATGTACATGGATTTGTTGGTTATATCAGGACGTGTTTCTTTTATTGTAATATGTTTTTGTTTGTATTAGTTATATAAATAGTCCCTTAACTATTTAAATATTGATAAAACCATACATAGAGATCAGAGATACTGTCAGGTCAAGTCATATCTGCTTACATTGGATCGCACATTTTTTGGGAAAAAAGTAGGTGACAGATAGGCTAGAATAGTATAGTGAATCTGATTGGGTGGCATTTGAAGTGAGACTAAATATTATTGGCTGACCTTTGAATAAACATAAATAACCTAGTAACGTAGGAAAAGTTTGAATGATATTTTTTGAAAAAGACTGTTTACCCTTGTGATATTAATAGCGATTGGTTAACTGAATCGATATTGTCAGAATAAGCGTCGGAGAGGACGCCATTTCTAAGAAAATTTTCAACAGTGATAGATGAGAACAGGCTGTGCTTTAAAATACAAGTTCTAAGCAGCCTGGGCAATAAAACAGATCGAAACTGTGTCAGTCATCGTCTCTGTGTATATTTCATTGAAAATTGTGAGGTCCTGGGTACTGACGTTAATGTGGTACCAAACGCTTGAAAATTGATTGATTCAGGACTCTGCCTGTTTACTGCGAGCCCATGCTAGTGGCCATTGCCTATCAAACAGGGAACAGATTGTCAAGCGAGCAGAGGAAAGGTTCACCCTATATTCTACTGCCAAGTTAAGTTCTCGTTCGGCACCTGAAAGCTCAACTACAGAACTTTAAAAGAACGATCTAATGACAGTGAATAAAACTGGGACAAATATTTAATAGTTCCACAAGTGACAAAATAGAAACAAACATTTCCAAAAGGACATGATTTAAAACAACAACCTAGTAGTACTCCCAGTATTACCTTAAAGTAGGAGAACACTACAGACGTATATTAGAAAAAATATATATATATGGACAAAGGATCTATTGTGCTATTTGACTGATGTAAATGATTATTTTGATTTCACTTTTAAATTGTCAGTCCTGATTACAAATAAATTTGAATCAGGATAATAAAACTGTAAAAATCTTATTTACACAAAATTCAACCACAGTCTTAAATAAGATAGCCTTTTAGAGTGTCGTTTGTATGTTATTGTGGTAGTACTGTGTGCTGTTGTGAATAATAAACTATTTGTTTGTATGTTTGTTGATTTTTGTACATTACACTCTACATTCATAACCCTAGACACAACACGAAGTCATTTAATAATATAATATAAATACATTTTTAATGAGATAAAAGAGGTGGTAGCGGAAAGGTACCCTGAAAAGTTCACAATACTATTGGGTAAATTCAGGGACCTTCATAGCTAATCTCATTTAATACAAATATAATAATACCTATAACAATTCATAACATCAAATCCACCACAATACGTCATTGCATCTAAACCCAAACCCTGCAGACCAAAGTGGAACAGTCCCAGTTATGATGGTTTGGCCATGTCTGCAGAATGGGAGAAGATCGGATCCCACGACAAACATGAGAAACCAAGAACCAGGGATTCAGACCTCCAGGGTGACCTAGAGTTCGTTGCGAGGACAACATCAGACAATATCTGAAGGACCGAGGACTGGACTGGAACCTAGCCAAAAGGAAAATAGCCGATAAGATGGTATGGCGCTCTCTCTCGTAAATCTCTACACCCGAAGGTAGATGAGAAACGACAAGGTAAGTACCTTATATACTCGAGTATACGTTGAGAAATTTTTCCCTTTTTGGACCTTAAGAAATACACACCCGACTTATATTCGAGTAAAAAAAAGAAAAAAGATTATTGACACCGGTTAGTGTTGCCCGCCGTCCTTACCGCAACACACTGATATCCTTCAGATATACACTTACTGCTTCATTAAAATTTTTTTATCAAACTATCTTAAGTAATACACGTTTTAACTTCTATTAAGTCACAAATTTCAACTGGAGTACGCCATGTTGACCAGCTTCCTTCGTTTGATCTAGCAGCAATACCATTGCTTCTTCCACTAGATTCAATTTCGTTACTGTCACTGTCTGTCTAAATCTGGCCCTTATTCAATATTCACATCTGATTCGGCCGCACGGTTAGCATCAATATCAAAGAACAAGTCACTTCTCAGATCCCAAAACAAATATTCCATCGCATGGAAATCTTTGGCTTAAAAAAAAAATCACGAAAAATCAAAATATCGATCGCCTCATTAAAAAAATTAAGAAAAACGGAAGAATTTTAATGTAACGGAAATCTATTTATAAAAGAGGTCTCGCTAAATACCAACATCTTGTTGCTACTTAGCAACGACGACAACAGTAATCAGACTTTCCGGGCCCACGAACCAACGAACTTTATTTTCAATTGGTTGAGAATTGGACAGGCAGGCCAGTCTGAAATTCTGCCCTTCCTTTCTCTCATCTTTTATACTGAATTCATTTATTCTCACATGCATTTTACATATTAATTTGGCGATTTCAAGCGTTTTAAACTGGAAGGGGTTGAGCTAAAAGTGAAAACATCTGAAAAAAGCCTGGGAAATTCCAATGGAATGCGGAAAATCGGAGTCGACGACAACTGTTTCGACTTATAATCCGTTCTTTAATTTTAACTTCTTTTTAAAGTTCTAATGTCTAGGGATCGACTTACGGTGGGATCGACTTATACTCGAGTATATACAGGAAGTAAGACATTTATTTTGTTATTCATGTGTTGCCAGAGGGACATTTTTGTTATTGCTTTTTCAATAAGAAGACCACAACGGCCGACATATTGGCTGTTTTCTTTCTCTATTTCTGACTTCTTTCTTCTTCTTCCATCCTTAGCCATCAACCGGCAAAGCAGTATGTGGCCAGTACGCCTAGTGGCGTCTTAGGGCAACAACAAATTGATCGATCTATCGCTGTTTCCACCACGCCTAGTGGCGTCTTTGTGGAACAAAAACAGACCAAACAATCTATCATTGTTTCCGTAATCAGATTGGTTGGCAAGCAGGTGATCAGCCCACTGTGCGAAGTTTTTACGGGATGGGGTAAACAGCCCCATGCCCATACCCTCCTTAGTCGCTTTTTACGACATGCGTGGTAGGGTGCAGTGTTACTATTCTTTGCTCCCCTTTCGGGCCCCGGTAACACACGGGTGTCTATTTCTGACTAGCCACTTCTTTTCCTTGTCTATCTTTATAACAGGAACCACCACTGAATGTCCCTTTACAGAAAGCCAGAACTAAAACATTTATTATTATTGCAGTAGTGGTTCCTACAACAAGTTAGTTTACATGGTGAAGTTGCCAGACCTTATGAACAACCTCGTGTTAGTAGCCTCTTACGGCATGCATGGGGAAGCGTTACAACATTTAACTGCAATTATCGTTCCCATTTTACTTTAGATTCCTCTTCTCCAGTTTGTTTGCGTGACTTTTTTACCTACATAACCTGTTAGTTCCATGTTTAGAATTACATAATGCCATGGGAAAAAAAAGTTTTCCAGAGGGCATGGATATGATATTGAAGCAGCCCGAAATACATTCAACTCACGCTGCATCTCACGTGCTGAAGCAGATACATGTCAATTTTTGAATTTTAAGAAAAAAAATAAAACAATAAAACACCACTCACGCTTACGGATCACATTTTTTTATTATTACAATTTTCATTACTATTTTAGAATCTCTTTGTTGCGAGAAAAAAAAAGATGTTAAGGTTAATAGGCATCATTATATTCTTAAAATCCCTTGGACGTTGAATACCATAGGCCTATTAGCAACGAAACTTGTAACCTAATAAAGCCGGACTTTGTTTTTGAGCCGCTAGAGGTACCCAGACAAAACTTGACAGGTGATGGAAGCGAACAAAGCTCAAATGTCCAATCGGATATTTGAGCGAACACTTTAAGAACATAATGACCTTTGCATGAATGTCAATTTGAAAGGTGGATGAATGCCCATCAATATTTATCACGCTATCTCAGAATTTTCTGGTTCTTCCTTACGTTTCAAAATTTTAGTTTGATAGCTCATAAGCTTATACTTCACCCAAGCAAAGATAATTCCCACACATTTTCCACGTCTGCCCGAAGTAATGACTAAGTAATGCTATGGAAGGGTTCAATGCAAACGCTCTACTGTATGCTATGGGTTGGGCAATATGTTCGCGAATGGACAAGAAAGATGTGGCGAAATGAATTATTAGTACTGATATACTGAATGAAAATTCTGGAAAAAAATTTTTAAAAATTCTTGAAATTAAAAAAAAAGAATTTTTATTTTAAACGCTGAAAATGAGATACTGATATACTGTTCAAAAAAAGAAACGCATAGCTATCCGAGGGCGCGTTTTTATGAGTTTGTAAGTAAAATTTGGTGCTAGGGTATATAAAAACCAGCCTCAAATGTTCTTTACAGTGTCAAATGCACGTGTTGACCTGAATTGCGTTCGTTTTTGTAATCGTTACAACGCAGTGGTCAATAGTGTTTATGACGCAATTTTTGACCACAGCTCATGTTGCGCGCACGTGAAAGCAACAAAATTTGGGGCGAACACTATTCACTGACTACGCAACTGAAACCTAATAAAAGGATAACGCTACACACACAAAAATCAGTTCATTTTCAAGCAGACATTCATGGCGTCTCTATCGATACATTTAAGGAACATTGCTATTGGCCGACTGTATGCAGGCGAAAGTCAAAGTCAGGTTGCCAGGAATCTAAACGTGCATCAGAGTACCATCAGTCGACTTTGGCACCGGTTCCAAGCCACTGGCTCAGTTGAAGACCGGCATCGCAGTGGACGACCCATAGTGACAACAGCAGCGGAGGATCGCTTTATTCGGCTTCGTCACCTCAGAGACAGGTTTACAACAGCTTCCTCAACTGCCCAGTCATTGCCTGCAGGACGTCATGTGTCTGATCAAACTGTCCGGAATAGACTGCATGGCGCTAGACTTTGGGCACAACGACCTCACCGAGGACCTGTCCTTACGCGCCGCCATCGCCAGAATCGACTTCTTTGGGCCAACCAGCATCGTCCCTGGGCAGCTGACAATCAATGGAGACGTGTCTGGTTTAGTGACGAATCTTTCTTTTTGTTGCAGCGTCATGATAGACGGCTTAGGGTCTACCGTAGGCGAAATGAACGTTTTGCCCAAAATTGCGTTGATGAAGCTCCGCCGCACGGTGGTGGAGGTACAATGGTGTGGGGAATGATCAGTTACAACGGAAGGAGTCAATTGGTGCACATTGAAGGAGGCTTGAATGCGCAACGATACGTCAATGAAATTCTTCGACCCCATGTCCTTCCACTTTTGGTTGCCCAAAGGACTGTGTTTCAACAGGACAACGCCAGACCCCATTGTGTACGGTTGACCACGCAGTTCCTGACTGCCAACAACATTCTCACCCTTCCCTGGCCATCCCTGTCTCCAGACATGAGTCCGATTGAGCACCTGTGGGATGAGCTGCATAGACGTGTTTGTCGCCGAGACGTTGCTCCAGCTAATCGTCGTGATCTGTTCCAGGCACTCCAGGAAGAGTGGGCAGCCATCCCACAGGCCCACATCAGACGTCTGATCGCATCCATGCCCAGAAGATGCCAGTCGCTGATCGATGCAAGAGGAGGCCACACACCATACTAACGGGAAAGCCTGTACGCCAAAAACTCTCGTGACCCAGATGCAAAACAACTGTCAATTGATTGCTTGAACCCTAAGGTATTTTTGTGTGCAATTTGAACAATTAACTCATTAAATTTAAAAAGTTATTGAATGTCAAAATTATGGCTATGTGTGTGCCTTCAGTAGCTATGCGTTTCTTTTTTTGCTGATAATAGCCGGCCTTTCCTGAAAATCGCAGGAGTTCTCTTCCTTATCCATATGATTCAACAGGCCTACGAACTTCAGATACTCAGCCACATTTCGTTAATTTGATCAGAGTGAAAATGTGGAAGGTTTCAGATTGATTTAATTTAATTTTTTTTTTGGTCATTGAACTTCATTGATTAATATTTGATTCTATAACCAAGAACGCCTGGATATTGATTAATGCTTGATTCAGTAACCAACATTAAAACTTGTATATTGATTAATGTTTGATTCTACAACCAAGACTAATACTTGTATATTGATTAATGTTTCATTCTACAACCAAGACTAATACTTTATAGTGATTAGTGTTTGATTCTATAACCAAGGCTAATACTTGTATATTGATAAATGTTTGATTCTATAACCAAGAATAATACTTGTATCTTGATTAATGTTTGATTCGGTAAGCAAGGCTAATACTTGTATAGTGATTAATGTTTGATTCTACAAACAACACTAATCAAATTCCGTAATTCTCGCCGTTTGTACGTCGGTCACATCTACGGGATGCAACTGTGGTTGAAGATTAGACATTAATTGTATTGTTTCCCTTATATGTACTCTCCCGAAAATAGTAACACTCAACGAAGAAAAGTCGGTGAATTGTGCAACACAAAGTTAGTGACAGTGTGTAAAGTGTCAATGTAAAGTGTGGTGTAACGTGTGTTCTCTTTCTTCGGTAAAGCTCCACTATCAATCACTGTAGCATGTTGTTTGTGGTGCCACTACTGTATATGTCCATTGTAGTGTACCGAGTTGTTGAGATCAGGCATGCTCCAGTCTACCCAGCTGTAAATGGGTAACTCACCCTAGTCCTGAGTTAGGGAAGGCAAAGGCAGCTGTAAGCAGTAGTTTCCCTCTAAGGCTCCAGGGGGAGCAGGCCCTAAACTTGGTCAATTCAACCGACGCAGGATGGTGTATATATGGAGTGGAAGTGTAGAGTGTGATTAACGCGAATGGTGGACTGTTCGTGTTCTGACCAATCTAAGCACTCATTCACTTGTGTCTACAAGGCACCAATGCAGACTGCTGGAATTTTTTTTACACAGTTTATTTAGACGCACACACTGGGACAGAACGAGTAAATCATGGGTATATGTTGACACATCAATTTGCAGGCATACATAGTAGATCCCATGTCATGACACATTCATATATCCTGGGCAGTACATCAATAGCTTCCAATGTTATGATATATTATGGCCGCATCCCCTATCTGACTAAACGCGTCAGTGAAGGCGGATCGGTAAGTAACTAAAGTTGCTTTATGTTCACAGTTTATATCATATTATGAAACCACGATAAGGGGTTTCTATCAAAATTGAGATCTCCTTGCCACTGTCCGAATAGTAAGATACATGCCCCGTTCTCTGGACAGTGATTCAAAAATATGATGACAGGAATGTAACATGGCCGCCTTCCTGAGTTGTCGCTCACTCACTCATAGGAGGGTATATATAAGCCAAAGTTAATTTGAAATGCATATGAATAATTTCCTAAAGTTTCTCCATACAGTTCTACAGTAATCCAGTTACTTCACGTAGACATAACTGCTGTATGGAAGCCCGTCATCTTCGTCGATACAAACATGACCCTAGCGTTGCGAAGCATAATATTCCAGCTAGGTCTAACCGACATGAGATCATCAAAAATAGGGTCTGGCATTACCTGGAGTCCGAATCATACATGATACCGTACATTAGGAGAGTCTCTAACACAAACTCTAGTAGAGACACAATCTCCTACAGAAGAAAAACCACTTCATAAATCATTTTTACTTAAGAATGTACCAGCCCTTGAAAATGCGTAACCCGCCATTGTAAACGGTACATCGGAACTCATCACGACTTGTCAAGACAACTCATACTTCCGCTAGAGCGGCATAACAAGAATATAGTCCTGCCTACCCATCCAAAATATACAATATAGGACTGATTCTACTTGTACTAATAATATGTAATACATATGAATTCAGGCCATAAACATAATAAGCAAATTAATCTATTTTCTGGCCCGAACAAATAAGTACGGACATGAGTGCAATATCCATGCGCCGAATCAATATCAAGAACGATTACTCCTATAATCAAAAGTGTAAATCAATCATGAATTATCTAGCTTTACCATAGACAGCATTTTCATACACAAATGAATGAATGTCTATATCTTTTCCATATTAAATAGCCATATCGATTTTTGTAATATGTGCGTCAAAATATGCACGCAACAGATTACCACACCCCTCGGGAAAAAAAATGGTACATTTTTTTTTTTTGAAATACATCTAGGAGCAACATACAATAGGCTCACAACGCACCAATAACAATGCGCAGATGATAAGCATAAGTTTTATGACCTTAGAGAAAGTACTTCTCTAAGTATAAATATTTCCAGAGAGGTGTCACCAACGCATACTACAATATTAGCAATGACACAATTTCTACATTAGTTTATACATAAATTTCATCTAAGATATCTTAACATCATGATCATCAAAGACGAAAAAACATTGAAAGATCAGCGGTGAATAAACATCAATGAACCGCTAAGTAGTGTTACAATCAATATATGATATATTCCATATGTGTACACATTTCAACATAGGAACAACTGTATCAAAGTTAGGCATATAAGTTAACAGTTATGAATCATGTGGGCATCTAGACAAAATATCTGCCATCACATTTTCTGACCCACGGATAGCTCGCACCGAAAAATGAAATGGCTGCAGAGCAATCGCGTATCGCGTTGATCTCGCGCTCTTCAGATTTTTACTCTGAATAGCCGTAAGAGCTTTCTGGTCAGTTTCCACAATGAAATGCGCGCCAAGAAGAAATCTTTGCAGTTTAAGGATTGACCAAACCATAGCCAATAATTCACGGTCTAGGACCGAGTAATTCTTCTCTGCGGCATTTAATTTCCGAGAAATATACATCACAGGATGCAGAGTTCCAGAGTACTCTTGCATTAGTGCTGCTCCAATCCCGGTGGATGAAGCGTCACTACGAAGAATAAATGTCTTATCCTTAGAAGGCAATACTAGGATAGGTGAAGTAGAAAACATAGTTTTAACCTTATCCAAAGAGGATTGACATTCTTGAGTCCAATGGACTACATTAGGAGACCCTTTCTTTAGCAAGGAAGAAAGAGGTGACATAATGGAGGACAGATTCGGAATGAATCGTCCATAAAATTGTATTAGACCTAAGAGACTTCGCACTTGCTTTTTAGTCTTAGGAATAGAAATGTTAAGTATCTTACTTGTATTATGGTCTTCTGTTTTTAGGAACCCATGACCAACACGGTGTCCTAAGAAAGATATTTCGCTAAAACCAATACATGCTTTCGATGGTTTCGCTGTCAGGTTATGCTCGCGTAAGATAGACAATAGTTCATTTATCCCATTATAGTGATCGTTCCAAGTATCACTGAAAAGACAGATGTCATCAAGATACGCAATGACATCTGAGCGATGAGATAGGATTCGACGCATCATGCGTACGAATGTTGCAGGGGCGTTCATAAGACCGAAAGGCATGAAATTCCATTGGAATAGACCCCTAGGCGTCGAAAAAGCAGTAAACGGTTTGGCGTGTTCGGATAATGGAACTTGCCAATATCCCTTAGACAAATCGAGTTTAGTAAAGAAATGAAATTCGATAGTCTCGTAAGTAGCTCTTCTAGTAAAGGCATAGGTTCAGCATCAAATTTCGTCACTTGGTTCAATTTGCGATAATCCACGCAAAGACGTATGTTATTGTCTTTTTTTCGTACAATAACCATCGGCGAAGAATATGCTGATGTGGATGGTTCAATAATTTTTAACTCTATCATCTCATCCAACTCTTTCTCTACCTGTGCTTGAAAATGTATCGGGATAGGATACGGTCTGACTCTTATAGGACTATGGTCAGTAAGAATAATGTCATGTTGAATGACATCAGTTTGACCAGGAATGTCAGTAAGGACATCCTGAAATTGTTCTAACATAGTAGAAACTTGTTTCTGCTCTCCTGGAGATAATTCGGGAGAAATTGCAACATCTTTCCATGATTCATTAGAGTGAAGAGGAATCATTGGAAAAGGTAGATTTACATCCGAGAAACTCGTTTCCTCATCCTGTATTACTGACAGAGATGAGTACTGTCCATGTTGGACTGGAAAATCGTCCGTTGCCTGGAAAACAGGTTGTAAATAATCCGGACGTTCATGGAATTCCGTGAGCATGTTGATGTGGAAGGTTTTACGCTTCCCGTCAATATCGACGATATAGTCAACATCGGAAACTTTTGATATTATATCGTACGGACCTTTCCAAGAAATAAGAAGTCTATTTTCCCTACAAGGTAGCAAGACAAATGCTTTGTCACCTGGACAAAGTTGTCGCAAGCATCTCTTTTTATTGGCAAATTCCCTTGCCTTCTGTTTCGCAAATTCAGAAGAAGCAGTTGCCAATTTGCATGCTTCAATAATCTTGTGTCTAAGTGCGATGACATATTCATAAGAGGATTTTGTGTCATCGACAATATTATCAGCAGTTATAAGATCATGAAGTAAGGACATAGGACCTCGCGGTTTCGCGCCAAAGACAAGTTCAAAGGGAGAAAATCCTGTATGTTCGTTGGCGACCTCTCTATATGCAAAGAGAGCCGCGGGTAAAACCCTATCCCAATCCTGAGGATGATCTTCTGTTATCTTACCTAGTAGGTTTTTCAGAGTTCTATTCAGACGTTCCACCATCCCATTGGACATAGGATGATAAATACTACTCAGCGATCTCTCTATCTTAAGAGTCGACATTACTTGAGACATGGTATCCGATATGAGTTGGGTACCATGGTCGGATAATATTTCTGCTGGAAATCCCAGACGAGAAAATATTAACCAAAGAGCATCTGCGACATCAGCAGTAGTTATGCTCTTTAGAGGAACAGCCTCCGGCCAACGTGTGCACATATCAACACACGTCAAAATAAATTGGTGTCCTCTAGCAGACTTTATCTTAAATGGACCAATGATGTCTATCGCCATTTTTTGAAATGGTCGAATGGGAATGTCTGCAGCCTGAATAGGTGCATCATGGCGTGGACCTCTGGATTTAATCTCTTGACATACTTTACAAGATCGACAATAGATTCGTATGTCCTTATTCACAGCAGGCCAAAAGAAAGATTCAAGAACTCTAGTTTTAGTACGGGAAAAACCCATATGTCCAGCACACTGCGAATCATGAGCGTGCTGTAAGATTTTAACTCTCATATTTTTAGGCACAAGGATTTGAGAATGAATGGACTTAGCGGAGTCTTGTACCATACGTACAAGTACGCCATTCTTCATCGTAATCCAAGATTTACGATTTGTATCCTTATTCGGATCACCTTTTGTTGCCAGAGTAAAGAATTTCTTTAGAGTAGGATCATCTTCCTGCTGTTTTATAAAGGAATCATGGGAAATCTCCAAGGGATCATCTTGGATCTGCGCATCATTATCTTCAGAATGTGAAGATTGCGGCATATTAAGAGCTTGAGCCCTAGTGATTACTGCATTAGCAGATTGCATATTAACATTTTCCCAATTAGAAATTTGCTGTGGAGTGCATTCTTTCACTCCATGAATGCGACCGATGATAAGATCAGCGATCGGATTCGGCAAGAGACATGCTTGCACCTCTCCTGTAAAGAAAGGCGTAGCAATATTGATAATGGCAGTGGAGTACTTCTCCAATGTGCCACCAAATGTTACACATTTGACTACATTGCCTGTAGCTCGAGAAGGATTTACGAGTGATTGCCTCACTCCAATGGCAGTGCACCCCGAATCGAAAAGAATTGATACCGGAGTACCATCTATTAGGCCTCTATTGAAGACAAGAGCACCCCTTCCATTATGCGCGATTGACGCAGGGAGAGCGGGAAGCGGGTGACCGCAGCTTAAAGTAGAAACTGTGGTTGGATCGAATAATGTTTTGCATTGCGAACACTGAGATGCTCTAGCAAAATCGAAAGCGGAATTTGCTACACTATTGGAGTCTTTTTTATCATTATTCTGATTACCGGCGTCGTGGAACTCCTGTTGTGCAGAGTTAGCCTGGTAATAAGATTTACCATGTCTTTTGTGTTGTGATCTACCTCGGTTATAATTGTCTCTATAATTATTATTTCCTCTGTTATAACCCCTATTTGGGTTTGAATCATAATATTCATGATCATAATCATCACGCTCATTATACTGAGTATCCCTGTAATATTGGTTTTTTTTGTCTCCATGAAGCACTTGGGTAGTTCCTATAGCTACTCCCTTTTCGAGAATTTCTAAAATTATGGGTACCCCTCGCGTGTCGAGGACTATCAGCCCGATTCCAGTTCTTCGAAGAAGAACCCTGATTTGAGTGGTTATCTTGGTTTTGATACTTATTCCAATTAACCTTTTTATAAAATTTATTTTTAGCTCCTTGGAATTTGTGTGAGTAATTCTGATTATATTCTGTTGCCGAAGCAACTGGCATACTCTCTTTAATGTTAGAGTTACTAAGAATCATGTCAGGGTGTGCCGTGGCATACTGGTCACAATATTCTTCCATTTGCTTTAATGTACTAGGTTTACGCTCATGTAAGAACTCTAGGAATGGTTTATTTACCGAAGACATGACCTTGTCTCTTAGCAATAAATCCGTAAGACCATCAAATGTTTTCTCTATTTTGGATAATTCAATCCATCGTGAAAGTGTAGTTCGTGCTTTTGAAATGAAATCTGAGAATTCTAAACCTACCTCAGGTCTCATTGTTTTAAACAAAAGACGATAACCTTCTTCTGACAGCTGATATCTCTTTATCAAAGCTGCCCTAATAGCATCATAATTATCCTTGTCGGCCTCTTCAACCAAACATAACTTAGTCAGAGACTCCCCTTTTAGATTTTCAGACAACTGATTCACATACTGTGATTTGTCAACATTATGAGCTCGACAAGCACGTTCAAATCTATCAAGCCAGAATGTTATATCATCACTGGCAGAGTTGAACGCTGGCACCTTGACCTTATAATTAAAGGGTTTACCATTACCACCAGATGCCTGATTAATATTACTCATACTTGTCAATTTCAATTTCTCTAATTCAAACTCATGTTCTCTTATTGCTTTTCTCTCTTCAGCCTCTCTATCTAATTTTTTTTGTTCAGCAGCAAGCTTCTAATTTTTTTTTTTCTGTTCTGCAGCAGCAGCAGCTTCTAATTTTTTCTGTTCTGCCACAAATCTCCTTTCTCCACCTGCATCTGCAATTTCTTTTGTTCAGCAGCAGCATCAGCTTCTCTTTCTAATCTTTTTCTCTTCAGCCAGAGCTTTTCTCTCTTCTCAGGCGAGCAGCAGCAGCAGCAGCTTTTCTCTCTTCAGCAGCAGCAGCAGCTTTTCTCTCTCTCAGCAGCAGCAGCAGCTTCTAATTTTTTTCTTCTATTTGAAGTTTTCTCTCCTCAGCAGCAGCTTTTTTTTCTCCTCAGCAGCAGCTTTTTCTCTCCTCAGCTTGCATCTGCAATCTGAAAATTCTCAGCAGCATCTCAACTTCTGCTTTTGTTCAACTTCTGCTTTCAGTACTTCTGATTTTAATGCAATAGCAAATTGAGCAGCCCATTCTTCTAACTCTTTCCCAGTCTTATCAAGGGATTTTCCTTGTGCATAAATAATCTAATGTAGACATATTGTCTTCTTAAATCAGAAACCTGAAAAAGTAAATAAATTACCCTATTTCACTTTAATGGGAGACAAGTCTATACCATAGACTTAGTTTTAGTGAAAAACTTGTATGGTTACTTTGTTTTATAATATTATAAACAATGATAACTTGAGTACCTGTGGAAAACAATAACTGTATATCTCAAATACTGTGGGAGACAAGCCTTACAAAGGTCTTGTATACCTTAATGTAATCAATGATCACTTGAGTACCTGTGGAAAATAATATTTCCTATACCAATCACTTTGGGAGACAAGCCTTACAAAGGTCTTGTACACTTTGTTTTATAACAATAATAATCATAAAGTACTGATCTGTACTATAATATAAGTGTATTCAACTATACCTCCTATGTCATATGTCAACTAAAGACATTACAAAGGACAAACAAGAAAAGACAATCTGAAAACATTTGCAGAGATCAAATTAAATTAAATAGGAGAAATGAAAAAAAATGATCACAGAATCTGTGATGATAACTGCAATAAGATAACAAGACAAATAACGCCACAGTGTATAAACATAAGGGTGTAAAGAACTGAAATGAAAGGAAAGATGAGACCTACAATTATACAAACAAATCAAACAAAAATAAAGAACAGAAAAATATTACAAATACAAATATGAACACAGTCGTCACAGCTAACCAAATATTTGCAAACAATGTTGCATGCAAATTTCAATTAAGAAATTGCTCCCTATAGAACGCCAGAACAAGACCAATATCACTTGGTATTTCCTGTTCTAGTCACCTCCCATCCAGGCCCGCAAACACATAACAATCACACATATAAACAAATAATATATAAACATAAATACATATAAATCATAAATGTGTACATTATATAATGAAATGTGTTGCAGTTGTAATGTATTGTACTGTATGCTCAGTTTTAACAAATTAGACTACCACTTTATTGAGTAATAGATTTGCTTTCTAACTGTTACACTGTTCAATTTTTTTTTTGAGCACATTAGAAGATCCAACGATGAAATTTGCACTTTATGTTCAACATTGCTCTTCTATTTCAGCAGGATAAACAATCACTAGTTTAGAACACTGACTGTACTGTGCCAAATGTCAACAAGTGCTGACCCAGATATTGCTACACTTGTCAGAACAGGTCAAGCTGACATTGATTGTATAGCTGTCCTACTGGTGTTGATGTGGTCAAACAAATGTTCTTGCAACTGTAAAATGTGATTCTCAACACAACAAGACTGCGTAGGCTGGACCCAGGAATCTGGCCCACCACTGTAAAGTGTCAATGTAAAGTGTGGTGTAAAGTGTGTGTTCTCTTTCTTCGGTAAAGCTCCACTATCAATCACTGTAGCATGTTGTTTGTGGTGCCACTACTGTATATGTCCATTGTAGTGTACCGAGTTGTTGAGATCAGGCATGCTCCAGTCTACCCAGCTGTAAATGGGTAACTCACCCTAGTCCTGAGTTAGGGAAGGCAAAGGCAGCTGTAAGCAGTAGTTTCCCTCTAAGGCTCCAGGGGAGCAGGCCCTAAACTTGGTCAATTCAACCGACGCAGGATGGTGTATATATGGAGTGGAAGTGTAGAGTGTGATTAACGCGAATGGTGGACTGTTCGTGTTCTGACCAATCTAAGCACTCATTCACTTGTGTCTACAAGGCACCAATGCAGACTGCTGGAATCTTTTTTTTACACAGTTTATTTAGACGCACACACTGGGACATAACGAGTAAATCATGGGTATATGTTGACACATCAATTTGCAGGCATACATAGTAGATCCCATGTCATGACACATTCATATATCATGGGTAGTACATCAATAGCTTCCAATGTTATGATACATTATGGCCGCATCCCCTATCTGACTAAACGCGTCAGTGAAGGCGGATCGGTAAGTAACTAAAGTTGCTTTATGTTCACAGTTTATATCATATTATGAAACCACGATAAGGGGTTTCTATCAAAATTGAGATCTCCTTGCCACTGTCCGAATAGTAAGATACATGCCCCGTTCTCTGGACAGTGATTCAAAAATATGATGACAGGAATGTAACATGGCCGCCTTCCTGAGTTGTCGCTCACTCACTCATAGGAGGGTATATATAAGCCAAAGTTAATTTGAAATGCATATGAATAATTTCCTAAAGTTTCTCCATACAGTTCTACAGTAATCCAGTTACTTCACGTAGACATAACTGCTGTATGGAAGCCCGTCATCTTCGTCGATACAAACATGACCCTAGCGTTGCGAAGCATAATATTCCAGCTAGGTCTAACCGACATGAGATCATCAAAAATAGGGTCTGGCATTACCTGGAGTCCGAATCATACATGATACCGTACATTAGGAGAGTCTCTAACACAAACTCTAGTAGAGACACAATCTCCTACAGAAGAAAAACCACTTCATAAATCATTTTTACTTAAGAATGTACCAGCCCTTGAAAATGCGTAACCCGCCATTGTAAACGGTACATCGGAACTCATCACGACTTGTCAAGACAACTCATACTTCCGCTAGAGCGGCATAACAAGAATATAGTCCTGCCTACCCATCCAAAATATACAATATAGGACTGATTCTACTTGTACTAATAATATGTAATACATATGAATTCAGGCCATAAACATAATAAGCAAATTAATCTATTTTCTGGCCCGAACAAATAAGTACGGACATGAGTGCAATATCCATGCGCCGAATCAATATCAAGAACGATTACTCCTATAATCAAAAGTGTAAATCAATCATGAATTATCTAGCTTTACCATAGACAGCATTTTCATACACAAATGAATGAATGTCTATATCTTTTCCATATTAAATAGCCATATCGATTTTTGTAATATGTGCGTCAAAATATGCACGCAACACAGTGGTATATGAATAAAATGTAAGTTTTTGACTAGAACCCAGTTTCATTCCGGAAACGGATTTAACTCATGATTTTGTTAAAAATAACCTTAAAATTTTAGTTTTTGATTGTTTCTTCAAGTGAAAATTTTAATTTCAAGTATTGCAGACTTATCGTTGGAGCTACTCGCTGGAAATGAAACGGTTTATTGGAGCATAGATACCATGATTTCCGATGATCCCAACGACGCAGTTGATTTCCCAACCGAGTTCCTTAACGAACAGTGCCCATCAGGAATGCACCGCATTTGCTGAAATTAAAGGTGGCTGTATGTATCATGCTGTTGCGAAATCTGAACGCAAAATAGACGGACTATTGAATGGCACGCATTTGGTCATAAAAGTCTTGCTTCGGAATTCCATTGATGCAGAAATTATCTTACTTAGTCGTTCCCCTTCTACCGTGAGGTGTAGAGGTTTGGAAGAGAGAGCGCCAGACTATCATATCGGCTGTCTTCCTCCTGGCCTGGTTCCATTCTAGTCCTCGGTCCTTCAAAGATTGTCTAATGTTGTCCTCCCAGCGGACTCTGGATCGTCCTGGCGGTCTGGATCCCTGGCTCTTTGTTTCCCATCCTTGTTGTGGTAGCCGATCTTCTCCCATTCTGCAGACATGGCCAAACCATCTCAGTTGGGACTGTTCTACTTGGGTCTGCAGGGGGTGGGATTTTAGGCCTTGACGTATCGTCTGGTTGCGGACCATGTCTCTTCTTGTTACTTCAACCACCTTCCTCAGATACCTCATTTCTGAGGTTTAGATCTGACTTTTGTGGGTTGTAGTCATTGCCCATGACTCGCATCCATATGTCAAGACTGGGACATATGTGGAGCGGTATACAGCCATCTTCGTTTTCTTACCAACCTCTCTCTTGCTGAGGAATCCTCGATTTATGACCTGAAAAAGTCTCCCAGCTGCTGCTTTTTGAATGGCCAACTTTTTCTTTGATGCCTCCCTTTCGGTCTATAATAGCTCCGAGGTATTTAAAGTGGTCGACCTGCTTCAGGACCTGCTCTCCCAGCTTAAACTGACGTCTTCTTTCTTCTCGTGATATCACCATGGATTTTGTTTTAGAGCTGCTTATGACCATCTGTGACATATTATGATAATAGCTTTCATATATCTATTTCATTATCTTCATTTTTCTTTTTCACCTACGCACGTTTGTTAGCATAAAACCCTCCTACACTCAGAGATCTGTCTCTTTTTCTAATTTAGCACGCCTATTTTATTTTCTCTTCTCTTTTTCCTTAGGAATGTTTACAAACAGAATTATTTAGCTAACGTTGAGCCGGTTACCTGTAATTAAACGCCAGCGATTGAAAATCATCGTAATAAGAGCAAACAGAGTGAAACGGAACACGTAGTAAAGGGGCGACTATTTCATAGAGTCGTAAATTTTGGCTCAAGGGTGTGATAAAGTACATTGATACAGCGATAAAAGTATAATTTATAAGTATAAAAGACCAATTTATATAAGTAGAAACACTATAGTATATTTGCAACGCGCCGTTTTCCCCCCGCCAGTCAACGCATTGATTTTAGCAAGACAGAACGTAATGTATAAGGGTACCGTGACCTTGGATTATAGATAACTTTTTGACAGTATTAGCCTTATTTCGGACCAACATAGGAGATAGGAAAATGTATTTTTAGACTGCGCCTATTGACACTAGAGGTTGAAACACGCAAAATTGTTGGCAAAAGAAAGCCACGGCACTAATAATTGTTCGTTACATTGGTAGCAGAGGTTTAAAAATATCACGCCACGCCAACTCTTCTTCTACTATAAGGCACACAGTGGGAATACATAAACACACACGCCTTACTCTGTCTGCAAATTAGTACATTTTATGACGTCACCAACTTGTTGTTGCTGCAGTTTGAACTAAGCGCGGATGGAAAAGAGGTGGCGTGTTTAGGAGATAATGGAAATTGAAACTGATATGGAAAATTTATGAAATTCTTTATTAATAGGCTTAGGACCATAAAAGTTAGCTAGTTTAAAAGCTTGTCTTCTCCTGATAAATAATATGCCTTAAAATATAAGGTCCGACAGATAACACGAAAGATATTGACAAAATACTGTATTGGTCGGTACAGACCGGCAGACGAACTTATCGTCTCTGCATTTGCTAACGGTGATTTTTTGGACGCGTTAGAGGAAATGAGTCAAGCCATTGTACATGTAATTATATTGAAGGAGGGGTAGACAAGGGGGAAAGAAATTATGGGATGGCCCAAAACTAAAAATATATTTTGACCGTGGAAATTTGGAAGTGAGTGAGAGGCAGACTTGTTATGTCAAAAATCAAGACTGTTTTTAGCTTTTAATGCCAAAATGGGACAGACCGACAGACAGAGGTACGCCTTTTAGTGTGTACTTTTGGCATTCTTTGGGAAATTTTGGCTTTATTTTCAAAAATTTGAAATTGAAAGTTAAATAGTTGGACGTCATTGGCCAACGCATTTTATATCAATAAAAACTTAGATAGGAGGGACGCCATTTGTTAATAAACTGTCCAAGTGTCAGGACGATAGATGAGTGTGAAGTTTGAATATATTGTCGTGAGAAATTTTAAATCCACATATTAGAAATTAAATGTAAAGCCTAACGAAGTAATTCAATAAAGGAAAGAAGAATGGTAAAAGAACAGTGCGGTCACAATAGCGTACGCCTGTGTTATAGAACGTCATACTAGCTAAACAAGAAAACCCCTTTTTCTACTTCGTCTGCATAATTGTAGCGCTTTCACGTTTGCTAGTAAAGCCTACTGCATCAAATACACGCGTTTCTAAAAATAAAACTGGTACTGTGTTTCTTAGAAAACCTTGAGATACGCACACTGCTTAATGACCTAGATTTATTATTACATTAATGTCATTATATACACTGCGTAAACTAAAAGACAGACGGGCTTAGAAGAGAGAGAGAGAGAGAGAGAGAGAGAGAGAGAGAGAGAGAGAGAGAGAGAGAGAGAGATGTACGGAGGAACGCATGCAATACTACCACGTCGTCTCGCGATTGAAAATTAATGCCACCCCACGCGAAAGGCATGCAGGCTTGCTTTTTTTTCAAATAAACAGTGACAAAAAACACTACCAATACGAGTTAAGGTTTTAAAAAACATGTTTAATGCTTATTAGGAAACATGACACAATACTGTTTTATGTCTGAAATCCTGACTTTATACTGACAGAACAGTCGAAAAGGCAGAACAGGTGGCGGTTCTAAGACAGTAAATAAAAAAACAAATACACGACTATCCTAGATTAATACATATTTGTAACGAAGCCACTTGGCTCCATTAAACTTATATATTTGGGTGCCTTAGGACTTGCTGACAAAGAATATGTTAGGTGTTATGCCAATAGTCTAGTAATTAACAAATTATAGCCAAAATACTATAGTGGTGTTGTCTGACAACACAGGATCATATTTGCTCATAATGGCGTGTTTGGACACTGCTTTAGGGGAAATGAGGCCACCACGTTAGATCCGATTTGATTGGCTAGAATAATATGTAAGGCGAAACATGATTAGTCGACTGCAAATACTATTTTTGGTTGTTAATGGAAACGGGAGGAAGGGTACATTTTTTCAAAGGATTTTGTAAACATGGTCTCATTGGCTAGACCATTTGATATAGTCAAGTAGAAGCGTCTGTTCAGGGCCAGTTTTTGAAAATAAACCTTGTAGAAGCAAGTGCGTTGAGAACCAGCTCATATTTTTCTAATAAAAGCCTGGGACAGAGGCAGATCGGAATTGTGCCATAACTCATCGCCAGTCAACGTACTTGTTTAATATTTCCTTGAATTGTGGTAAGCTAGACATATTTGATCTCTTTTAGATGAAAATTGAATGTGAATTGTTAAAATTATGTCTGTATGTGTGTGGTTCAGTAGCAAACATGAGGCAAAGCCTAGATATTGCTCCACCATGAACAAAACCTGTCGGAGAGGAGTATAACTGTATAGGACTATATGGGATTGCCAAATAGTACTATGACACCTATCTTATTGTATAGAAGGAATTAATGCTGGAATTGCAGAGGCGTTGTAACCATTAGGGAGAGGAATACTGGTGTATATTGTTACATAAGAAGCTAGCAGTTGGCCTACCGCGCTGAACTCTGTGTTTGTTATGTATTGTGCTTCAGTGTGGAAATAGATTATAAATTAGTTCTGAAGTAGGAGGTACATCCTTCTTATTTCAGGGACCGTGGTACTGAAGTAGTAGAGCAGCACCTGGTCTGAGTTTTGCTGAATCCAGAGGCTGGTAGCATACTCCTTGTTCAAGATATCGACCAGTGTTGTTTCTCAAGAAACACTGTGAAGCAAGCGAGCAGAGGAGACAGTTTTCCTGCCGCCCACACAGAAGATAAGATTTCGTTGGCCAGAGCAGCTCAATCTTGTGTTCCCCCCCCGCCACCCCCCCCCCCCCCCTCTCTGAAATTGACTTTACATTAAATCAAGAGGGACAGTTATTTGTTTTCAAATAAAAAGAAACTGTGAACCTTTCAAATATTATTTCCACCAGTAACAAACACATGAAGTCATGATGACAAACAACAACCTAGCTTGAAAAGCCAGTATTACCTCATAGTACTACATCACAACTTACACACATATTGTAATAATAATATATGTCAATACAAAGATCCTATCTATAAATTGTGTACATACAACTTGTGATTACATTTGATTGTGATTCCTGATTCACTTTGTAGTTGAATCAGGATATCTATTATTGAAAGGAACTAATACATATTTTAAAAGTGAACACTTGACTTATTAAGATAGTCTTATAGAGTGTTCTATGTATGTGAGTGTCACAGTGTTGTAAAGTATTGTGGATTAAATTAAATTGTTTATCTGTCTGTTGGTTGTTGTGAAAATACACTTCATCACTATCATAACCCTAGACATTCAACGTAGTCATCACAATATTCTAGAATAAGTCTGACTGAGGTCTAAATGTGGTAGCAAAGTAAGGTCATCTGTAACACACCACACTTATTAGATACAGATACCTTCACAGCTGATCTCAGTCAGTACACTAAGTCCATTATAAATATTTATATCATCCCACTTTACCACATATATACTAAAGCAAATATTGTAATAAGATTTCATAGTCACACAAGCAGCAGCAGCAGCAGCAGTGCTGAATCAGTGCCAATCGTCGTTCCTGTGTTTTATTTCTTGATCTGTGGTAAGACTGAAATTATTAACAATTATTATATTATTAATTGTGTTGTTTGACTTGGGTAATGCAGATATTTTACGACAGTAAGTACATAAGTCCCTAGTAGACTTATGCAAAGCCTACTTTTTGCTCCACCATATTGTATTATCAAACTACCAGAGAGGTAGACCCAAACGACTTTGTACATTATCATCGGGGATCATAACACCTATCCTATTTTATGGAAAATATCATGGATATATGTAGAGATGTTGTAGCCAGTAGAGGAGAGGAAATGAAAAACTGGTACAAACTGTTACATTATTGAGGTGGAGGTGCTTGGTCGGTCAGACAGATCTGACCCTAGTCTTTGCTTTTGCATGTATTATAACTTGTGTATTTGAGGGACTTGATGTTTTGTTGAGACAAGCCTTAATCTTCATGTTACAGGGTTTGTACTGGCACTACGCTAGTGCCAGCTTCCTGAATATTTTCAACTGATTGATAGTGGAGGTGGCTGTCGCAGTACTAGCGCCATACCACTGGATCTGAAGCTTTGTGGTCAGTTCCTACCAAGAGTATCTCAGAAAGATCGAGACAGTGGCTGTCGACAGAAAAGACAACACTCAACTACAAGTCACTGGGCCAGTTAAGTACATCAAACTGGGCCCGGAACTCTTCATCAACGCACTTCTATGATATAAAATAAACTGTTTAACATACCGATAAAGTGTTCCCAATTAAAGTGCAGACTATAAATAAAAGTCTTGAAAAGAAAGATAGGGTGTGATGTACACATCCCGATCCGCACTCCTGTAACAGTGTAGTGAGATTAATTTAAATCAACACCATTAAGTAAAAATCATATAACGTGTATGGACAGATGGTCCTTTTTAGTTAAGTAAAATTTCCTATATATATATATGTATATATTCACACATTGATTACATTTTCAGTTGACATTCCTGAACAAAAGAATATCTAGTTCAGGACAAAATAAAATTGTAAAAAAAGTTATCATCACAAAAATTTAAAAACACTGTGTTAGTTGATTTGATCATAGAGATTAATAGTTGTTTATATGTGTGTTTGTGGGGTTAATTAACATCACACCACATTTGCAATACCCTAGACAATTTAGACATAGCCATCAGACATACTAGTCAAGAATAGGTCTGAGTGAGATCGTAAGCGGAAAGGTACCCTGAGAACTCACTCTAACCTTAGATATTCAGGGACCTTCACAGCTGACCTCACTCAGTACAATAGGAAATACTAGAACAACAATCACAACACCAAAACCACGACATATATTGGTAGGCTCGTCTGGGATCTGAATTTTCATTTTATATTGGGTAGCTTGCTCTCGGGATTTAAAATTAACATTATATATAGATTCAATATTGAAATTGTATAACTATTGTTCCTTGAGAAAAATAATATTTCAATAAAATAAAAGTAAAGTACTTTTGGTGGAATAATAGTTGATGAAGCGTCACAGCCAGTAATTAGTTAATAAATTAATCATTGGTTATACCTTGTTAATTAGAGTTTGAAATTTGCCTTAGAACATTGTTAAAATTGATATTATGGCAGACTTGGCAAAGTTCAGATCTGCTGTTCTGCTGACTGCGAAAGAGATGGGCATGGAGGGACCAGATCTAGTCCATTATGTAACTTCAGAGGTTGATAAATATATTGCAAGAGAAGATAGTAAGTTAGCAGAAGAAAGAAAATTACAGTTACAAATTGAGGCTGATAAAGAAATTAAAAGGTTGCAGATTGAGGCTGACAAAGAGGCAAGGGCATTGGAGGCGGATAGGGAGGCTGAAATTAAGCGGCTCCAATATGAGGAAAAGAAATTGGAGGCTGAGGAGAAGAAGTTACAGAGGGAGGCGGAGGAGAAGAGATTACAGATGGAGGCTGAGGAGAAGAAGTTACAGATGGAGGCTGATAAGGAGGAGAAGAGATTACAGATGGAGGCTGATAAGGAGGAGAAGAGATTACAGATGGAGGCTGATAAGGAGGAGAGGAGATTACAAAGGGAACATGAGCTACGACTAAGGGAGTTTGAGTTTCAAAGCCATGCTCCTGAAAATGGTGCCAGCCCTTCTACCTCTGATGCCACTGCTAGTCAGGGAGCCTCAGCCTCAGCTATGGGGTTCCATTTAGACCATTTTGTTGAGAGGGAGGATGACATCGAATCATTCATCAGTAGATTTGAGGTATTAACCACCACCTATGGGTTAGAGAAAGAAAGGTGGAGTTTGAAGTTATCCCAGGGTCTTAGGGGAACATCGTATGAAGTGATTGCAAAGATGAGCAAAGACGACCAAGACAATTATGACATGTTGAAGCAGGCTCTTTTGTTAAGGTATGAAAAGAATGGAGAATTTTATAGGAAAAAGTTTAGAAATGCCAAGCTACTGTCGGTGAGACCTATCACCAGTTCTCTGCACGTTTAGAGACTTACTT
This sequence comes from Oreohelix idahoensis, assembly GCA_024509875.1. NCBI lineage: Eukaryota > Metazoa > Mollusca > Gastropoda > Stylommatophora > Oreohelicidae > Oreohelix > Oreohelix idahoensis. The sequence goes on from JAMPIV010017894.1 coordinate 135,808, forward strand.
GGAGAAATGGACTGCTCTGGGGAAAACCCAAGATCTTAAAGAAATGATCCTTATTGAGCAATTAAGAGAGTCCATGGCTCCAGACTTGAGAAAGTTTCTCATGGAACAAGGTGCAGAGAGGTTGGGTGAGTTACTTAATGTCGCTGAGAGGTATCAGGCGGTTCAGGCAGAGGTAGCTGGCGCCAAAAAGAAGCATGCAGAAAATGTTAAGGCCCCTCAAAACTCTAATAAATTTGACAACAAAGGTAAGCAAAACTTTGATAGGCCACGAAATGACTATAGAAACAAAAACCCACAGTTCAATGACAGAAAATATGATGAAAGAAAACCTTTTCATCAAGGTAGATTATATTGTTGATGGTGTAAGAGGGAAGGACATGACACCAAAGTTTGTAATAAGAAACCTCCTACGTTTGCTGCAATGAAGACGGGGAAAAAGGTAGTAAAGGAAACCTACAGGACTGCAGGAACCTTATCACCCCCCAGTTTGTGAAGATGTTGTATGTAATGGGGTCACCATTAGGTGCCTTTATGATACAGGTCTAGATTTTGATTCAGTCGTGAGTTCGCACCTGGTGACCCCAGATCAGTATACCACAGAAACAGTGGAGATACAAGTGGCGACCATGGACATACCACTCATGACACTTCCCATTGCCAGGATAACTGTGAAAACTCGCTATGTGGAAGGAGTAATCAGAGCAGCAGTGATAGACGCACCCATCTACCGTCTGATATTGGGGTGTCGTTATGTCTTCTTGGGGAATCCCAAGAGACCTGTGGTCATGGCAGCAGTGCAGACCAGATCACAGTCACGGAAGGAGGAAGATGAACCTATAAATACTCATCCAGAGGAGATGAGGAAGGCACAGGCTGAGGATAGGACACTCAAGCCTTGCTTTAAAAAATTACCTAAATGCCACACACCTCCAAGCAAAGGGGACTATTATATGAAGAACAAATTGTGTATAGGAAGACTGGGATTGGAACAAATGGCCATGGACAGCTGGTTCTTCCTGCTTCATATCGGGAGAGAGTGTTGGAATTAGGACATGCGATTCCCTTCAGTGGTCATATGGGGATTAGCGCAACAGGACAGCGTATAGCTGTAGCAGTATTATTTTATACAAGGCTACCGAAAAAATGTATAGATGTCTAATGTTGCTGCTGGAGATGTAGCCGTGTAATGTTACTACCACAGTAGACACCAGGGATGTTGGAGGCAGTGTAGGATGGTGTCTCTTGTCTGGTTTATTGATGATGTGTTAATGGAACATATCAAATAGATATGTAGATGAAGTTCCACACAGGAGATTACATTACATAGGTCATGAGAACGTCACATTGACTCACGACGAGGAAGTCCAATAAATAGGAACAGCAGGTGACGTTTTCCATCATTTATTTGGGACGCCACAACGACAGGTACGCTGACATCAACATATATGATTCACAGACAATGCAGGATATAGCAATGAGCATAAATAAAGTTCATCAGAAAATTATGCATATATCAAGTAAGCTGATTTCGTATAATTCCAGCTTCAACAGCTTCAGTCCAATATAATCAATTTATGAGTTTAACAAACTCCTCTCTGATACCAATAAATCAGATGTGTAGACAAGTCTACCGTAGGCCGCACGGAAATGGCGGACTTATGTGTACAGTTCAAGTTGACCTCTGTGGACATTTCTAGATCTAACCTTGATTAAGGTATTATCGCTAGTATAGCGGAGTTCAAGGAACATAGCAACTGTTCTCTGGGCATAGAGTAGCCCGATACATATGAATCTAAGGTATGAGGATACTTGGGTGTACTTCTAATAGTAGAGACTCTTCTCTGCCAGTAGATAATGAGCGAGTAGGAACAACAATGTCAAAACCTAACTGGCTACAGATCGAAGTAGAAAGAGCAATTACCTTTACGTTCGAAATACACCACAATTCTAACCGTCTCCAGACGTTTGAAATAAACACATGGGACTAATATCAGTAGACTTGCAATCGAACTCACAGAGGCTTCCTGCCCATGATGAAAAAAGAAACTCGGGTGGACGAGAACACGTCTTACCCCAACACAGATTACATCCTCGACTCCTGGTACGGAAGTCTTTCTCAAACAACCTAAAATTCGACACATGCGCAGAAGCGCTTGACCCCTGAGTAAAACTCAAACGGGCCGATGTTGGACACATACCAAGGAAAGATACTGACCAAAACGAGCCTTATATGATCAGAGAATAAACATCAACTCAGGTTGCAAACATTCCAAGAAAAGCTGATCTATTCGAGCCATATAAGGATACAACCAGACATGTGTCTAATAATAAACCGCTAGTTTAAGACACAAGAGAAGGTAACAACTATCGTAAAGATGTAATCTCAGCTAACCAAGAGTTATGTACCTTTGAATACAAAAATTAAAGTGTACCAACAAGACAGGTAAATAAATATTGCCTCAGAAAAATCTGTGCGTAACAATAGCTTGTCATTATTTCTGGCCAGGTATAACGGAGGATATAAAGAGATATGTAAAATCCTGCCCAGAATGTCAAAGGGTAGCTCCAAAGCACTGGACTGCTCCAGCAACTCTAGGGGAAATGCCCATTTTGGAACACCTTTTGAGAGAGTTGCAGTGGATATTGTGGGACCTCTCACTCGGACCAAGAGGAGGAACAGTTACATCCTTACTCTGGTGGACACTTGTTCTATGTGGGGAGAGGCGGTAGCTCTGCCATCAATTGATTCGAAACATGTGGCAGAAGCACTACTTACAATATTCACTAGGTTAGGATTCCCGCATCAAATCTTGACTGATAACGGCTCACAGTTCAAGGGGAAACTAACGGAAGAAGTTTTCAGGATCTTCCAAGCCAGGCACTTTCATTGTAGTCCGTATCACCCCCCAAGGGAACGGCCAGGTAGAGAGGTTCAACGGGATTCTCATTTCTATCCTGAGAAAGCTGGCACATGAGAAACCTGATACGTGGGACCAATACCTGCCCGCTGCGTTGTTTGCGTATCGGGAAGTTCCACATAAATCAACCGGGATGGCACCCGCAACCCTGTTATTTGGGAGGCCAATAAAAGGTCCATTGGAAGCCTTGTTGAGGACATGGACAGATGAGAAGGCAGAAGAGACTGTTTCCTCATCATATCAATATGTGAACGAGCTGACCACTCGTCTGAAATCTGGCTGGAAACTTGCAAATGATAACCTCAGATAAGCCAGGAAAAAACATGCTGCCTATTTTAATAAGAAAGCGAAGGATAGAGAGCTAAATGTGGACGAGAAGGTGCTTCTTCTTCTACCCGGCAGCAGTAACAATTTACAAATTGGATGGCAAGGTCCATATACTGTTCTAGAGAAGGTGTCTAGAACAAATTATAAAATCGACAAGAAGGGGAAAGAGAAAATATAGCATGTGAATCTTCTAAAGAAGTATCTGGACAGGGAAATCCAGGAAGGAACACACTTAATGTCCTTGTCGGTATCAACGGGGATGAAAAATGAACCACTCACCTCTCATGAGTACCCCCTAAAAACATGTGAAACCCCTGCACATGTAAAAGTCAGTAAACACTTGACGAAAAAACAGAGGGAACAGGTTCAAAAGGTTCTGACTGATCATACGGACGTGTTAACGGACAAACCGGGGCACACAAATTTGTTGGAATATAATATGACACTAGTAGACCCAACACCGATCTGTATGAGAGCCTATACGATCCCGTTTGCAAAGGAGAAAGCTTTGAGAGAAGAGATTGATTATTTGTTGAAAGAAGGGATTATTTCTCATAGCGAATCTCCGTACAGCTCCAGTGTCGTTTTGCTGAGGAAACCCTCTGGGGAACATCGTCTGTGTATAGATTACAGGAAACTGAATGCTGTCACAGAGAATCAGGTGGATCCATTACCTGACACAAATCAATTATTTGCCAGGCTAAACAAGGCAAAATATTTTTCGAAGGTGGATCTGAGCAAAGGCTATTATCAGATTCCAGTAAAGCCTGAGGTCCGACCTTATTTAGCGTTCAGCACTTCGGAAGGACATTATGAATTCAACATTTTGCCGTTTGGGTTGAAAAATGCTCCGAGTGTGTTTTCTAGGATGATGCAAAAATTGTTGGATCCACTGAATAACCCATGCATCACTAATTTCATGGATGACATCCTCATTGCTACAGAAACATTTGAGGAACACATTAACTCTTTGACTATGCTGTTTGATAGACTAAGAGAGGCTACTTTGACGGCTAGACCAACAAAATGTTGTATTGGTTGTAAAGAGTTGGAATTCTTGGGACATACTGTGTTTCAGGGTAGCATGACCCCTGACCCCAAGAACTTTGAGAAATTGCAGAGAGCACCTAGGCCACAAACAAAAAAAGATGTGAGATCTTTTGTGTCGTTGTGTGGATTTTATCAAAAATATATCAAAAATTTTAACTCTATTTGTGCTCCTCTGACGGATTTAACTCGCATGGGAAATCCTGATAGAATTGTTTGGTCAGCCCAATGTGAATTAGCATACCAAGAGTTAAAGGAAAAACTTACAAGCAAGCCAATCTTGAAGTTACCTGATTTGAGTCAGGAATTTGTGGTGAGAAGTGACGCAAGCAATGTGGCCTGGGGGCTACTTTGTTGCAAAGGTCGTCGTCACAAGATGGGGAGCTGAACCCAGTCGCTTATGCTAGCCGCAAGTTGAACAGAGCGGAACAAAACTATTCAACAAGCGAAAAAGAATGTTTAGCTCTTATGTGGGCTACACGAAAGTTCCAAATCTATCTTTATGGTAGAACATTCGTGGTCCAAACAGATCATCAACCTCTCGTATTTCTGTCACAGCCAAAACACAAAAATGCTCGTTTATTACGATGGTCGTTACTCCTACAGCCATATGCATTCACTATTGAATATATTCCGGGGTCACAAAACGTGGGTGCAGATTTCCTCAGTAGGCATCCCTGTGATCCAAATCAGAATATTCAACAGGCGTAAGGAGTTAATTCTATCTATGTGTATCACTGTTTTTGGAACTTGCATCAGGCATGTTCTTGGGTGGGGAGATGTGTGATAAAGTACATTGATACAGCGATAAAAGTATTATTTACGAGTATAAAAGCCCACTTTATATAAGTAGAAACACTACAGTATATTTGCGACGCGCGGTTTTCCCCCCGCCAGTCAACGCATTGATTTTAGCTAGACAGAACGTAATGTATAAGGGTACCGTGACCTTGGATTATAGATAACTTTTTGACAGTATTAGCCTTATTTCTGACCAACACAGGAGATAGGAAAATGTATTTTTAGACTGCGCCTATTGTCACTAGAGGTTGAAACACGCAAAATTGTTGGCAAAAGAAAGCCACGGCACTAATAATTGTTCGTTACATTGGTAGCAGAGGTTTAAAAATATCACGCCACGCCAACTCTTCTTCTACTATATGGCACACAGTGGGAATACATAAACACACACGCCTTACTCTATCTGCAAATTAGTACATTTTATGACGTCACCAACTTGTTGTTGCTGCAGTTTGAACTAAGCACGAATGGAAAAGAGGTGGCGTGTTTAGGAGATAATGGAAATTGAAACTGATATGGAAAATTTATGAAATTCTTTATTAATAGGCTTAGGACCATAAAAGTTAGCTAGTTTAAGAGCTTGTCTTCTCCTGATAAATAATATGCTTTAAAATATAAGGTCCGATAGATAACACGAAAGATATTGACAAAATACTGTATTGGTCGGTACAGACAGGCAGACGGACTGATCGTCTCTGCATTTGCTAAAGGTGATTTTTTTGGACGCGTTAGCGGAAATGAGTCAAGCCATAGTACATGTAATTCTATTGAAGGAGGGGTAGACAAGGGGGAAAGAAATTATGGGATGGCCCAAAACTAAAAATATATTTTGACCGTGGAAATTTGGAAGTGAGTGAGAGGCAGACTTGTTATGTCAAAAATCAAGACTGTTTTTAGCTTTTAATGCCAAAATGGGACAGACCGACAGACAGAGGTACGCTTTTTATTGTGTTTTTTTTTTTGGCATTCTTTGTGAAATTTTGGCTTTATTTTCAAAAATTTGAAATTGACAGTTAAGTAGTTGGACCTCATTGGTCAACACATTTTATATCAATAAAAACTTAGATAGGAGGGACGCCATTTGTTAATAAACTGTCCAAGTGTCAGGACGATAGATGAGTGTGAAGTTTGAATATATACTAAAGCAAATATTGTAATAAGATTTCATAGTCACACAAGCAGCAGCAGTGCTGAATCAGTGCCAATCGTCGTTCCTGTGTTTTATTTCTTGATCTGTGGTAAGACTGAAATTATTAACAATTATTATATTATTAATTGTGTTGTTTGACTTGGGTAATGAAGATATTTTACGACAGTAAGTACGTAAGTCCCTAGTAGTCTTGTGCAAAGCCTACTTGTTGCTCCACCATATTGTATTATCAAACTACCAGAGAGGTAGACCCAAACGACTTTGTACATTATCATCGGGGATCATAACACCTATCCTATTTTATGGAAAAGATCATGGATATTTGTAGAGATGTTGTAGCCAGTAGAGGAGAGGAAATGAAAAACTGGTACAAACTGTTACATTATTGAGGTGGAGGTGCTGGGTCGGTCAGACAGATCTGACCCTAGTCTTTACTTTTGCATGTATTATAACTTGTGTATTTGAGGGACTTGATGTTTTGTTGAGACAAGCCTTAATCTTCATGTTACAGGGTTTGTACTGGCACTACGCTAGTGCCAGCTTCCTGAATATTTTCAACTGATTGATAGTGGAGGTGGCTGTCGCAGTACTAGCGCCATACCACTGGAGCTGAAGCTTTGTGGTCAGTTCCTACCAAGAGTATCTCAGAAAGATCGAGACAGTGGCTGTCGACAGAAAAGACAACACTCAACTACAAGTCACTGGGCCAGTTAAGTACATCAAACTGGGCCCGGAACTCTTCATCAATGCACTTCTATGATATAAAATAAACTGTTTAACATACCGATAAAGTGTTCCCAATTAAAGTGCAGACTATAAATAAAAGTCTTGAAAAGAAAGATAGGGTGTGATGTACACATCCCGATCCGCACTCCTGTAACAGTGTAGTGAGATTAATTTAAATCAACACCATTAAGTAAAAATCATATAACGTGTATGGACAGATGGTCCTTTTTAGTTAAGTAAAATTTCCTATATATATGTATATATTCACACATTGATTACATTTTCAGTTGACAGTCCTGAACAAAAGAATATCTAGTTCAGGACAAAATAAAATTGCAAAAAATGTTATCATCACAAAATTTTAAAAACACTGTGTTAGTTGAGTTGATCATAGAGATTAATAGTTGTTTATATGTGTGTTTGTGGGGTTAATTAACATCACACCACATTTGCAATACCCTAGACAATTTAGACGTAGCTATCAGACATACTAGTCAAGAATAGGTCTGAGTGAGATCGTAAGGTGGTAGCAGAAAGGTACCCTGAAAACTCACTCTAACCTTAGATATTCAGGGACCTTCACAGCTGACCTCACTTAGTACAATAGGAAATACTAGAACAACAATCACAACACCAAAACCACCACAAAGGGTAGATGAGCTAATGATAGTTGTGTGGTGGTTTTTTATGTTATGAAATGTGTTTGTTATGTTTCACTATTGTTCTGATTGAGGTCAGCTGTAAAGGTCCCTGATTATAACAATTTATGGGTTGAGTTTTCAGGAAACCTTTCTGCGACCACCTTATGATCTCAGTCAGACCTATTCTTGACTAGTATGTATGGTAGCTACATCTAATGTCTAGGCTTATGCAAGTGTGGTGTGATGGTAATTTAACACTAACACACACACACACACACATATAAACAAATATTAAAGTCTATGATCAAATGAACTAACACCTGGGTTAAATTTTGATGTCTAAATATTTTCTATACAATTTTATTGGTCCTGAACCTAGTATTCTTCTGGTCAGGACTTTCCAAATTAAAAGAACTCAAGGTATATACATAAAAGCAACTTTTCAACCCAAAGGGACAGTTTGTCCAAACATATACTGTTAAAATATACTAATAGTGTTACTAACTTTCTAATATTACTGGTTTCTAACACTGAATGGCTGTTTGGGATTCTTTAATCATCCCCAGTTCTTTAATACACCTTTCAATGTTTAATTCTTTGGGGAATATTTTTATTATGTTATACAAGGGTGCACTAGTCTTTGATGCTGATGAAAAGTCGGGTGCCAGATATTTTACTTATCTGGCACAACTTGAACTGTCCGTATTCTTGCTGTAAAACGATCACTTTGATACTGGCCCAAAAGTAACAGGGTGGACTCTGTAGACCCCTGTCACTACTGGAAATGAAAAGACTTCTCAACTGCTTTTCACAGACATCTGGCACCGGGCTAGTGCCAGATAAAAACCCTGTAACAATTAAATAATGTCTCCTTGTTGATATCATACTTAAACTGTTATTTCTACAAATTATGATACATAAGAAATAAAGATCTGGGTCATATCTAGTTGACCAACCCAGCACATCCATTACAAAGTGTACCAGTGTTGTTCACATGTCTTCCTCTAAAGGCGGCCCTGCATCTGTAATAATATTATTAATCTTTCTTTTCTTCCATACAATAAGATAGGTGAGCTGCGTCCATCTGGCCACCTAAGAAAACATTTTTATTTCACAAACATGTGCATTTTACAAAACTGGCAATGTGTTATAGCATAAATCTACCTCTAGGCCCTGCATATATCAGCTAGGGACCTCATTACTTACAGTCGCAATAATTTTCATATGGCAGTATCTCTCACTCACATTTTTAAACAAAATATATATGAATAATTTCTGCCTTACCATAAATTCAATGAATAAACACAGGAACGTTGATTAGCAGACTTCAGATGCACTGCTGGCTGGACTGTGCTGCCTATTATTGTTTTAGTTATATATTTATTTACTAAGGCAAGTCACACTTCACAGAATTTCAAACGTCCTGTTCAAGGAACAGTTTTATAACAAATGGCGTCGATACTTTGAATGTTTCAATATTATAAAAGGCGTTGGCAAATGAGCGAACGACTACTTTTGAATTTGAAAATAAAAGCAAAAACAGACTTGATTTTTGGACCTAACAAGTTTTCTCCTCACTCATTTTTAGATTTCTACTGCTAAAATATATTTTTAGTGTTAAGCCATCCCATAATTTCTTTCCCCTTGTCTACCCCTCCTCCAATAGAATACATACTTGCTTGTCTCATTTCCAACAACGCGTTCAAAATTGTAATCGTTAGTGAATGCAAAATGAATGCAAAACCGCCAGTCTGTCCGTTTGTCTGCACGAACAAATACAGTCTTTTGTCAATAACTTTCTTATCTACTGGGGAATTTTGTATTTTTAAACATATTATTTATCAGGAGAAGATAAGCCATCAAACTAACTAGGTTTTATGATCCTAAACCCATTAATAAAGAAATCCATATTTTTTCAGAGTTAGTTTCAATTTCCACTATCATATAAATTACGCCATCTTTTCTCCTCTCCCGCGTTGTCCAAAACTGAAACTACTAGTCTGTTACGTCATAAAATGGACTCTTTTGCAGCGAAAGCGCTGTCTGTGTGTTTATATATTTTCTCAGTGTGCCTATAGTCCGAAAAAGTATTGGGTTTTGCGGGGTATTTTTAAATTCTACAAAGCTTGCGACACGTTACCGAACACCTGCCACCGTATCGTCTCGCACTGTCGTCTTGGGTAGCTAATCCTAGAATCTAACGCTTGAAAATTTGTGGCATGTGTTCGCTCTCTCTCTCTCTCTCTCTCTTTTATGCGTTCGTTTATGCCTCCCCTGTTTTATTCTTACTATCTTTCTTGGAACAACTAAGCTTGTCGTTTTCAAAATGTTTACCGTTAACCCTTGACGGGCGAGTTATAAAGTCCAATACCACTGGCGCGGCAATAAGGTTTCACACTACGTTCTTATCTCAATGCGATGACTGGCGCGGGGAAAGAAGACGCGTTACAACTTTACTATTTCTATTTCTACTCATATTATTTTGACTGTTATACTTATAATTAATAATTTTATCACTGTATCAATGTACTTTATCACATAAAGCAACAGCTAATAATGGCTTGCTCATACCAACTTTTTGTTACCAGTGGCAAACAAGGATATAATCTATAGCAGAGATAAGGAAAATCACAACATATTATGTCTGTGAGGTTAATTACACCCTCATTGACTCCTCTTATCATCCACACGCTTAAATGGATTCCCCCCCCCCCCTTGGTGTGAGCGGCCCTGGGCCCGTGTCAGTGCGGGGGGGGGGTCGGCGGCTGGTGCAGACGGACGCCTTCGCGTGCCTGGGGTGCATGATGGCACCAGACGGCGGGGCGGGCAGGGACATCAGCGTCTGAGTGAATAGGGCAGGAACGGTCTTTTTTGGCCTGGACAACATCTGGGGGTACTCTCGATGCAGCACAGGCACAGAATTGGGATTGTGTCAGAGCTGTGTGCTTTCTGTGCTTCTCTGTGGTACGGGGTGCTGGGGAGTTGCAGAGAGGGAGATGTCGGGGTTGTCCTCTTTTCGCACAGCATGCCTGGAGGAAATTCACCGAGTCTTTTGGCCGAGTGCCATCGCCGGCCGGGATCTGCTTGCTCGGGGCAAGCAAGAGGACATGTACACCATCATAGCTGGCAGACGCTGGAGCTGGGTTGGCCATGTCCTCAGAAGAGACCCCGATGCCATCGCGGGAACGGCTGTGCTTTGGACACCTGGGGGGGGTTAGGGAGGGGCCGACCGGAGACAGCGTAGCGGGGGGCCATGGGGGCTGGGATGCGGGGAATGAACCAGAGTTGGGGCACTGTACGAAGGATGGCCGCCGACCGAGCAGGGTGGAATCAATTTGTTGTTGCCCTACAAGATGTCACTAGGCGTGATGGCCACTCACTGCTTTGACGGTCGGCGGCTGAGGATCGAAGAAGAAGAAGAGATTGCTGTTGCGGGTTGTCTCCCCTGATCTGCATTAGTGATCCAATAAAGATCAAAATTCGAGTAAAAGGAAGGAGTTTTTTTTACAGGCTTTTGTTTAACTTGCAACGTATGTCACTCTCTTGTCACCTTCAAATCATGCAATCGATTTTTCAATCATTTCCAGATGAGCAATAGCTCTGAAATTTGGCATAGTTGTGTATTCCTTATGATAATACAACAATCAGTCGTAAAAATAATAAAATTAATAAAATTAAAATTAAAATTAATTTTTTTGTATTGTATCATCAGTGAAACGGGCGATAACTTTAAATAATCAAAGTGTATTCTTTTTACACAAAAATTTTGAAATTTCTCCTCCCTTCCTAACACACACTATCACACGCTCGTGCACAGACCTACACACAGCTGACAACACTTCATTTAAAAAATGTAATTTACAACTTTTATCAAAATTAAAATAAAACAAAAAACAATATTAACTTTCCGTGTACTTAAGATCAAATTGAAAATCCGCCTCGCTCTGGACTCCAAGTAGACAAAAATATAATGACACAAGCGCCATACCGAAGAGTACATTTGTCGAAATTCAAAAACAAATTTGACAAAAAATGGCAGTACAGGAGGAAATGACACCAGATGAACTTGCCAATAACATCAGAGATGTTTATATTACAAATGCACAGAGGTTAATTCCTAAAAGAAGTATAAAGAGACGAGAATTTCTCGAAACACTGAAGTTGGTTATAGCTTACAGAGAAGAAAAATTAACATCAAAAAATTGACAGAAAACTTAGGGGCGTACAAGGATTTTACTACAAGCAAATTAAAAAACGAGTCAGACAAGACAATACAACATTTCACATAAAGGATAACCTGCATGAAAATAGAGGCTTAATGCGCGAACACGCTTTTTGTAAGATGTTATGTTTTCTTACTGTAAGAACATTGAAGAACAGCAACTCCTTAAATCATCACCTCGAGCAATAAACACAAAAAGGCGACACTCTAAAGAACGTAAAGATATTCTGAACAGATGTAGGATACTGTCAAAAAATTATACGGAAATTAAAAAAGCGGCAGTTGACAACTCATGAATTCAGCGGACGTGAACCAGAACCTACGAGGAAGTCCGGAACGCAATCACAACGGACTTCAAAAAGTGCTAAAATCTCCTGGTTGTGATGAAATATACAGTTTTGAAATCGATAATGGCAGGAGCTGAAGGCAGCGATTTAGTAAAATATACCATTGCATTTTAGCTGCTTTATATTAAGCTTTTTTTATGGCCCACGGAATGGAAAACATCAATTTACACAACCTTGCCAAAAAAGGGCCACCTGAAACTGTGCACAAACTCCAACTATGGGCTTTATAAGCCATGCCAGATAAAAGAGACTATTACAAATCATAATGAAAAGGATGCAACAAAGTTAGAAATTTTAAACGAAGTACATTTTTTGTCGACCAGGTAAGGCACTAGAGAAATATATTCAACATGAGGATCATCACAGAAAAAGTGTAGAGAATTCAACGTTGATCTACATACTTTTTCATTGATTACACCAAAGAGTCCTCTTGAAAAAAGCTTTCGATTGTGTACAACATCAGCAGTTATGGGCTATTATGAAAAATATGGGATTTCCAAACCACTTATACAACTCATCGCACTGCTGTACCAAGAACAACAGGCAGCCGTAAGAATAGAGGGTGAAACATCAGAATGGTTTGAAGTACAGAAAGGAGTAAGACAAGGCTGTACCCTTTCCCCTTACCTGTTTAACATTTATGCCGAGAATATAATGAGAAATGTAAAGATGACCGAGAACACACAAGTTTACTCATTTAACATCGGCGGGTACCAGATCCCGGTAAATCAGATATGCTGACGACACAGTCCTCCTATCGACCAACCCAGAAGGACTTGAACAATTACTTCTGTCCACCAAAAAACACAGCGAGGCCCAGAATCTATACCTAAACACAAAGAAGACTAAAGTATTGACAACAGACAAAGTAAAGACCAAACCAGAAATTGAAATTGATAACGAAGAACTGGAAAGTGTTAATGAATTCGAATACTTAGGATCAATCATCAACAGCTCTGGCGACTGTGCAGTAGAAATTAAAAGAAGACTTGCAATTGCTTCACATAAACTAATACAGATGAAAAACCTATGGCAAGGCACAAGCAAAGAAACAAAGTTACAACTGATCAGAGCTTGTATATTCCCAGTGGCAACATACGGCTGCGAGACTTGGACACTCAATAAAACAGTTGCAAAAAAGATTACATCATTTGAAATGAAATGCTACAGAAGGATGATGAGAATACCCTGGACAGAAAAAAAGACCAACAGAGAAGTACTGCACTCACTAAACGTACAGGAACATTGGCTCCTAAATACCATCGCAATAAGGAAGCTGAAATTTTTCGGTCATATAAAAAGACATAATAGCCTGGAAAAAACAGTGATGGAAGGCATGGTTCCTGGAAAAAGGGGAAGGGGTCGACCTAGACGACGGTGGACCCAGGACATCACAGAGAGTCTGAACTTGTCTTTGGCTGATGCAGGTCGACTTGCCCAGAATCGTGATGCGTTCAGAGCAGCTGTAATGGAGACAACTTTCTGGAAAGAATACGTCACATGATGATGAATTTACAACTTTTATCAAAATTAAAATAAAACAAAAAACAATATTAACTTTCCGTGTAATATACTGAATAATGAAATCCGCCTCCTGTGCTCTGGACTCGTTTGTAGCAAACTGATAATGTCATTAGCGGATCGATTACATTTGACTTAAATTGAAAAACAACAAAAAAAAAACACTAAAAAGAAGAAATACAAAATAAAAATACAAAATATTTTAAACACATGCTTTTAATGTACTAAAAAGCCACAAATAATTTTTCAAGAAGGTTATAGCTTGCAGTCAAAAAATTTAACATCAAATTGACAAAAAACTTAGGGCGCTGATTTCTACACGAAATTAACTTCTGCTTTATACTTCATTTCACACTTATGGATAAAATATATGATAAGCGCTTAAGCGCACCACGCTTTTTGTCAATTTGATGTTACGTTTTTTTACTGCAAGCTATGAACTCCTTGAAAAATTATTTGTGGCTTTTTAGTGCATTAAAAGCCTGTGTTTAAAATATTTTTTATTTACTAAGGTAGCATCCTTCGCTAAAAATTAGTCTTGGCAGAGATTTAAAAAGAAGGTTGATCCTTATATTTCAGGGAGTATCACGGGGATTTCTCGAATGGCTAGTATAACAACGGAGTCATCAAAGTTTGCTATAAATTTTGTTTTCTCCCACCACTTCTGTGAGAAATATACGTTTTGATTCGTATCTAATGAGCCACCAGCTGAAGGGGATTTAGTAAAATAAACGCATTGTATGTTTAGCTCTTTATATTATACTTTTTATGAGTCATCTGGGTGCAGACCTCAATTCACTCAATCCATTGATCGACTCCAACTATGGGTTTATAATGTACATAGATAACAAGAGATTTAATTATGAAATATTTGGTCAACAGGGTTAAAATTTTACAAAAAAATTTTTGTCAAAAGGAAAAAAAAAAAACAGTTAATTTAAGTGTGTCCTCCTTGGAAAAATTACGTTGGTGATTTTTTAAAAAAAGTTCGTATTCTGTGTCAGTACTGAATACTTAGCTTGAAATGTGGTTACAATGGTTGTCGTTGACTTCTAGTTCAGTCCCTGCAGGTTCCCGGTGGAGTTTTGACTTTTCTTTCTCTTCAGGAGCGAAGTGGTTTGGTAGCAGCACGTTCCTGGCGGTACCGGTGTATTTGCTCAGGTTGCCTCTTCAAGTATCCTCTAGACCCGTCTCATACAGGTGGTGTCCAGCGTCGACGTCTGGCAACAGCTACCAAAAACTGAGAGAAAACAATACCTCTCGTAAATCTTCAGTCTCCTGATGTAAGCATCAGGTGACCTCCGCTTTTCTCCATCATTTCATCTTCCTCAGAAATTTACCCGATGCGCCTGAGCATTAAATCTCAACCCATCGAGTCAGATGAAACTGTGTTAGGAGAGCAGAAGAATGCACCTTAATTCTCTCTCTCTCTCTCTCTCTATATATATATATATATATATATATATATATATATATATATATATATATATATATATATATATATATATATATATATATATATATATATATATATATATATATATATATATATATATATATATATATATATATATATATATATTGCCGTCTTCCGCTGTCCAAATGCACTTCCATCCCGTCCTCGGGAGGAAAGGGGGGGGGGGGAATAAACGTTCAGGGAGTGAAAAATTTCTGAGTCAGAGATTGCCTGATGACTATGTCAGGAGATCCAATACTTAGCAGAGACATTTGTCTCCTTTCAGTACAAGTAGCCAGCAGTCGACGCTAGGCAACTTCATCAGACGTGTCTTGTAGACGCTTGACGGCCTTTTTAGTTACCCCAGAATTACTACATCGGACGTGCTACAGCCACCAGACAAGACTATTGTAGAGACGTTCAGTCCAAGGCACATGTGGGAACCAACAGCGGCTGAAATAGACGCCAACCGACCTCACACAGAAGCTAAGTACTATAACAGCGCAACCAACAAACATTTCACAATTTTCTAAAATTTCCACCACAGTTTAAATCATCCGATGAATATCATCGCTTCTTGTAATCGCAACTGTATTTGTTTAATATTGTTAAACTATGTTATTATTAAACCTGTTTATCTGTAACTATAAAGCTATAATTTAATAAATAGAGCTATTAGATTTTGCAGAATAATCTTCAGCTGGGCGGTCAGAAATACAAGCGAAAATCTATTACGTGAGGTAATGGGCGGGAGAATAATAAATTCATGACAGCTTAGATGATTTCAGTTGTTATGCTTGCTTTTCTTTAAAATCCTATGACCCACCCTTAAATAGAAGCATCATTCTTCTGCCAATAGTAATCTGAAACGAAGGTTGATACCTTTGTAAACCCTTATCATTACACTCTAATTTTGGCCATTGTTGCACCACTACTGCGGAGCAGGTAAGACAACAACGTCACAGTGACTTTAGTTCAAGGACTTTCCATGTCTGCCTTAGTCCTTTGAGTTATGTCTCCATGTGACTTCTGCATGAGTTTTTTTTTTTTTTTTTTTTTGGTCTACCTTTTCCTCTCTGGCCCTGGGAATATCAGAACAATGGCTGCCTTGTAATGTTATTAACAGGTTCTCTTAATATGTGTAACATCCATCGCTAGCGCCTTCTTCCCTATTACTCCAGTGGCACTTGTCTGGCTCTTGTCAAAAGTTTTGGGGAACTTGTCACACCATTTCAACTGTTCTATTCTACGCAAATACAACTTCAGGAAAGGATGTAACTTTTTAGTCTTAAATACATTTAATGACAACCATTTAAAAAGTGTTTGTCTTTGATAACAAAGAGAGAATCCTGAACTAGATGTCTTTAATATTCATTGACAATTTTGAGTTTATATTAACAAGAAAGATGTGTCTCTCAAATCATCCCTTCGGTTTAAAATAACTTCATCGCGATTATTCCCCTTCCTTTTAGATCCATGTGGAACATATTCCTTTCAACTAGTTCACATCATGTTTTCCTGACCTAGGCATTGTTTCTTCCATGGTTTCTTTATTCTTGTTAGGTCTGTCTCCAGCTCCCTTCTTCGTGTGTGTTTGTATATGTTTGTGTTTGTTTGTGTATGTGTGTGTCTCCCTCTATGTCTTTTACCATTGGACTCCAGAACACGAACTGCCTTGTAATGCTATCAGCTTGTTTCTCAGTATGTGTCCTATCCAATGTCAACGTGATTTCTTCATCTCTTATTTCATTCTTGTTAGTCTAGTTCCTTCCATTAATTCTGCAGTGGTAGTCGTTTCAAACCACTTTAATTATTTTATTCTGCGCGCGCATCCATTTATGAAACCCGAATCGTCCCGTGTTTCCTGTGTACCGTTAACTTGTAAAACTGATTTCATACCATTTTCGTTTTTTACTTTATATATTTGTTTCCATTTATGAGAGTCTGTCATATCTTTCTTTTAGTATTTACTATCTTCACATTCCAGATTTATACAAAAGGACTGTTTTAATATTTGAGTTGAACATTCTTATGTTTGTATTAGAATTGCTTTCTTGTGATTCCAATTTGTTGCCTAATGCACTGAAAGCGTCTTTCCTTCTGTATTCATATTGTGATATCATTGTTTGTTACTCAAACTGTGTCTATACTTTTGGTTCATTTTAAATAGTTTTACGTATATAAAAAAAGGAAGTGTTTTTTTCAGAACTGTATTACATAACTGTATTTTAGGCCCCAAAACAAGAAGAAGATAGAAACCACGGATTTGAACTTCACTGCTTCATAAAGGACTCGTTCATGACAAAGATTAGTGTCTTTGCAATTTCATGTCTGTTTGTGTGTGTGTTTGTTTGTGTGTGTGTTTTTTTGTGCATGTCCACTCTCATTTAGCAAATAAATTTATAAGAAAGTTTAAGACCATTAACTACTTTTGCATTTAATCAGGTCTGGCGATTTCTGACCTGGGCTGTCTCATAACTCTAGTATGGCAGAACTTGTGTTTCAACGAGCTGTTCCATCAGGCAGATCTGCCCTTTGAATCTATGGAGGTTCAGTATCTTACCGGTGGATGGCCGCACGTTATCTTCACTCGCGTGACTAGCTGGATTACTGCCTTTATCACACTGGAGAGATGTATGTGTATAACGATGCCTTTAAAGGTATGTTAATAGATCATCATCATCATTACCTGTCAGTTCCCCAAGGAGGATGGACCTTTAACAAAAGTATGGTAAGTCCTCATTTCATGTGCCATCAACTCAAGGTCTTCACGTGTCTTCCTCGTCCCTTTCATCTGTGTAAGCAGTTCTCTTATAAGTGGGTTTTTCGATCGCCCTCGACCTCTCTTTATCTGAGGATTCTAGAACATGGATGGCCTTGTAATACTATCCACAGGTTTTCTCATTTCGTGTCCTATTCGTCGCCAGCGTCTTCTTATCATCGTTTGTTCCACTGGCAGTGTTGTCTGGTTGTTGTCCCGTGTTCAACATTGTGACATGTGATTACTCTTTTGTTATCAGGGTCCCAAAAAAAGGTGGCAAAGAATAGTAACGCTGTAACATATTTACCATGTCGTAAAAGGGGAGTAAGGAGGGTTTGGCCTGTAAAGACCTTAAGCCGTAAAATCGTATTGCTAATGTTTGTTACATGGCTTCTGCCTCCATCTTTGTGGTTTTGTGGATACAGAAAGGAGACAACTTCGTCTGTTTATTATTTCTATGCCAGTTCAATGTTAATATTATGTTAATATGTATAGTGATATCTATAGAAGTCTTTTTTAGAACGGGATACAACTTATCTTGAGGTTTATCCGTTTTTTATCCGTTTTAAAAACTTTAAAATTAGAAACCTACCCACCACAAAAATATTTATAGACTGCATGATTTATATAAACACACATTGGGATTCTCGCCGGTGCTACGTAGTTTGTGCACTGTGCTGAGATCCTTCTTGTGTGATCTAAGGGAGGAGAATGGATCACTGATGGAGTTGTCCGTGTGCAACGAAGATAGTCCTTAAAACCAAACCAAACCGAACAGTTTCTCCGTCTGTTTAATCCTTGATTCTTCTCAAGATTTTCGTTTTCTCTGTCCTATCGTTTCAAGTTAATGCTCTCAACGACGTCCATTGAAGAGAATTTCATCTAGTTTTCCCTACCTCTGTTAAATTTAGTGATCACGACCCGGCTCTTATAGTTGTACATTTTCAGTTTGGGTTTATAATTATCACACCTTTCCATTACAGAATTTGTTTAGTATTAAGAGAAAAAGCTTTTTTCTTCGTCTTCAAGTACCATGCCTGGTGGCGTAGGAGATCATGTCTCTCCACAACTTCCTGTCTCCAGCACAATTTATCCATTCTGCTGTTGACTTCTTTCCATGCCACAATGTAAAACTGTCTAGAATGTGCTATCTTTGTCTTCCCCTTTCTCTTTTCTCTTCAATCTTACCTGTTGTTACGATATATTCCAGCTTTCCTTTTCACATAACATGTCCCAAAAAGTGGATTGCTTCTTTCTAACTTGTAAAATAAGTTTCCTTTGTGCATTGGCCTCGTTCGGGATATCCTCATTACTCTTTTTTGGCTGTCCATGGTATTTTTAACATTCTTCTGTAAAACCACATCTCTGTGACCTCTAGTGCCTTCCCTTCTTGTTTACGAACTCTCCATGACTCACTCCCATATGTCAGGATTGGTTCTATATAACTTACTTCCAATTATAAAGAATTGTTGCGTAAAATACTCTTCATTTTATAGAATGCTGCTTTTCTGCTATTCTGCTCTTCACTTCTGAGATGCATCTTCCATCCATTTTTATTAATGTGCCCAGGTATTTCAATTTCTTGACCTGTTTTAAAACTGTTCCATATATATTTGATGGTGCATTCTGTAGAAGCCCTTTTTTTTTGAGACGACCATTACTTCTGTCTTTTTCTGAGGCCTTTATTTTCACTTTCTATCGCTATTGTATAAACCATTTCCTGCAGCTCCTTTTCACTTTTTTTCCAGTTAAAATTGTATCATCAGCTTATCTCAAGCTGTTTATATTATGTTCGCCAAATGATATTCCTGGCATGTCCTCTAGAGATCTCATTATATTTTCACTGTACAGATTGAACAACTCCGGTGACAGCACACATCCCTGCCTGACACCCTTTTTTACTTGCTGAAACGTTCCTATTTGGCTGTTAATTCTTACAGCTGCTGTTTGTTGCCAGTACATGTTCTTTATTATCCTCAGGTCTTTACCATCAATTTTGATGCTTTCTAACATTTTGATAATTTTCTCATGTTTATTCAAGCTTTTAATGTCTGAGAGTAGCATTTGCGTTAAGATTGGTTATATTTTTTTGAGTGTACGTTGTTTTTGCAATGATGTTTCTGTAAGTCTCATCTCCTAAAATGTAAGCAAATGTGTAGTTTTCTCTTGCATCTCCAAGAAATGTATCTATGCATCATTTCCTGTGCTGTAAGAAAATTATTACTGAATCATCAGCATTTTTTTAAAAAGTATACCGTTCAACCCTTGATGGGTTATAATTAGGACATAGAGTGTAACAAATTCAAGACAATAAAATCAGACTTGCGATATATAAATAAAGTGTCTTCTTCACCCTCCACTCAGTCCAAATAGAGTAAATCAAAACCGAAATTGTGTGAATGTATTTGAGTGTGACCTCTCTTTTCCAAGAAACAAACTAAAAATAAAAATAAAACAAACAAACAAATAGAAACAAAAACAAACAAACAAAATAACAACAGTGTCCTCTTGTTGACAAGGGGAAAAGGGGTGAGAAAGCCTGGGGGTGTCCAAGATTACATCAAATCCACCAACTATCTGCCATCTACCACACGAGCACCCCTTCAGACTTTCACTTATCCTCGCACTATCATTGATCCTTATATATTAATTTTAGTTCTTGTTATATACTGTTTTACTATAGTGTGCAGTTCTCCAGGTCTATCTATTCTCAACACCTGTCCTACGGTTATGGATGAATTGCAAGCCCGTAAATAATCTAGTATTGATTTTCTCTATTGTTCAAACTTCCCACATTTTAGTAGGAAATGCTCTATATTTGTCACAGATTGCTTCCCCTGCTTTGCAGTAGTGGTCCAACAGTGGCCAAAACTCAAGAGTATCTAAAGTGGGTCGTCAAAGATGTCTACCTTCGTAAAAAATTACTCTTGGCAAAGATGTAGATAGAAGGATAATGACGCTTCTATCTCAAGGGAATTTTCACAAGATAATTCAGAAGTCAAGAACAATGCTGCATAGGGCCGAGCAATTGTTAACTTATACCTGTCCGTCGCCTTTTCTGAAAAACTAAGCAATTATTATAGCCCGTTAAAGCCCCCAGTTGGTGTAATCCAACGAAATTCTTTTATAATTATTGGCTCTATATATGTAAATATATCTCTAGGTGTAAATGTATATATATGTATATATTAAAAAATCTTGCTCGTACGTTTGCTTTCGTACTTCTAGTAAATGAATAAACAATTATTGTTTAGTTTTAAAATAACATGTAACAAATTTAATAGTCAATTAGTTTTAACAAGTTAAAATAAGGATGAAATGATGGTGAATTTCAGATAAAAGTCCTCATCGAGACTTGATAGGGGAGTTATAAAAGTCCGTTTGCTGGTGCCTTTTTTTTACAAGAACTTAACTCTAGGTGAGTCCTGTCGCCGTGGTTTCCGTCAGTTCTTTCTTGTGATGAGTGCACTTCTCCGCATAACTTGTCCAATGTAGGCGGTCAGTGTTGATGCTCTTCTCTCACACTGGCGGCGTAGTAACGTTAGTACTTCAAATCGTCTGATAGCTTGTAGCCACGAACGTTTGGAAAAAATAGAAAGGACAAATGCCTCTGCTAAGTACACTGAGTTGTTGGAAGCTTAACAGGCGCATTGTCTCACTACCCACCCAATACTGTTAATCTCTCAGAAGAATTAAATTCTTGAGTACACAGCTTAGCTCAAGGAAGATGATTAAAAACCACCAGCACTCTTCTGGATATTAAACTGGGAAAATGTGTCTGGGCAGCGCGAATAATGGCGAGCCTGAATTACAATTAACAAAGTACATAGATCTCACAAAATGATACTATACACTTCAGGCACATGTGATGTAATCATCACTCATTACTGTTCCATTCGGAGTCTGGGGTCACCTCTGCTGTCGGTATTCCGCACGACTAGCAAGAAACAATCACCAGCGCTTGCTGTAGTGGTTCACGAATATACTATTTTCATATGTTGAGGTCGCCAGCCTCATATATATATATATATATATATATATATATATATATATATATATATATATATATATATATATATATATATATATATATATATATATATATATATATATATATATATATATATATATATATATATATATATATATATATATATATATATATATATATATATATATATATCCACTTAGCAAGAAACAGGTCAAATTCACATTTGTAAAATAAATGTTATACTTACCCCAATTGGGTTATACAATCTCCTCGCACAGTTTAGAATGGACGCAAGCAATTTAGGTTATATGCTTTCGAATGACTTTGCCTGGGAAATTATTCTTATTGTCACAGATTGTCTCCCCTGCTTTGCAGTAGTTGTCCAACAGTGGCCAAAACTCAAGAGTATCTAAATGGGTCGTCAAAGGTGTCTACCTTTGCACAAAATTACTCTTGGCAGAGATGTAGATAGAAGGTTGATGGCGCTTCTACCTTACGGGAACATTCACAAGAAAATTCAGAAGTTAAGAACAATGCTGGTTAGCGCTGAACATTTGGTAACTTATATCTGTCCGTTGCAATGGTTTGTAGCCCGTTCAAGCCCCCAGTTGGTGTAATCCAACGAAATTCCTCTTATAAGTAATAGCTCTATAGATGTAAAAATATCTATGTGATAAAGTAAATTTCGTAGACACCATCAACAGGCCACACAGGCCACCACTGATAAATTATTAGTAGTATTGTCATGGTCCACTGATAACGATTACTTGTGGTTTATGGGCAACGTTCAAGAAGAAAATCAATGTTCTGTTATCATAGGTGCGCTGTTAAAGGCAAACAGCATATGTCGGGCTTACAGGTGGCCGACCAAAGGTGTGTGGGTGTGTAGATGTCAATGAACGCGAATGCTGTGCATGACAAGATCAAGTCAATCAAACTTACACACATCAAAGCACATGTAGAAGTCAGGAACTGGGGTAACTCCAAAGAACGTTCCACATCATTTATTACTACAAAATTACGAGGACATCACTAACAGTACACTGTCACAGATTACACAGGTTACAGTTCACGATCAATTATGACACCTCAGGTAAACATCAAATCCATAGGTAGTTAAGTGCATAGTATAAAAAATCCAAGCACAACGGCTGCATAAGTACGGCAGCTCACCATCATAAACTTCATGATCAAATTATCGATATTAAAGGGAACTGCATATGTCGCAGTACACGATAATAACTATATCGTCTGAATCAATATACCCCAAGGACTGGGTTAATACAACTCATGGGAGAAAACACATTCTGGTAATACTCTGTCGAAACTTCAAAAATATCCCCATCGAAGTTATGCATATATACTGGCCTATCCATGGCCTGAAAATTCACCAATAACGTACGTTCTGCGGTACACAAAAACTAAGCCTCATATCTATGGCTTTTAGAAAATACTTCGGAAATCTCAAATATCCTTTCACCACTAAATATCATATATACTCGAGGACACACTGACGATAAAACGTCAACCCCTACCCAGAGCTATCTCCGCATCTCGACTGACTCGAAAAATTCCCCCCGCTCAAAAACCGCTCAGTACAAATTCATCTCAGCGCGATTTCAGCGCTTGCGATGAATTCCGTTCACCCACGTTCTAGGCCATTCTGTATCTAGAACATTCACGAAGGTTCGTGACCATATATTTTTAAAACCCACTAACAGCTACTCAAGAGAGCTAACAACAATTCGGCCTGTACATACAAGTATTTTAATGTTAAACTCCCCTAGACCAAAACAGGACTGAAATGAGACTTAACAGTCTACACTGCCCCCCACGGGGGAAAAATGATTTGAAAATATTTTTTTTGGTGAAAAAAATACTTCAAACAAAAATTTGAGGGCGAAAGCATACTAATCTCTACACCTATTAAAATATAATGTTAAGTCATGAACAAAAGTGATAGGAGTAAGTGTGAAGTACAGAAGAAGTAAAGTATGGACGGATAATGAGATAAGCAAACGATGATCAAGAACCTCAAAGAAATATGAAGTATAAGAAGTATAGACTAGCTATGACATCCTAAGTGAAAAGTGAAAAGACGAGATGAAATACCAGAGGAGTGAGTAGCAATGAAAGAAAGCAGTGCAATACGAATAGAGAAAATAATAATATATCATGTCAAACAATCACATAAAACAATGCATTGCATAAGTGAACACCATTATAGCATAACAGTATACCTTACAAAAAACAACGCATATCTAAATGAAAGAACAAATAATTAGCAATCTGTTGCTGTCGTTTTTGACGGTTTCATAAGACGTAAATCTATTTAATACTTTTGATGATCTAAGTTAGAGAACTGTTTATGAACTCCCTATGACAGGTTGATTTGCAGTTATCTTCCCTTTGTTTTCTTCATTGTTGTTGACCTGTCTTAAGTCGGGGTTAGCTTTACTCAGATCTGTGCTGTCTACACATGCGCAAGTTTTTTGAGCGCGAACGGAGAGACTTCCGGCAGGGAGTGATGATCTGGGTTCTGACCGGACTAGTATGTCCGTGGTACTTCTCTGCATTATCTGGGGGAAAGATAGTCTTCAGTGTGACTGTGATGTCAGTGATTCTCCCCAGAGTTATTCTGTTCGTCAAGGATGACGACAGTTGTTATTTGTGTATTTCTCGGATTCTGTCAAAGGTAAAAGAAACTTAATTATTATGCCTAAGTTGCAGAACATTTTGTGGCAACCTGTGAGTAGAGCTCACAGTCCTTTGAGATGCAGAGTCCATTATTTGTGCTCGATGTAGCCATCTAAGACTATTCGTCTAACTGTCATACAGAAGCCCAGTGAAGATATATTATTATGAAAACCGCATGTTGGCGGTATGTTTCGGCATGGATGATTATGCCTGCCTATGAAGAATACACAGTTGTTTACATTATTATAGAGGCCCGACATTACGGCCGATATCTTTGAGCAGAAGAAGATGTATCTGGCGTATTATGCTAGATGAATTACAGCATTATTATTATGCAATTGAGAACTCGCTTTTTGGTACGGCGGAGTTGGTTAAAGTACCTGACGCGCTGAGTCAGTGGTACGTGAGCTGCAGTATGAACTATGTGTTAAAGGACAGACCATTGTCGATAACGTCCTGATAGATGAGTGGTTCAAGCTTTATAATACCAGATGTTTTGCCAGTCATTTCCAGTTTATATGATGTCCTTGATCCTCGTCCATTTGACTGTAACTGTTGATGTCACTGTGTCTCGTAAATAAATGGTTGAAAAGTTCCAGCAGTTGCAACAATTACTGACTACTGCATGTGAGTGAGTGGGTGCATTGTTTACCTGTCAAAGAGCCTAAACGCATTCGTGTTGTCTACACACCCACATCACTTATCAACCCACACAAACTTCGAGTACTTCACATTCAAGAGATGTATGATGTTTGAATGTCAACATGACACCCTGTTAGCGCCTCAACGCCTGGTGAGCTAATCATGCACAACAACGCTGTTTGGCCCAAGGTCGTACTGGCTACGTACGCATAGAAACCTACAGTAACACCGTGCAGGAACATTGGGGTAGATCGTACAGCCTTCAACATTCTAGTGGCGCATCAACACATCCATACAATAACAGTACACAGAAAAGATATCGTTACATTCCTGGTGGTCATGAAATAGGACTTTTACACTATCATCTAAAAAATAGCATGGTGTAATTGACAACTAAGTGAACAAGCTCATGGTGCACCCATAATGGACCCCTGATAATATAAAAATTAGCAATAACGTTATACATAGTAATTCCTGACGCACAATCAAGCGCCGGGTAATGAAAAAATATTACAATGACAGAAAAAATACATTCTCTTATGTCTTCAAAAAAAAAATTGTACAACACTTAAATGTATCGCAATGATCCGTTACGTACAAATAGTATAATCCTTACGATTATCATAAGTTCATTCTTTCAAAACGCAGTAGAACACGAACAATAGCAATGCATGGTGCATAAAGATGAACCAACATATTATCATGAAACATGAACCATCATAAAGAAGTTACATCATAACTAAATACATTACTCTCTAATACACTATAGTATACTAATATACATATACAATATTATCTACCATCCTCCAGAAGTCATATAATAGGGAAAACTGTAGTGGTCTCGAAACATCTTATGGGGATGAAGATACAAAAACATCCAAAGTGGCGACAGACTGCCGGCTGGTTAACACTGGAACAGCACATCTTGCAATAACACTATCGGTAGACAGCTTAAAGATACAATATAGGGGCTGTGACTCTCATAGAAAAGCATACGCTGTGGAAAAATACAAATGAAAATCTCTGTTTGATAATGGTAGGATTTTATGATACACAACAACTAATTCTACAGTAAACCTACCAACTGTGGCTGTGTAAACTTCCGGCCCCTGCATGGATAATCAAACCTTCCTCCGTTACACTCTAAAGAGCAACAGAGAAAGTAGTAAAGATTAACTTAGAAATATGAATTAAACAGGGTCATTAAAGTGTTCTATCGGAGTTTGTTAATATATGATAGAGTCGTGGGTATATAATTAACCCCGAAATCTAAAAGGGAATCTAGAAAATGATAGTCAAGCAGCACCATGAGGGCAAGGATGCATAGGAAAGTCGTGAATATACAAATGATACCCATGTCAAAAGGCAAATCTATAAGATGGTAATGATGACAAAGATCGTCATGGTGGCTGACAATCTGAGATTTTGCGCAAGACACAGTAAATGCAGTCGACAAAGACGTACATCTTAAAGACTGAACTGAAGTCATAGCCTGTGTACTGGGCAAAGAAAAAAGTAAGAAATATACCATAAAGGTGTAAAAGCAGACAGTAGTAAACTTGGACATACGTCGAAGTTTAAACGAAAAGCAGTAAGTACGACAAAAAGTCGCAAAAGACGAAGATACTGCGCTAACCGGTCCAGCAAGAAAAGTTAAGAAACTGATAAGGTACATATATGTACTAACAACTAAGTCCGTATATGTATCAAAGAAAACACTAGTCATTGCAGCAAAGAAGTTGTAATCAACGTGACTGGATGTAGATTTAGTCGTAGCAATAGAGTTAGTGTCAGTGTCAGACAAAATCGAAGGATCTACTTCTATAATAGTAGTTAAAGAAGAGTCAAAGTTAGAGTTGCGACGTACTGAGGTATGTCGAACTGGGCTAAAAGAAGCACCAAAATTAGCATGATGAACAATTGTATCATCAATACTGCAAGATTGCCCAAAATTAACAGAATGTATTGCGTTAGCAGAATGTACCTGGTGATAAGATTTTGGCATAGTTCCTAAGGTGGAAGCAGTAAGGTTATGTTGCCGTTCCCAAGCAGCAATTTGTACCGGCGTACACACCTTTACACCATGTATCTGTCCGACAGTAAGGTCGGCGATAGGTGCTCTGAGCAAACATGCGTGTATATAACCAGTGAAAAACGGTGTGGCAATGTGGACTATGGCAGTCGGAAAAGTCTCAACTGTCCCACCAAATGTCACACCTTTCACCATATTACCTGTAGCGCAAGATGGATGAACTACAGCCTGTCTAATCCCAACAGTTGTGCATTCAAAATCAAATAGAACTGACACTGGATTATTATTAAGAAACCCCTTATGTAAAGTAAGAGACCCTCTTCCGTCATGCGCAGCTAAAGCAGGAAGAGAAGTCGGAAGAGGATGACCGCAACTCAAGGTAGTTATAGCTGTTAGTTGAAACAAAGTTGTGCACTCTGGGCACTGAGATGCTCTCTCGAAATCGAAAGCAGAGCAAGCAATAGTGTTAGAGACGCTATTATTATTGTTACCTTGACTATTAATAACTTGGGGCTCTTGTTGAGCAGAGTTAGCATGACGATAAGATTTATTATTATTTGGAGATCTACTGTCATATCGCGATCTATCATTTTGAGATGTACCGTCATATAGCGATCTATCACGACTATTAGCTCTATTGAGAGCATTGTTATTCGCTCTGTTGACACTATTGTTCTGATTTGAACCCCAGTTTGGATTGTCGCGATTACTATTTCCTCTTTGATCAGAATATCTATTAGATGGGTTTTGTTGTCCTCGAGAAAAATTATTGTAAGGTTGATAATCTCTATTATAACTACCTCTTCCAAAATTTCCATAATTATTGGGAACAAAATTTTGAGGACAGTTAAATTGTCTCCAATTTCTTGAAGAAGGAGAATCACTACGTGATGGACCCCCTTGGTTCTGTCCAAAATTACGATTATCTCTCCTACCAAAATTGCGTTCAGCACTTTGAGATCTACGTCGCAAATTAGGACCATAAGGTATTGCTGAAGCCACGGGTAAACCTTCTTCGACTTTAGAATTGCTAACCATTACATTTGAATGTGCCGTGACGTATTGGTGACAGTATTGTTCCATATCTTTCAAATGTGGAGGCTTTCGCTTATGTAGAAAGGAAAGAAAAGATTTATTAACTGACGACATAACTTTGTCACGAAGCAACAAGTCCATAAGGGCTTCATATGTGTGTTCAGTTTTTGACAGTTCAACCCAACGTGAAAACGTAAGGCGAATATTTGATATAAAGTCTGAAAAATCTTTCCCTGTCTCTGGCAATAGAGACTTAAAGCGTAGGCGATAACCTTTTTCATCCAGTTGGTATTTTTTAATAACGCCGCTCTGACAACATCATAGTTATTCAAGTCAGGACCTTCCAACATACTTATAGTATTCAAAGCTTCACCCTTAAATAACTTCCTAAGTTGTTCACAATATTGCGACTTGTCTACCTTATGAGATTCGCATGAAAGTTCAAATCTATTTAGATAGAATGAGATATCATCACATTCAGAGTTGAAAATAGGCAATTTAATATCATAATATTTAGTATTTGCCTTATTAGAAGTTGTTTGATTGTTTGTCTCATTTTGTGTATTACCCATATTCACTACCTTTATTTTCTCCAGCTCAATAGCTGCCAATTTTTGCTCGTGGAGTCTTTGGTTTTCTTCAGCTTGCATCTGAAGCTTTTTTTCCTCCATTTGCATCTGCTGTTGCATTTTTCTCTCTTCAGCTTCTAATTTCTGTTTTCTCTCTTCAGCTTCTAATTTTTATTTTCTCTCTTCAGCTTCTAATTTTTGTCTTTCCATTTCCATTTGAAATTTTCTCTCATCTGCCTGCATCTGCAATCTCCTATCTTCTGCTTCCATTTTCTGTTTCTCATTTTCCATTTTCTGTTTCTTTTCTTCAGCCTTCTGCGCCTTGGCATATTCAACAATTGCGAATTCTCTTACTTCCTCATTAGTCATCCCAATGGATCTCCCTTGCTCAATGAAATAATCCAAAGTAGACATAATGCTGTATTATGAAGTATATAACTTATATAAATATACCTGTAGAAACTCACTCTATCCCAACTCAGTGGGTGACAAGTCCTTGCTCGAGAACTTGTATAATTACCTTATTTCTAAATAATATAATTAATCACCTATATATATATTACTGCATTATAATATTGACAGTGTATGACAAAATAGATAATACAAACAAAAGAGACAAAGACAAGATGAAAAGAACAAATGACCACTTTTGCAGGAATCAACTAAAGTAAAAAGCAGAAATAAAGCACAAAATTTTGCAAAGCTTGCAACGACAACTGCGAATAGAACGATAAGACAATGACAGCACAGTGTATAAACGAAAAAATGTGTATAGAACTAAACGATAGAAAGGGGAGAAAGACAATCACAAACAAATTAATCAAAAATTAAAGAACAGAGAAAAATCTAACGAAAACAACACTGGGACATTTCGTCACACCTAAACAATTATAATAATGACTGAATTCGGCGTAAACAGAGTATGCTCAGAATTATATCATGGGATCTTTTACGACACGAACTTAGACAAAACAGTCCCTATAGAACGCTTTCGTAGGAAATCGGTGAAGTGGGATATCCTACAAAAGTCTCCACCCAACCTGCCCGCTGAAATATGACACATATAACATATAAACAAGGATACAATAGTGTAAGTTTTGAGGAAGGCTTAATCAACCACACAGAGGCACAGTTTACAAAAACAAACAGCCACGTATCTTCAAATGGAAAACATTCTGGCCTCCGAAACAGCAGCAAAGATGTACATAGTAAACACCGTCTGCATAAATTCACTGGTGATCTATACTGGCACTCCAGACATCAAGTGCTGACATCAGTAGTTGGCGCACAAGAGAAAGGTCTGGAAACTGCAAGTCATGACGTGAATAACTTGTATAGACAACTCCTTCTCTAGATGAAACTTGGACTGGTTACACTGTAGACTTGGCTTGACATCATGAACTTGTAACATATTCTTCATTAGTTGGTAACATCCCAAAATGCTGGCTCACCACTGATAAAGTAAATTTCGTAGACACCATCAACAGGCCACACAGGCCACCACTGATAAATTATTAGTAGTATTGTCATGGTCCACTGATAACGATTAATTGTGGTTTATGGGCAACGTTCAAGAAGAAAATCAATGTTCTGTTATCATAGGTGCGCTGTTAAAGGCAAACAGCATATGTCGGGCTTACAGGTGGCCGACCAAAGGTGTGTGGGTGTGTAGATGTCAATGAACGCAAATGCCGTGCATGACAAGATCAAGTCAATCAAACTTACATACATCAAAGCACATGTAGTAGTCAGGAACTGGGGTAACTCCAAAGAACGTTCCACATCATTTATTACTACAAAGTTAAGAGGAAATCACTAACAGTACACTGTCACAGATTACACAGGTTACAGTTCACGATCAATTATGACACCTCAGGTAAACATCAAATCCATAGGTAGTTAAGTGCATAGTATGAAAAATCCAAGCACAACGGCTGCATAAGTACGGCAGCTCACCATCATAAACTTCATGATTAAATTATCCATATTAAAGGGGAACTGCATATGTCGCAGTATACGATAATAACTATATCGTCTGAATCAATATACCTCAAGGACTGGGTTAATACAACTCATGGAAGAAAACACATTCCCAGTAATACTCTGTCGAAACTTCAAAAATATCCCCATCGAAGTTATGCATATATACTGGCCTATCCATGGCCTGAAAATTCACCAATAACGTACGTTCTGCGGTACACAAAAACTAAGCCTCATTTCCATGGCTTTTAGAAAATACTTCGGAAATCTCAAATATCCTTTCACCACTAAATATCATATATACTCGGGGACACACTGACGATAAAACGTCAACCCCTACCCAGAGCTATCTCCGCATCTCGACTGACTCGAAAAATTCCCCTCGCTCAAAAACCGCTCAGTACAAATTCATCTCAGCGCGATTTCAGCGCTTGCGATGAATTCCGTTCACCCACGTTCTAGGCCATTCTGTATCTAGAACATTCACGAAGGTTCGTGACCATATATTTTTAAAACCCACTAACAGCTACTCGAGGGAGCTAACCAACAATTCGGCCTGTACATACAAGAATTTAATGTTAAACTCCCCTAGACCAAAACAGGACTGAAATGAGACTTAACAGTCTACACTGCCCCCCTCTACGTTCGCTTTCATACATATAAAAACTGAATCGACTATGATTGTTTAGTTTTAAAACAACATGTAACAAAATTAATAATGAATTAGTCTATAACAGTTAAAATAAGGAGGGAATGATGAATTTTGCTCTAAATTTCGTCACGTATACGTATGTGAGGATTTATCAAAGTCCGTTGCTTTCGCCTTTTTCTACAAGAAAACTTAACTCTAGGTGAGTCATGTCGCCGGGGTTTTCGTCACATCTTGGTGGTGATTGTACTTCTCTCACACGAGTGGCGTAGTAACTTCAGTACTTCGAACCGTCTGATAGCTTGTAACAACAAGTAGTCTTGTACCACGAACTTTTAGAAAAAATAGGGAAACAAATGCCTCTGCTAAGTACATTTGTGGACTGCCAATTAACAGGCGCTTTCTCTCTGTCAAACCACCAATGTTAATCTCTCATAAAAATTTAATTCACGAGTACACAGTGTACCTCAGGGAAGATAATTAAAAATCACCATATTCCTCTGGGTATTAACTGGGAAAATGTGTCTGGACAGCGCGAATAATGATTTGCCTGAGTTATGCAATTAACAAAGTGCATATATCTCACAAAATATTATACACTTTAGGCACATGTGATGTAATCATCACTCATCACTGCTCCATTCGGAGTCTGGGGTCACCTCTGCTGTCGGTTTTCCGCACGACTAGCTAGAAGCGCTTGCTGTAGGGGTTTACGAATATACTAGTTTCATATGTTGAGGTTGCCAGCCTCATATATATAATCACTTAGCAAGAAAACATGTCAAATTTACAATAGTAAAATAATTGTTACACTTACCCCAAAGTTTCGGGAATACACAATCTCCTCGCGCAGGTTAGAATTGACACGAGCAGTTTAGGTTATATGCTCTCGAACCTCTGGGTCTATATATTTTGAATCCCTTTTATGACGGGTGAATCTGCGAAACACTTGGTCTGGGAAAGTTTCTCTTATGACGGGTGATCCAATTCCAAGGTTTCCAGTCTTCGTATTTTAAGTCTTGGTCCCTTAAGTTTTTCAGTCTGTGTATTTATAAAAGCGGGCTTACTTTTAAGGTCTTAAGTTTCCCAAATATTTTGATCTGTCACTTATAAGTATGGAATCCTTGGTCCAATCCCTTTTCTTTCTGGCTTTTTTGGAGTTGCTCGTTTGAAGTTGCGAAGCTGTCTGTGAGTCTCTGATTTCGCTAGATTATATTTCCCACTTCTCAGTTCAAATCACAGATTAAACTTCCGCCGAAATTTCCAATGAAATTCAATGTTTATTCCAGCTCTCACTTCAATCCAATCGTAAGCTCTTTTGCACTATGTGGGTTGGGGTGTTTAAATTCATAATCTCCCCCACGTGTTTAAAATATTACATTTAATATTCCAACTCGTTACCTCTTTATAATAAGACGTAAAATTTCCCGTGGCATCTTGTGTACTCTCACAAACAACATGTGACCATGTTTGTCTGGCTCAATGTCTTCCGCCAAGTTGTCTACCCAGGCAGATTATCTGCGATAATCACACACAGGGATGGACCCGTGAAACTATTGCCTCATTATCGCCTGTGTGTTCGTGCCTTCTTCAGACAGTCAAACAAAAGGGTCCTCGGCCGCTCAGACAAACAATATGGTTGTCCAACGAGGATCGTCTATTATCAAAGGTTGGCTAGGCGACTCAAAGCGATAAACGTATTACCGTGATAATGACCGGGTATTGTTACGATATTACCACAGTTCACCTAGCGGAACGTAAATAAGCCTGAGGATTGGTCACAGTAAAAGAATGTAAGGGGAATAAATATGCCAAATAATAGGATGATGAATGAGAAAAATCAAGAAATGAACAGATACTGCCGGAGTGAATGATTGTTATAAAAAAGCACGACTGATTTCGTCACGCTTATGATGGTTGTTCTGCGAAACACTGGGTCTGGGAAATGTTCTCTTATGACGGGTGATCCAATTCCTTAGGTTTCCAGTCTTAATATTTATTTAAAGTCCTGGTCCCTTAAGTTTACAGTCTTTGTGTTTGAATATGCGGGTTTACTTGTAAGATCCAAAGTTCCCAAATACTCGATCTGTCACTTATAATTATGGAATTCTAAGTCCGTTGTCTCACTGGCTTCTGGGAGTTTGCTCATTTGACGATGCGATGCAGTCTCTGATCTGTGTCTTTGATTTCGCTAGATTTTATTTTCAGTTTCCAGTTCAAATCACAGATTGTGCTTCCGCCGAACTTTCCAATTAAATTCAATGTATATTCCGGCTCTTACTTTAAACCAATGGGTAGCTCTTTCAGCACTACGTGGGTTGGGGAGTTACGTCATTTCTCATCCACCGCGTGTTTTAAAAACATTACATTTAAAATGTCAAACGCGTGACCTCTTTCAGTGATGACGTAATATTTCCGGTGGCATCTTGTGAAACCTCACAAAACAAATCTGTGAACTCATTTCCTGGCGTAATACTTTCAGCCAAGATTGTCTACTCTACCATCTTATCTATAATAATTATACAGGCAGGGGCCAGCGGATGCTATAATCTAATTATCACCTGTGTGTGTGAATCCCCAAGACTGATTTCTCAGACGGACAATATGGCTTTCTTTATGTCGATCGGGCGAAACCGTTTTGGGTATACAGGCACCGTCGTTATCAAAAGGTGGTCAGACTGATTGAATTGATAAGCGTATAATCCACTGACAGGTCTAATTACCTGGTCATGCGATTCACCTGGCGGAACGTTAACTGTCTGGGAGGGGCTTCAGAGCACAAATAATGGAATTGCAAAATATGCCAAATAATAAGCGATGAATGAGAGAAAAATTAAGAAAAGAAGTGATACTGCCGGGGTGGATGAAAGAGTGAGCGAGGGGCCAAAAGTACATGTAAAAACTACAGACGTTTCGTCACACAATTATTTTTTTCTTTACACTCTGCACAGTAAGGTTCTTCTATTCTAAAATAGCTCATTCCAAGTTGCAGTCTAAAATGTTTCTTATTACTAGGAACTTTTAGTTCTCTAGATACCTGAACATTCTTGTTGGAGCCTTGAATAATTTATACGCATTCTGCCCTTCCAGTTTCCATCCCACTCTATTCATCAGCATCATTTTCCCTAGCTATAAAAAATGTATCACTGAATCAACATCATCATTTTCCCTTGCTTTTAAAAAGTGCATCACTGAATCAACATCATCATTTTCCCTTCCTATAAAAAATGTATCACTGAATCAACATCATCATTTTCCCTTCCTATAAAAATTATATCACTGAATCAACATAATCATTTTCACTTGCTATAAAAAAAATGTATCACTGAATCAACATTATCATTTTCCCTTCCTATCAAAAGTGCATCACTGAATCAACATAATCATTTTCCCTTCCTATAAAAATTATATCACTGAATCAACATAATCATTTTCCCTTTCTATAAAAATGTATCACTGAATCAACATCATCATTTTCCCTTCCTGTAAAAAATGTATCACTGAATCAACATCATCATTTTCCCTTTCTGTAAAAAATGTATCACTGAATCAACATCATAATTTTCCCTTCCTATAAAAAATGTATCACTGAATCAACATCATCATTTTCCCTTCCTATAAAAATTATATCACTGAATCAACATAATCATTTTCCCTTCCTATAAAAAATGTATCACTGAATCAACATCATCATTTTCCCTTCCTGTAAAAAATGTATCACTGAATCAACATCATAATTTTCCCTTCCTATAAAAAATGTATCACTGAATCAACATCATCATTTTTCCTTCCTATAAAAAATGTATCACTGAATCAACATCATAATTTTCCCTTCCTATAAAAAATGTATCACTGAATCAACATCATCATTTTCCCTTCCTTTAAAAAATGTATCACTGAATCAAAATCATCATTTTCCCTTCCTATAAAAAATGTATCACTGAATCAACATCATCATTTTCCCTTCCTATAAAAAATGTATCACTAAATCAACATCATCATTTTCCCTTCCTATAAAAAATGTATCACTGAATCAACATCATAATTTTCCTTTCCTATAAAAATTATATCACTGAATCAACATCATTATTTTCCTTTGCGCTCCTTGCGAATCATGGAGCCGCTACTACAGCTTGTCCCCTTGCAGGAAGCCTGCACCAAGCAGTCACATGTTCTCTCAGCTGTGGTTTTTGTGGCAGTTTGTTTTAAATGTTGAGATTGCCAGCCCCCATACACAACCTCATATTTGTCGGCATGTACAACTTTCTAACAATGATACTTTT
Source organism: Oreohelix idahoensis (assembly GCA_024509875.1). NCBI lineage: Eukaryota > Metazoa > Mollusca > Gastropoda > Stylommatophora > Oreohelicidae > Oreohelix > Oreohelix idahoensis. The sequence continues at coordinate 171,603 of JAMPIV010017894.1, forward strand.
GCTGTGTGGGTGCTCCAGTTTCAGTTGTGAGTTTTCTCTCTCGTAAGCAACAAAGATGTCTAAGATACAAACTGTCAGGGAGACATTTGATTGAAGTAATTTTTGTTTATTTGTAGGTGAAGACCATCATAACACCCAAGCGAGTCACTATTATTATGGTTAGCTTTTTCATCTTCCTATTGGGCAGTGTTTCTCCAGTGTACTACGTCAACAGGCTGGCATTCAAGTTTTACCCAGAGAGAAACAAGACTCTCCTCGGTCTAGTCCACACATCCAACCGAGAAAGCGTAGAGAAAGTCTCATTTGCTATTAACAATGTTCTTGTGCCGTTTGCCGCATTCTTGGCTGTGATTATTTGCACAATAGTTTTAGTCGTGCAGTTAAGAAATAAAACAAAATGGCGGCAGCAGTCCACGGCACCAGGAAAATCGGACACATTGTCCAGCCGGGACCAGAAGGTCTCCCAGATGGTTGTGATGATTTCTACACTTTTCATCATCTGCTTTACGCCTGTTACTATAATTTTCATTGGCATGTCAGCGTGGCCAGAGTTTTCCATCGATGGCAGGCATAGGAATATGTTTTTCATTGTGTTTTCTTTCGGCTTTATAATGGAGTCAGCAAATTCATCAATGAATATATTTATTTACTATCGTATGAGCAGTAAATACAGGGCTGTGTTTCGAGAGATCTTCTGTATGAACAAGAACAAGAACATTCGTCATGCCAGTGTTACTAATGTTAAGTCGTATGTCGACTGAATTGCCTTGAGTGGTCTGGCAGATGTCTATAATTATTTGTCAGTCAATACTCAACTACTTAAACAACGATCTAGACCAGGGTTCAGCAACCGATCGATAGCAATCTACCGTTAGTTCACAAGGACTGTTTTCCGTTGACGGAGAAGGAAGAGAAAGAATTTTTAAGCTAGGAAAATTTAGGGCTAGTCTCTCCAGGCAGCATTAAAAAGCACGGTACCTCCAGGATTAAAGTTACCTTTTCCGCGTTCCCAGTGAAAATTCACTGCTAACTTACTAACATTCAATTTATTCACGAAATTCATGATAGAGACGCCATCTTTTCTTTGCTGTGAAGTTCACATTCGGTAAAATATAATTTCACTTAAATTTGTCATAGCTCTGTTGACAGAATCGCAGGAAACAGATCGGACAGTAGAGATAAAAGTTACACACAATTAGCACTTATTCCAAAGTCTCTGAAACCTTAAAACAGACATGATTTTATCGAAGTAGGTGTTAAGAGATTTCAGTGTTTGTTTAAAAGTAGATCTCCCCAGTTCCTGGGTTGCCTACCTCTGATCTAGACTGTCAACGAAAGAGCTGTCAGATTTTTAAGAAAAACACATTGAGGGCACAATCCAGAAAGCTTGGAACGTTTTTAATAAACAGTGGAACAAACATGAAAATCGTCAGCGCTCAAGAAACAAGCAATTAACTACCATTAAAACACAATCTTTATAAGCAGTTATTAAAGTTCAAATAAAACCAGAGAAAAATTTGATATATAGAGATCGCGGTTAATGCTTGCTTGTTACCTGAGTATGTTTATTCCTTTATCATAAGGCAGAATAAAATATTATGATAAATTGACATAAGCTAGAAACTTTGTCCCACCCGGTTAACTGCCTAGAGACAATCATAAATGGTGAAGAATCCAGAATAGAGCTACAAGCAAGAACAGCTCAACCAATTGTTGCCTATTGTAGTGAAGTGAATCCGTATGACAACACGCTCAAATTCCCCGCTCAAAACAAACTAGCTATCGTATTTTTTAAATCTATAAATAACTACAGTATTTGAAATTTTTCTGAGGGGCAAGTCAAATTTACCGCCAACAATTTATCTAGGGTATTTGAATTTTTATAAGAAACAAGTAAAAAGTTACCGCCCACCCCATAAATTATCGAAGAGCATAGTACAAAATTTAACAACCAATCAAATCGTTTCCATATTTTGTAGTGGTAAGAAAATTTTGGTTGACGCGAAATAAATGCCTATTTTGTGTTTTTGACCGAACGTAGATAATTTATTTCTTAATAACTTAAGATACTTAAAATGAAAGGGATATCTCAAATTATAGCGCTGATATTGCTTAACATATACACATAAAGATTCCCTCATAAAAAATTTTTTATGGTAGTAGAAAATTTAATTTAGTGAGATTTTCACATCAGAGTAAGGCCCAATTTAATTACAAAAAAATTACCACATTTTAATGCAAAGGAATAACTAAAGGAAAACTATATAGAACGATAGAGATAAATTGGCCGTTTAATTATCACTTTTGATAGTTAAAATCGGTCTACAACTGAGCTGACGTATACAAAAAGACTGTAGACAAAGCCTTCGCCGGTTGGACTGGTAGCGCGGGATAAGAACCCTTTTACAGCCAGTCAGCTTGAGTGTGTGTGAACTTATTTACCTGAGGGTAAGATTGATAATTTTATTTGCATACTTTGTTAAAGAATTGACCTGTAAAGTAAACAGGTTATGTGTGCCATATTTGTTCGAAAGTGTAACTGACGATGAGATGTGTTGGGTCACGCTGACCTACGTAGGAATGTGTGTAGTAGCAGACTTGTTCGACTTGAAAAATTGGTGTATAGTGTTTGCAAATTTACGACAGTGAGTGTTAGAAGCGATTTAATTTAGTATTTTCTTCTGGAGTGACACCCTGTTCATAGATTATGTAATAAACATCTAGGGAAGGTTAGAATGAAATAATCAACAGGTCACATGCTGTATTGTACTTGCCATGATTATTGTATGGAAGCCAAACATGGACGAGGTACACAAGCATTGATTAACCCATAGAAAGAGTTATGGCATGAAAACTGATGGTAGACAACGGTATTCAAGGTCTTGTGCAACTTGTTAGCACAAATGCCTGACCACGGTAAGTTTTAATATTGTTAGGGGTGAATTAATTGAGGCAGATCTCTACAGGCAATGGATTGTCCTTCTATTCCAGGTTATATCGCGAATTTACCTCGTGGCTGCAATTTCTTGAGAAAAAGAGCGTGTGGGAGTTGAGAGCTCCATCTAAAGACTGGAGATAGACCCCATCTTCTCAGCCAGGAGTCACAGAGTTGGTGTTCCTGACTACTATTCAAAGAACTGAAGCAGCAACATTCTGAAGATAAGTCCTTTAGAAAGGCAATGGCGATTTATCCAACCTCATTCACCCAATAAACCTTAACAACTGTGGGATGATGAAAGTAGAAGACCTTGCAGTGTAAGACTGGTAGCAGTATAAATATTAAGAACAGTAACAGTACGTGTAGTCTTTCCAGTGACCCTTTAAAAGACATGGACCAGAGTTTCCAAATTATTTATTTCATTATGTAAATAACCTTTCTTGATTTTGATAATTCCTGACCCAAAAGATTGAGGTTCAGGAAAATAAAATTGTACATAAACTTTCATACAGCCTTGCTTAATTAATTTTATTAAGTTGAAGTTCTGTTTGAAATTAATCATTAAATGAAGTAAATACATTTCCCTTAGACCCTTAGCTAAATCATTTGGGATCAGTAGAGGTAGCGGTTAGGGACTCAGAGATCATTATCATCTACTCTGAGAACTTACATAGCTTGACCCCATCTTGATTGTCTATACACCCTTGCTCTTTTCAGAGAAGGGGGTATTACTTATAAGACCAGTCTCTTATCTGGCACTTTCCTGGTATCCTCTGATACACCTATTTGTCCAGGATAGCCTATACATTTAGTAACATCAAAACCTCTTATGACACCTATCGAAACTGAAATCACTATGGAAATAGAAAATATTTTCCTTCCAACCAAACGTTGGGGGTGAAGCAGAGGAAGCTGCAGCCAAAGGAAATATGAGGGGATGTACAACAACACAAAGAAGCTAACAGGGAAGTATAAGCAAGCTAAAAACCCAAAAAGTAATTTTTCAAAGAGTTTATTATAGCTTGCAGTCAAAAAATAATGTAACATCAAATTGACAAAAAGCGTTGGGCGCTTAAGCGCTTATCATATATTTTATCCATAAGTGTCTAATGAAGTATAAAGCAGAAGTTAATATCATGCAGAGTCAGCACGGTGATGGTATATACGTACTAGTATTATAAATAGACTGATATGTTAGTTTGTTAGCATTGCTTCCCTCTTTTATTAGTAATTATTTGTTATTAATGTTTATTAGTATTATATTTATTATTATTATTCAGGTAAACACAATAAACACATTTGATTGAAAAATCTATGCATTTAAAATTTTTTTAAACTTATGCACAGGCCCCCAAGATCTCCTGACCCCTAGGCTTCAGCCTAACTAGTCTAATGGATCATCCGGCCCTGGTAACAGTTGTTATATATTTTAAACAAAATGGTAATTACTAAAGAAGTGCGCTCGTCGTACGTACCAAAGACAACCCATAATTTAGATAATTTTTTTTCTGTAATCGTTGCTGAGAGGTTGCGGAACATTAAGAAAATTAAGATAATAAAATGCTCTTTAGTCCACTAATCTAGACGTTTTCATTGATATGATACTTCCATCACATGAGGACGGCAAACCATAAGTCAGAAGAATTCAGGACCACCACTGGTGTAAGACGTGATATCCTGTCGCCTTATCTTTTCATACTTCTCATGGACGATGTGATCAAGGCATGTAAGGAGAGGACAAGAAAGTATTCAGTGAGGAACTGGAAGATGAGACAGGTCTGTATTTCAGAGCTGGCATTTGCTGATGATGTTGCCCTGATTGCTAAATCAGAGGCACATCTTCAATCCAACCTGCAAGTCTGGAAGGAAGAGCTGGAAAAGAGAGGGATGATCATAAGCAGCTCGAAAACAAAAACCATGGTGATATCACGAGAGGAAAGAAGACATCAGATTAAGCTGGGAGAACAGGTCCCTAGAGCAGGACGACCACTTTAAATACCTTGGAGCTGTCATAGACCGGAAGGGAGGCATCAAAGAAGATTTGGCTAGCCCGAAGAGAAGCAGCTGGGAGACTGTTTCAAGCCATAAATCGAGGATTCCTCAGAAAAAGAAAAGTTGGTAAGAAGACCAAGATGGCTGTATACCGCTCTACCTATGTCCCAGTCTTGACGTACGGATACGAGTCATGGGCAATGACTACAACCCACACAAGCCAGATCCAAACCTCAGAAATGAGGTATCTGAGGAAGGTGGTTGAAGTAACAAGAAGCAACCAAACGATACGTCAAGACCTAAAAACCCAACCCCTGCAGACCCAAGTAGAACAGTCCCAACTGAGATGGTCTGGCCATGTCTGCAGAATGGGAGAAGATCGGCTACCACGGCAAGCATGGGAAACTAAGAGCCAGGGATCCAGACCTCCAGGATGACTCAAAGTTCGCTGGGAGGACAACATTAGACAATCTTTGAAGGACTGAGGACTAGAATGGAACCAAGCCAGGAGGAAGACAGCCGATAGAATAGTATGGCGCTCTTTCTTACAAACCTCTACACCTCACGGTAGAAGAGGAACGACTAAGTAAGTAAGTACTTCCATCACAACATTGAAGATACAAATATTATTACAAGAGACGCTGCTGCTTCTTCTGCTTTGCCTTCTACGTTCAGTTTGTTAGTCCTGCTAAATCTCCGTGCCATCAGGACAAAGCTCACTCTTCAGCGTCCTCTTGTCAGGTTTGATGTCGAAGGTCACTGTGTGCTGCACAGTTTTGGAGAATGTGTTCAGGGGTTTGGATTCCAGATTTCGTGGACATTCACTGGTGTGCGACATCCTGAGGCGATAAAAGTGGCCAAGTAATCTGCAGTGGCCAGTTCTTAGGCGGAGAATGATGTCTTCTGGTGCTATGAAGCTGGTGGATTGGGTCGAATCTACTGTCCATATCCCTTTCTTTTCTTCCACTGGTAGTTCTACTGATTGCGGATGATGGTTTTAGCCTCTCTATAGGGCAATGGGAGAATAGACGCAATTTAGCAAGACGAAATCAGGAAGTTAAAGTAATAACATGGAGGCAGACAATAACATTGCTTGGAACCGAGGTAGAATGTAATCAAATAATACGATGGAACAAAGCTGTCAATACTAATGTTGATTTCTTGGTAAGAAGACGAAAAAACAAATGCCAGTGCGCTTTAGAAGTTTAAAGAAATTCTCAAAACATAAAGTTTAACATCGTGGCAAGAAGAAAGTCAACAAACATAATTTAAAACCATCCCTGCGAACAGGAAGTTGTGGACAGACAATGGTCATCCTCACCAGTTTACTAGGTACTTGGCGAAGAAGAGCGTAATGGAATAGATAGTATTAAAGAAATTCTCAAAACATAAATAAACCGTATGAAGCCAGCAGAGCAACAAAACCGCACACAATGACGGAGACTGCTTCTACCCAAGAAACTTCGATTCATTTATGAATAGAAAAACAAAACAAGCATAAACAGATAATCATAGAATTCGAATGAAAACTGACCAATCATTAATATACGCCCTTCATGTTATGTCATCGAAGAGCTGATGAAGACCAAGAAACGATGGAATCAGGTCCTGGTTGAATTTTCAGGAAGGGAGAATAAACAATCAAACAAGACACACAGAACGCCCTCAGAAACCACCGTTGAAACTTTAAAAAATAAGAAGAAAAAACAGGTAAGGTAGTCCTATAGCAGATATTGCCGTAGGGAAGTTAAATGCTAGAGACTTCACCAAATAAATCTAGATTTATGTCGTGTGGTGACCTATTCCCTTCGTCGCTGCATTTGTCTTCCTTAAAATCGCTAGCAGAATCAGGTACCCATTTTCAGCTAAGTAGACTGGACCATAATCCTATCAGGTCTCGAACCCGGGACCCGACAACTTTGCTGTGATCGGCTAGCGCTCTAACCTCTTAGCCAATCACGTGCTCAATTGAAACTTACCTTACAACGTTTACGGCTAGTTGCTGATAGATGAAATAAATAATTAGTCTATACACGTCTGGTTATTCAATTATAATACAACTCATCAAATGTCTGCGATTGTTGCTACTTACTACGATGGGCATTCACAGCTGAGTTATATTTTCAGGATATAGTGTCTTTTATTCCACATACCACACGTTATTTAAAGTGATTCCATTGTGAGTTATTCCAGACTGCACACAGCTGTATTTTGAGAATGTGTATTATAGTGTTTTTGTCAGTTATTGTGTATAATATATGCCTTGTGTCATTTCTGGGCGTCTCTGAAGAGACAAAGACAGGATAGGACTACTGCATCTTCAGGCATGTCGTACAAGGCGACTAATATGAGGTTGTGCTTGGGGCAGGCAGCTTCATCATATAAAACAACCGCTACAGAAACTCACAGGTGCGACAAATGAGTTTCAGCTTAGCAGAAAACTTAGGGAATGTTACATTTATTTGCTCTTCAGTCTTAATGGTGTAGACAGTTCAGAACCTGCACTAGTAGTCCATACAAGCGAGAGGACAGACAATAGTCGAGGCAACCCACTGAGTCGGAAAACTACATCATTCAGCAAACCTACAACTCTCCTAAAAGTGGCTAACTTTAGAGCCAGGCAATCTTACACACACACATTATAAAGCTGAGTATACAGATACCAGCATTGAGAAGCTTATATACATCTGTGCCCAAATGAAGAAACATATTTATGAAACAACAATAACGTGTTCAAAGTATTACTTGTATTGTATTAGCAAAGACACTACACTGTAGATTGGGTTTTCTTTTTCACTCTGTTTTTTTTTTTTAAATCATATTTTATATTTTTTAGAAATTCAAAACATCGAGTTTGTTTTATTTTACTTTTGTCACATTTATGTTGAATGAACACTTTGATAATAAGTCCAATACGATAAAGTCTTTTAGTCTTTTACCTGGGGGCCGAACTAAATCACTGTAATTGTAATTGACAAAATAATTGATCTGTATTTCAGATTCACTATGAGGCAAGTTTTAATATTCTTATAACATCCCTTTACACGTTCAAAAGACTGAACTGCCCTGATAAAGGGAGAGAAGTATTCTTCATGTGTCAGCGGACATCAGGAATTATTAATAGAATAGCGCCTACTTCTTTCTTCTGTCACTTTTTCATTCATTCACACACCTTCACTCTCTCCTCATTAAAACCAGCGTCACAGGCTTCTGCTTTTATGCACTGGTACACACACACACACACAAACGCGCGCACGCACACACGCACGCACGCGCACACGCACACACACACCCAAAACGCCAGTGGCAACAGGAACATTCTCAAGTAACTTCAGAGCAGAGGTAGGGGCCTTAAAAACTGCAGCAGAGGTCCTAATGACAAAGGAAAGCACCGAGAGACAAGTTGTTTTCTTCACAGACACACTATCAGTAGTTGCAACGCTGAGGAGCCAGAATAATGCAGACCTGGATGACCTAAGAGTAGTATTCCACAAACTATGTCAACGGTACGAAAGGGTTGTGATACAATTGATCCCATCTCATTGTAGCATTCCTGGCAATGAAGAGGCCAACAGATTGGCAAAGGAAGGTGGAAAGCTACCTCAACCTGACACAACCATAACTTTCGAAGTGACAAAGAATTTTATCAGAACCAGATACAGAAACAAAGGGGATGCAGAACATCCAGGACACACACAAAATGATGCATATTACCAGCTTAGCAGAAGTGAACAAGAAATAATTTTCAGACTCCGCACGGACCACAACAGATCGTGATATCATCTATTCAACAAGCTAACGATATGTACTACAGATGAGTGTAACTGTGGCACCGATAAACTGACTGCTGAACATCTGCTTCAAAGATGCCCAACTTATGATCAACAGAGAAAGCACATTTGGCCGTCACTAGTGTCATTCCTGGATAAACTCTATAGAGATACAAATAGCCTGAAGCTGACTACTACTTTCTTTGATTTTTTTTTTAAACAAAGTATCCCGTTCAACCCTCAGTGGGTTATAATTAGGATATACAGTGTAATAAATTCCAGACAATATAGTAACTTCTTTCCCCTCCACTCAGTCCAAATAAAGTAAATCAAAACCAAAAGTGTGTATGTTTGTGTGACTTACCTGTCATGATATACATGACGTGTATACATGTGTGTGGGTAGAGAATGGTGTAACCTGTTTAGAGTGTACTATTATTGAAGTATGCAAGCCTGGAATGTTACATTTAAAAGTTCACTGTTAGAAGCACGTGGCATGGTTGAAGAATACTCAGGGGCATACGTGTGTGTGAATCAAGGTTTACGGGCACATGAGAAAAGCGTACGGAGTGAATGTAGTTAGCATACTTGTCAGAGAAGAATACTGAGATGTTAAGGAGAGTCTGTGGCCATCCGTCGTGGGAGACGGTTGGTGTTTTCTAGAGTGTGTGAACTAGAGTCTGTGATTTTGATTATGATATATTGGATGTGACGCGATGATGTTCCGCGTAATGTGTATTTACAAGGCCTTTATATTTTGTTGTTTACCATAACCAGCGCGTTGTGTTCTGTCCCGCGCTTGGAAGTGGATGGATTAAGAGGCACGTCTTTTTCCCGTGCCAGAAGGAGGTCTATGGTAAGACCATTATATGTTATTGTTTGAAGGCGCGTTGTTTGCTTTCCCGCGCCAAGAGGAGGTCTACGTTATAAGACCCTGGCTGTTCCAGTGTTTGGAAGCCTAACAGGAGCTTTGATAGAAAGCCTGTGTGTATCGACACTATAAGCGCGTTGTGGTTTTCCCGCGCTGTGAAGTTCTGGAGGAACTTGGATGTCTGGTGATCAGACCATAGAGATATATGTGCGAGGAGTGAATGCCGCACTTACATTGAATGCAGACCATAGAGATATATGTGCGAGGAGTGAATGCCGCACTTATATTGAATGCAGACCATAGAGAAATATGTGCGAGGAGTGAGTGCCGCACTTAATAGAATGCAGTGGCTGCCAGTACGTTAGAATGACTGTACCACATATTCTAATGATGCAAGTATTTTGTACTATTGTTACTGATGTCCAGGATTATGCTGTTGAGATTATATGTATGGAACTGTGACCCAGTCTTCTGTCAAGTTATTTATTTGCCTACGTACTGTCTTGAGTGTCCGTCCAATTTATACACCAAATATTAGACAGTACGATGCTTCACGAAATTTAGCTCATTATACTGGGGAACAAGTTCCGTAACGCTACCCTTTCCAAGAAACAAACAAACAATAAAAAGCAAACAAGCAACAACAACAAAAAATGAACGGAAGAAAAAAACACAAACAAACAAAGTAAAGTCTCTCAGAACTGCCCTGTTAACAATTGGAAAAGGTGTGAGAACGCCCAGGGGTTTTTGAGATTACACCAAATCCACCAATTATCTGCTATCATTCACACAAGCACCCCATCAGACTACCCTTTATCTTCAAACATTTTAGTTGGAAATGCTCTATATTATTTTTTTCTAGACACTCTGCACAGTAAGGTTCTTCTGTTCTAAAATAACACATTCCTAGCTACAGTTTAAGAAGTTTTTATCGCTACGAATTTTTAGTTCTCTATATACCTGACACGTTCTTGTTGTGGTCTTGAACAATTTATATGCATGTCTACCCTTCAGACTTCCATCACACTCTACTGTTCATTCCTCAGTTATTATTCTTTTAATTACGCTTTTGGTCTTGATCTCCGTTTTACTCATTCCCACATTTATTTGGTAGAAATGTGATGCCACTTTCCCATATCGGCAGTTATTCATTTTATTTGTAATTGAAAACATTATATATCCTAATTATAACCCATCACAGGTTGAACGAGATATTTTTCATCATTAAATGAAAAAAAAAAACTTGGTTTCTATTATTTCTACTTTTCTTAGCTTCTTTATCCGCCTTTATATCTTCTTCTGTGCCACATATGAAGGTATCCAAGCTATTTGAACAGAACATCCTATAGGGTCTAGAGCATAGGTAAGTATTTTCCAGTAATATTTTGTCTGCTATATAAGGTCTACTACATTCTCATAAGTTTCTTAAAGCCTGAACAGCCGAAAGTGAGTCAATTAGTATATATCGTCAGCTTATTGAATAGATGATATCACAATTTGTTGCGGTCCGTGCGGAGTCTGAAAATTATTTCTTGTTCACTTCTGCTGAGCTGGTAATATGCATCATTTTGTGTGTGTCCTGGATGCGTTGCATCCCATTTGTTTCTGTATCTGGTTCTCATAAAACTCTTTGCCACTTCGAAAGTTATGGTTGTGTCAGGTTGAGGTAGCTTTCCACTTTCTTTTGCCAATCTGATGGCCTCTTCAATATTGTCAATTTATGAGGAGGGTTGTTAGAGAAGACTTCCAGAGCTTTCAGAATTGCAGCTATCTCTGCTGGGAAAATAAATGTGTTATCTGTTATACTACATCCTTTAACCATTTGCCACATGGGAACACAAAGTCCTATCCACAAATTACTATCGTCTCCCCTAGATCCCTCTGTGTACACTGTAATACTGCCTTTTGATATTTGTTGAATATATTTCTTGGCTTTGTTTTTTATAGTTGCCATATCAGTTGTTTTATTATGTGTGCCATGTGGTATTCTGTATCTGGTTTCTTGAGCTCCCAGTGGGTGGTACCACAGGCTTGTATATACTACTGTTTTTAATTGATGCATTTAGGGCATCCAAGTGCACTAGTTCCTCCATGCACTTCCAACCTGTCGGGTATCTACAGGTATTCATGAACCTGTTCTGATTTGTTGTTAATTGATACCTAGTAAATGCTGGAAAAGCTGGATGAGTCTTGTCCAACAAAATTGTAATCATGTAATTTAGTTGCTTTCTTTGAAAATATTCAAGTAGACGTATGCGAGTATACGAAGAGGAAAAAGAAGAGAACATGAATGGCCAAAGTTACATTCAATAACATGAAACATATACTGACATCTAAACAGTTAACTCACAAATTATAACCGAGAATCATAAAATGTTATATATATTCTGCACCACTGTATGGTGTAGAAACATGGACAATGAATAAGCCATTGGAAGAACGAATTGAGACTCTTGAGATGTGGATATATAGAAGAATGGGGCGCATCTCATTGAAAGAGAAGAAAACAAATAAGGAGGTCTTACAAAATCTAGGTATGAAAAGAGAACTAATGAGGGAGATCAAAGTTAGGCAGCTAAAATACTTTGGCCACATAAAAAGGCTCAACACCTTGCAGAAGACCATAATAGAAGGGAGAGTTGAAGGCAAACGTGCAAGGGGAAGACAGCGCTATAAGTGGGAAGATAACATCAAGAGATGACAGGAAAGAGTCTGTCAGAGTGCACCACCAAGACAAGAGACAGAAGACATTGGAGATTCATTACACCAACCTTCGTTGTGGAAAGGGCAGCTGATGATGATTACCCCGCGGGAAAATATTTAATAAAAAGAAACAATACATGCTCCCTCTATAAGGGACATAATGCTACTTTTAGGCACATTTTTTCCGACATCAAAACGAAAGAATTGAAACTAAGGACCTTCTGTTTTTAAGTGAGTTGCTATGTGTTCCTGGGATTTAACATTTTAATCACGATTTGGTAATTTTACACTGTACAACCCAATGCCTAGAATTCGGCTTTTGGCTGGGATCATGTGTCTACACACAGGGACCGGTACAGTGACATTCATGTGTCATTAGGTCTCTTGTGTGAGAACACAGAAGATCACTACAGTGACACAGTTTGTCATTGGGTCTTCTTGTGTTAGAACATGTGGTCTTGACCAGGGCCGGGTTTGGGCGGGGAAAATGCGACCTCATGCGAGGAAAAAATATGCGACCTCAAGCGAGGAGAAAAAAAAAAAAAAGGGATTTAACATTTTAATTTATATTTTCATCTTACTTACTTTTAAGCCGCAAATAATGTGTGTTTGATAGTTGGTAAGTAGGCCCTAATTATTTTTTTAGGAAGTGTCTGAGGAAAGTCATCCAGATGTTGCATGCAGTCCAGACAATCAATCTATTTAGCCTACGCTGCATCAACTTATTTTTTTTTTTTTCATAGAAAAGAACGGTTGCCGTAAAACTGCGTTTAAGTAGCTGTCTTGTGATTTAGATGACAGCGGTTTCTATTTTTTCCATGTAGGCCCTACGACTTAGTGTACTGACTGAGATCAGCTGTGAAGGTATCTATATCTAATAAGAGTAGTGTATTATAGATAACCTTACTTGCTACCACATATCTATATATCTCAGTCAGAATTATTCTGGAATAGTGTGATGACTACGTTGTATGTCTAGGGTATGTGTATGATGAAGTGTAAGTCATAACAACAACAGACAGATAAACAATTTAATTTATTCCACCACACTTGACAACACTGTGACACTCACATACATAAAACACTCTACAAGGATATCTTAAAGGAGTCACTGATAACTTTTCAAATAACAATATGTATTCATTGCTGTCATGAATGAATATGTGTCCTGATTCAAATACAAAGGGAACCAGGAATCACAATCAATTTTAATTACAAGTTATATGTACAGAATTTCTCAATATGAATATTGTAGTGACATTTATTATTAAAAGTATCCTATGTGTGTCAGTTGTGTAGTAGTAATATGAGGTAATACTGGTTTTGTTTTGTTCAAGCTCTGTTGGTATTTGTCATCATGACTTCAATAGTTTGTCTTTATTGGAACTAGTATTGGAGATGTTCTCAGTTCCTGATATTAAAACAATTTACTTCCCCTCTTAAGTTTATGTTACAATGTTATTTTAAGATGGGGGTACATAATTTTGAGCTCAGCTGGCCACATCAGCTTATCTTGCGTGATGGCGGCAGGAAAGGACTCCTCTGCTCGATTTCTCCCCTGTGCTCTGGAGACACCTCACTGATAGCTAAATGGACCAAGGAGTATGCTGTCCGACTCTGGATTCAGCAAAGCTCTGACCAGGTGCTGCTCAATACCATCAAGACCACGGTCCCTGAAAACAAGAAGGATGTACCTTCTACTTCATAACTAATTGATACTCTAGTTCTACACTGAGCACAATACACCACAAACATTGAGTTCAGAGCGTTAGGCCAACTGTCAGCTTCATCTGAAATACTTTATACCAGTATTAACCTCCTTAATGGTTACTACGCCTCTGCACTTCCAGCATTATTTCTTTCTAGTCAATCATCTAGGTGTCAGTGTACTGTTTGGCCATTCCATGCCGTTTTACTTTCCTCCGACACCTTCTGTTCAGGCTGGAGCATTATAGGCTTTACATCATGTTTGCTACTGAACTACACATATATACAGGCATAAATTAACAATTCACATTCAATTTTCATTAAAAGATACTGAATGTTTCAAGCTTACCACAATTCATAGAATAAAACACAGATACGTTGACTAGCAATGAATTCTGGCACAATTACTGGCACAAATTCCCATCTGCTTATGTTCCAGGCTTTTATTTAGCAAAAATATGAGCTGGCTTCAACGCACTGTTGCTTTATCAAGCTTATTTGAACTAGTGGTCTCGAACTAATGCTCCTAAGTGATTATATCAGCGAGTCTGGCCAATGGAGCCACGTTTCGACAAGTGTTTGAAAAAATTTTACCTTCCTACGTCTCCCCTAACAACCAAAGATAGTATTTATAGTCCGACCAATCGTGTTTAGTCTTATATTTGTTGCGCTCCAATCAATTTGGAGTTTACATGGTAGGCTATTTCCGTACGCAAGGTTTTTTCAAACATGTTATAAAAAAAATTTTAGGAGCAGAAATGATTTCATGCTGTCAGGCATCCCCACTATTTTATTTTGGTTATAACTTGTTAATTCCCAGACTATTTGCGTAACGTTTTACATATTCTTTGTCAGCAAGCCCTAAGGAACCCAAATATACAAATTTAAAAGAGCTAAGTGGCTGCGTTCAAAATATGCAATTTCTTCAACCTCCTGTTTCGAAGATGTGCTGTCTGGGTACTGTAATGTTTTCAAACGTAAACCCATCTATTGTCATCTTTTCTAATAAGAGTTTTTCAGGATTTAAAAACCTAACTCTGGGAAGGTTAGTGTTTTTATCACTGTCCGTCCGAAAAAGTTAGTGCATGTGGCCTTACACGCGTGATAGTAGTAAGTGTGTATCGCGTTACGCTTGTTGGGGTGGCATTAATAGCGAGACGCGTGTTCAATTTTGCATGCGTTCCTGATTTTCAGCCCTCCCTTCTCTCTATCCTTTAGTCCATCTGTCTTTAGTTACGCCGTGTATAAAATGGAATGAATGAAATATTAAAATTAGGTCATTGTTCAGCTTGCGTATCTCAAATGTTTTTCCAAGAAATACAGCACACGTTTCATTGAAGAAAGCGGGTAATAATATAGTAGGCTTTTACTATCAACGTGAAAGCGTTACAATTTGCAGACGAAGCATAAAACAAAGGGGATTTCGAGTACATTCCTTGTGACAGCACTGTTATTTTACCATTGCTCTTTTCTTTATTAAATGTATTTATTAGGCTTTATATTTACCTGATAATTTATATATGTGGATTAGAATATTTCACGACACCTCCCCTCTTAAAACAGACATTATATGTCAGTCCTTTATTCTATATACACATAGATAAATGTAAGTCAACTTGACTTTACTCTGCTGTGGTTCTATCATGGTTTTATGTAGTTGGGTCCATTCAGAGTAGGCACTACTCTTGAAATCTGCCTCAGACTTCTACAACCAATAATATATTTCGGTTATGGTACTGTACAGCCGCAAGTGTGAGTGCTTGTCTTAATGCTGCTTCGCAACCCGTATTCACCATTTCTCTTCTCTGAGTCTGCGCAATGACATGTCCAGAGAACATTATATTTCCCTCAAAATGTAAGTTATGAGGAGATAACATATACCTGGTGATAGCAGAGTTTTCGTAGTGGATCCCATAATCTTCTTATTATCCTGTATGAAACATTCGGAATATCCTCAATCAAAGAGGCAACTCAGGGATTCATTACGTTCCTCCGAAATGTTTACATCCAACAATTTTCTCATCATTCTAGAGAAGACACTAGGCGCATTCTTCAATCCAAATGGCAATCTATTAAACTCATAGTGTCCTTCTGAGGTACTAAAAGCTAGGTATGGTCTAACCTCAGGTTTTACTGGAATCTGATAGTATCCTTTACTCAGATCCACTTTTGAGAAATATTTAGCTTTATTTAGTCTGGCAAACAGCTGATTTGTATCCGGCAATGGATCCACCTGTCCTTCTGTAATAGCATTCAGTCTCCTGTAATCTATACAGAGTCTATGTTCTCCAGAGGGCTTCCTTAAGAGTACAACACCGGAACTATATGAGGATTCACTGTGTGAAATAATTCCCTCCTTCAATAGATAGTCTATCTCTTCCTTCAAAGCTTTCTCCTTAGCAAACGGAATCGAATATGGTTTCATACAGACAGGTGTGGGGTCTATCAGTTTCATATCATATTCCAATAGGTTTTGTATGCCCTGGTCGGTCTGTTAACACCTCTGCATGATTATTTAGAACCTGTTGCACTCTCTCTTTCTGAGTTTTCGTTAAATGTGTACTGATTTTCACCTGTGCTGCTGTCTCACAGGGGTGTAATGGATATTCAAATGATGAAAGTGGTTCCTTTTTCATCTCCATGGCGATGGACAAGGTCAACAAGTGTGTCTCCTCCTGATGTTCTCTTTCCAAATATTTCTTCAGGAGATTCACATGATAGATTTTTTCTTTCCCCTTCTTATCTATCTTATAATTTGTTCTAGACACCTTCTCTAGAACTGTATATGGACCCTGCCATCCAATTTGTAAGTTATTCTGACTCCCGGGCAAAAGAAGCAGTACTTTCTCTCCCACAGCCAAATTTCTGTCTTTCGCCTTCCTGTTATAATAGGCAGCATGTTTCTTCCTGGCTTGTTTCAAATTTTCATTGGCAAGTTTCCAGCCAGTTTTTAAACGAGTGGTCAGCTCATTCACATATTGGTATGAAGATGTAATGTTTTCCTCTGCCTTTTCATCAGTCCACGTTCTTAACAAAGCTACATATGGACCTTTAATTGTGTGGACCTATTTGTCCATACACCGGTATAGTCTCTTCCACTCGAAGCTTTATAGTGATGATTTTTCCTCCCAGAATTATCATTCACAAAACGACCGCTACCAATTTTTCTTTTGGGGCTTTCTCCCCACTTAAAATTCTTGATGAGAGATTTCCTCTCTACATCCTCTTCCTCCAGTTTGTTTAAGTCCGATTGAGGGATTTTCGGCTTATCCTGGGGTAAGACATCTTTTTGCACTCTCCGCATCGTGGCCATTGTAAAACAGTTAAGTGAAGCTTGTCCGTGAAAAGGGGCTTCCCATTCCATTTGGTCCACTTTATCAAATCTATTTTTCTTTTTATTATCAGGCCTAATTTTGCCCCGTGGCGTGTCCAGGTCCTGATCCATGTTCCCACTTGTGGGTGTTCCCTCATGTGCTATGCTACACCTTTCTACAAAATTCTCAATGTCCCATCTTGCTTTGGGCCAATAATAATTGTGAGCCGCCTTTTGAATGATGGTACCTATCTTCTCATGGTCCCCATCTGGTTTCACATGTAGGCTCCTTATTAAGTCTGCCCTATATCTTTTAGGAAGTACCAGCTGTCCTTGACCTTTGGATCTAGCTCCAGTCTTCCTATACATCAACTTGTTTTTCATGTAAAAATCTCCCTTGCCTGGAGTTGTATGACAAGTTGACAATTTTCTGAAACAAGGCTTGAGTGTTTTATCCCCAGCCTGTGCCTTCCTCATCTCTTCTGGAGTGGTATCCAACATAATATCCTCCTCCTGTCTTGAGGTCGACCTGACCTGAAGGGTGGCCATATACACAGGTTTCCTTCTGCAACGGTCAGTGTCATGATTGTCCATCTGACAATTCTTACACCACCTTTTTCCTTGGTTGAAAGATTTTCTTTCATCATATTTCCTTTCATCGAATTGTGGGAATTTATTTTTATTTTCATACCGTGGCCTATCAAACTGGTGCTTACCTTTGTTTTGATCCCTAGGATCAAATTGATTAAAGTTCTGTGGTGCCCTAAAGTTATCCACTTGTTTCTTTTTATTACCTGTTACCTCTGCTTGAGCTGCTTGATACCTTTCAGCAACATTTAGCAACTCACCCAGCCTCTCTGCACCTTGTTCCATGAGAAACTTTCTCAGGTCTGGAGCCATGGACTCTCTTAGCTGCTCTATAAGGACCATTTCCTTAAGATCTTGGGTTTTCCCCAGAGAAGTCCATTTCTCCAAGTATGTCTCTATTCGTGCAGAGAACTGGTGATAGGTTTCACCTGACAGTAGTTTAGCATTCCTAAATTTTTTCCTATAAAATTCTGCATTCTTTTCATATCTTAACAAAAGAGCCTGCTTTAGCATGTCATAATTTTCCTGATCACCTCTGCTCATTTTTGCAAAAACTTCATAAGCTGCCCCACGAAGTCCCTGAGATAACTTTAAGCTCCACCTTTCTCTCTCTAACCCATACGTGGTAGCTAATAGTTCATACCTATTTAGGTAGCTCTCTATATCATCGTCTTTCTCAACAAAATGATCTAAATGAAAATTCATAGCTGAGGTTGAGGCTCCCTGGCTAGCAGTAGCATCAGAGGCAAAGGGACTGGCACCATTTTCAGGAGCATGGCCCTGAAACTCAAACTCCCTTAGTCTTAACTCATGTTCCCTTTGTAATCTCTTCTCCTCCTTTTCTGCTTCCCTTTCTGCAGCTAATCTCTTCTCTTCCCTTTCTGCAGCTAATTTCTTCTCTTCCCTTTCTGCAGTCAATCTTCTTTCTTCTGCTTCCAATTTCTTAGCCTCAGCCTCAATCTGCAACCTCTTAGTCTCAGCCTCAGCCTCAAATTGTAACTTCTTAATTTCCCTTTCAGCCTCTAACTTTCTTTCGGCTTCAAACCTTCTTTCTTCGCGTTCAATAAATTTGTCACATTCCGTAGTGACATAGGCAACCATAACTTGCCCATCTAATCCTAACTCTTTTGCAGTCTGAACCGCAGCAGATCGAAATTTGGCCAGGTCCGCCATTGTCTATCAGGTAAATTTATACAATGTCTAACCAACAATTCAGTCTCTAAATATATATCTAATGGACAACACAGGCACCGTGAGCTCAACCTTATTTAATTCCACCCAAGGATACCTTTTAATTCTTATATTCCCTGAAGTGAATTACCCCCAATATTTTTAATAGGGAAAGATTCAAAATCCCAAGAGCGAGACCCCAATATATGTGGTGAAGTGGGAGGTTATAAATATTTATAGGGGACTTAGTGTACTGACTGAGATCAGCTGTGAAGGTATCTATATCTAATAAGAGTAGTGTATTATAGATAACCTTACTTGCTGCCACATATATATATATATCTCAGTCAGAATTATTCTGGAATAGTGTGATGACTACGTTGTATGTCTAGGGTATGTGTATGATGAAGTGTAAGTCATAACAACAACAGACAGATAAACAATTTAATTTATTCCACCACACTTGACAACACTGTGACACTCACATACATAAAACACTCTACAAGGATATCTTAAAGGAGTCACTGATAACTTTTCAAATAACAATATGTATTCATTGCTGTCATGAATGAATATGTGTCCTGATTCAAATACAAAGGGAACCAGGAATCACAATCAATTTTAATTACAAGTTATATGTACAGAATTTCTCAATATGAATATTGTAGTGACATTTATTATTAAAAGTATCCTATGTGTGTCAGTTGTGTAGTAGTAATATGAGGTAATACTGGTTTTGTTTTGTTCAAGCTCTGTTGGTATTAGTCATCATGACTTCAATAGTTTGTCTTTATTGGAACTAGTATTGGAGATGTTCTCAGTTCCTGATATTAAAACAATTTACTTCCCCTCTTAAGTTTATGTTACAATGTTATTTTAAGATGGGGGTACATAATTTTGAGCTCAGCTGGCCACATCAGCTTATCTTGCGTGATGGCGGCAGGAAAGGACTCCTCTGCTCGATTTCTCCCTGTGCTCTGGAGACACCTCACTGATAGCTAAATGGACCAAGGAGTATGCTGTCCGACTCTGGATTCAGCAAAGCTCTGACCAGGTGCTGCTCAATACCATCAAGACCACGGTCCCTGAAAACAAGAAGGATGTACCTTCTACTTCATAACTAATTGATACTCTAGTTCTACACTGAGCACAATACACCACAAACATTGAGTTCAGAGCGTTAGGCCAACTGTCAGCTTCATCTGAAATACTTTATACCAGTATTAACCTCCTTAATGGTTACTACGCCTCTGCACTTCCAGCATTATTTCTTTCTAGTCAATCATCTAGGTATCAGTGTACTGTTTGGCCATTCCATGCCGTTTTACTTTCCTCCGACACCTTCTGTTCAGGCTGGAGCATTATAGGCTTTACATCATGTTTGCTACTGAACTACACATATATACAGGCATAAATTAACAATTCACATTCAATTTTCATTAAAAGATACTGAATGTTTCAAGCTTACCACAATTCATAGAATAAAACACAGATACGTTGACTAGCAATGAATTCTGGCACAATTACTGGCACAAATTCCCATCTGCTTATGTTCCAGGCTTTTATTTAGCAAAAATATGAGCTGGCTTCAACACACTGTTGCTTTATCAAGCTTATTTGAACTAGTGGTCTCGAACTAACGCTCCTAAGTGATTATATCAGCGAGTCTGGCCAATGGAGCCACGTTTCGACAAGTGTTTGAAAAAATTTTACCTTCCTACGTCTCCCCTAACAACCAAAGATAGTATTTATAGTCCGACCAATCGTGTTTAGTCTTATATTTGTTGCGCTCCAATCAATTTGGAGTTTACATGGTAGGCTATTTCCGTACGCAAGGTTTTTTCAAACACGTTATAAAAAAAATTTTAGGAGCAGAAATGATTTCATGCTGTCAGGCATCCCCACTATTTTATTTTGGTTATAACTTGTTAATTCCCAGACTATTTGCGTAACGTTTTACATATTCTTTGTCAGCAAGCCCTAAGGAACCCAAATATACAAATTTAAAAGAGCTAAGTGGCTGCGTTCAAAATATGCAATTTCTTCAACCTCCTGTTTCGAAGATGTGCTGTCTGGGTACTGTAATGTTTTCAAACGTAAACCCATCTATTGTCATCTTTTCTAATAAGAGTTTTTCAGGATTTAAAAACCTAACTCTGGGAAGGTTAGTGTTTTTATCACTGTCCGTCCGAAAAAGTTAGTGCATGTGGCCTTACACGCGTGATAGTAGTAAGTGTGTATCGCGTTACGCTTGTTGGGGTGGCATTAATAGCGAGACGCGTGTTCAATTTTGCATGCGTTCCTGATTTTCAGCCCTCCCTTCTCTCTATCCTTTAGTCCATCTGTCTTTAGTTACGCCGTGTATAAAATGGAATGAATGAAATATTAAAATTAGGTCATTGTTCAGCTTGCGTATCTCAAATGTTTTTCCAAGAAATACAGCACACGTTTCATTGAAGAAAGCGGGTAATAATATAGTAGGCTTTTACTATCAACGTGAAAGCGTTACAATTTGCAGACGAAGCATAAAACAAAGGGGATTTCGAGTACATTCCTTGTGACAGCACTGTTATTTTACCATTGCTCTTTTCTTTATTAAATGTATTTATTAGGCTTTATATTTACCTGATAATTTATATATGTGGATTAGAATATTTCACGACAGTACCGTAAACTTGTAAAACTGATTTCATACCATTTAGGCCTACCATTTTATTTTTTTTACTTTATATTTTTGTTTCTACTTCTAGTGTACGTATTTCATTTTTCTTTTTGGTTCATTGGCTTATGATTCCGGAACTTAACCCGTACCCCTTATTATTGTGTCTCTAATTCTTTTTTTAACGTCATATCGAACACATGGACCACTGTTCTTCATTTCAGCTTTTCAACAAAAATAAATAATTAACAACAAAATACCCACTGCTGGTAGCGATTTATTGTTATCCAATGAGATGCTCTTCTTTAGGCTTGATTAAGATAAACTATTTCGGTTGAAATGAAGAACAGTGGGCCCGCCACGTGATCCCATTAAGTCGCTAGTATCGTTAGGATTAAGATACCTAAACCTAACCCGTATCACTTTTTGTAGGGTCTCTTTTTTTTTAAGCCCTATCGAACAGATGGCCCACTGAGCTTCCTTTCAACCACATAGTTCTCAGCAAGTTCATGCTAAGCCTTCCTTTCCCGTGTCATCCATTTAAGGACTTTTCCATGTCTTTCTAATCTATTTTAAGTTAGTACAGTATACCAGTTCTATTTTCCATGTTAGATAAACTTATAGTAGCCCCTTCAGTCATAGCTGACTATGGGAATGCACCCCTGACGCGATTGCCCTCTGGTCCTTTTTTTCCTGGGTGTTCTTTTCTTTTCTGATTGTTGTTATAAACTTACTCGGCATTAAAATGTTGATAAATGAACGGTCAAGATGGGGTTGTGGCAGTTGTGCACTTACTGTAAACAGTAATGGTTGACACTGAACATTTAAATTAGGAACTTTCTGGTAACCCTGCTTTTAGCAATCTGGTTTATACTGGTCATTCATGACCTTTCATCTCTCAGCGGAGCACAGGCTTTTAACAAATTCATGCCATGTCCTCCTGTTCTGTGCCCTCTGCTCCAGGTCCTTTCATTTCTGTCTCCAGTTCTCTTCTCCGTGTGTTTTTTAAGTCTCCCTCCACCTTTCTTACCCTGGGGATTCCAGTACAAGTACTGCCTTGTAATGCTGTCTTCAGGTTTCCTCATTGGGTGTTATCCATCGCCAGCATCTTCTTCTCATCTCTTGTTCCCCTTTCACCTGTCTGGTTCTTGTCATGTGTGCTCATTAAACTAGATAGTACTGTCAGTGTAGCAGAACTGAGGATGGAAGCATACTGCCCCTCACTTGCCATACTCATCTTCACCGTTAGCTCTTGTGATTCCAAAATTATAATTCACACTGTTTGAATTATTTTTTGTTGAATTCTACACAGTGGAGCATACCATCTTTTGCTACACATTTTGTGTGAATCCTTTCTCTATACATGCACAATTATACAGGTCTGGAACCTTTTATCTGAAATCCTCAGGAAATCGGATTTTTCGGTTATCATATGTCGCCCAAATTGTATTAGGAAAATGGCCCACTCGTCCAAAATATTCAGAAATCACTCAGATTGTGACCAAACAGTAGCCCAAAGTCGCACAGGAATTTTCGATGTTCACAATGTTTCGAGTGTTTGAATATAAGGTTATAGATCTCGATATTAAATTTAAGGAAAATTGGTAGAGAATCATCATTTGTAATGTTTTTGTTAGTATTGCCAGAGTTGCAATAAAATATCAGTTATACATAAAAATTTGTTGCATCCAATTTGAAAGACACTAAAAAACTTAGGAGTAGAGAATGAACTTACCAAAAGCAATTTAATGTGTAAGTCACAAAAAAATTTCTTTTTTATGTCTTGGAGCATCAAGGTAATCCATTCATGCAGTAACATAGCATTGACTGTGACCATAATTAGTACATCTATTGTTCTCACACAACGTTTACTATCGTCGTCATTTTCTGTGTCGCTCCTTATGGAGCTTCCAGCCACCACTGCAGCTGATCCCCTTGCAGGAAACCTGCACAAAGCATTCATATGCTCTTGAAGCAGTGCTTTCTGTAGAAATTTGTTGTACATGATGAGGTTGCCTGCCTCTCGCACAACTTCATACTAATAGTCTTGTATGACATACCCGAGGGAGCAACTGCCCTATTCTGTCTTTTTCTCTGAAAAGATGCCCAGGAACTACACGGGACCATCACTGTGATCACTGAAAGAAAAAAGGGAGGTTCAAAAAAGTGCCATAATTACAGAGGAATAATGCTACAATCAGTTCCAGGGAAAATACCAAACAATAATATCCTTGATAGATTAAGAGACCGTGAACAGACTGTTGAGGGAAGAATAAGCAAGTTTTTAACAAAACAAATACTGTAAAGATCAGATTACTTTACTGCTCATAACAGTTGAACAAAGCTTGGATCTAAGCTCACCGCTTTACTTTGGATTTATGGACTCTGAAAAGGCATTCAACAGTTTAGACTGAATAATAATAATAATATTAGACTGAATATTGGCATGGAATCTGATGAGGCATTATAGTGGTGTCATGAAGATCATTAACAGAAAACATGAAAGACTGGAAATGCAGAATTCTTCATGAAGGACAACTTACAGAACTGTTTGGGATAATGGGATAAGAACTAGCGTGCAGCATGGGTGCATCTTGTTACCCTATACCAGTGATTTTTAACCAGGGGTGCGAGACCCACCTTCTGGGAGTGCGAGATATGCCAGATATTTTAGAAGGCAAATCATCATAGACACTATATAATAATAAACAGAACTTAAATATAAGTGTAAGAAATAGAACAGTGACAACACGAATTAGATACCGAACTTTAGTCACATTTTATAAATAATAAAATTTTCAAAACTAACTTTTATCTTTTTCTAATTTTTGGCATATTTTGCAAGCTAGGAGATAATGGGGTATGAACGAACGAACGAACTTTATTTTCAAAGGGTTAAGAATTGGGCACGCAGTCCCATCTTACATTCTGCCCTTCTTCTCTCTGTCATCTTACATACCGTATCCTTTCAATCGCACATGTATTTTGAGCATTATTTAAGCATACAACATTATCAAGGTAAAATAATAACATACATTTGTAACATCCAGTCATAATCAAATATGAAACTTCTTAAGATGCTATAAGAGGAATTGAGGCTTCATAAGTCATTATAAAGGTGTGCGTGACCCCTGTACGGTTAAGAAACACTACTGTATACTATATACACATATTGTACAGTGAGTAATCTCTATGGTATTATGCCCAGAGTTTTAAGTCCTGTAACCTACACGGCTGTAAGCACTAGTTGTATTGCCACTAACCTCTGCAGCAGTTTTCTCTATTTAAGTTGTCACTAACTTCCAAGGCAGTATATACATTTACTGCTTTACTTATGATAGTGTTTACTTTTATTAAGCATTGTAACGTTAATGAGAGTCACATTGGCTAAGTCATTAGAGTGCTTGCTTCTCACTGCAAAGTTAACCAGATTCCAGATTAGAAACCTGGTAACATCACACTCCATTCTACTTAGCTGTAAATTTGTTTCTGACTGCTATTGAGTTAGAAAAGGCTAAGGCAGAGAGGAAGGGAAATGGTCACCCAACCTTATTATTATTTTTTTTTTTTCGTACGCCCGCTAATACTCGAGGCGAAATCTCAGGTTATTATTTTTTTTTTTTAATGTCTAACCTGACATTGATTTTTATGTGAGTATCCTATTTTCTTGTACAGAGACAAGTGTTTCTCGCCATTCAGGCATATACTCGCCGTTTTCGGAGGTACCCATTAGAGCTGGGTCGGCTCAGGAGCCGCTAGTCCCTGGTCGACGACACTCCTTCAAATGTTCTCGCCAGGTCTCGAGTTAATCCAGTCCAAATCCCGGTCGACGAAAAATCCTCACATGCCGTCGCCCGGGTTTGATCCTGAATCACCCGGTCGCCAGAGCGGTGTTGTAACCACTACGCTAGCGCGGCTCCCTACCCAACCTAATAAAGCTTGATCTAGTAGTCTCTAACATTTTACTCCCCAGTATCAGTTTCTGCTGTGGGACTACCTTTACCGTTATAATATTAATATCTACCCACAGTTTTTCTGCAGTGACAGTACCAGTTACATCAAGTCCCAGATTAGTAGCAATGAACAGACGACCTAAGCCAGGTGAAGATGAAGATGACCTTCTCAAGCTACAGGAGCAGTTTCTAGCATCTGCACCAGCTGATCGTTCTACAGTCAGTATCAAACGACCAGATAAACGGAAAACAGATGGATCTGGAAAGGAGGAAGGCAGAGATGTTGTCAAGATGGAAGGTGGGTTTTCGCTTTTACAGATTGCACATTAGGTTAACCCTCTATCTTCTTCTTTTCCCTTTTTTTCACTCCTTATGGATCATGGATTCAGCACTAGAGTTGGTTCCCTTGCATAAAAGTATACATATGCTCTTACAGCAGTTGTGTTTGTAGCACTTTTTATCACATTATAAGGTTGCCATCACCACCACTTGCACAACCTCATATTAGTTGCCTCATATGACATGCCTGAGATGGTAGTAGTCGTATTCGTCACCTCAGAAACCTCCCAGGAACAACACAGGGATTTATCCCTATGACATTTATTTTCATCATGGGATTTGACTGTTGCAGCTAGTCAGTATTAAAAATACAACTGCTAAATAGCCCTTTTAAAATGCAGCTTAGTTATGTGCCAGTGATGTCTCTCCATCAAATTTGAAAGAAAAAAAAAGTGGTGAAAATTTGTATGTGAATTAATTATGCATAAAAATTCAACAAAGGGAGTTTGCAACAAACATGTAAAAATGCCAGTTTGAAAATGTACCACTCATAAGAACGGTATAGTTGGATACATTCACGGTATAGTTGGATTCATTCACGGTATAGTTGGATACATTCACAAATACCTTTATTGTTCATAATTTATCATCATTTTCCTTTGTGTTCCGTACAGAGCATTGAACCACCACTGCTGTTGGTCCCCGCTGGGAGCCAGCACCAATGATTCACATGGTCTTGGAGGTTGCCAGTCCCATATTCGTCACCTTGTATGACATGCCTGTGGATGCGGTAGTCTATTCTTGCTTTGTCCCTTCAGAGACCCCTAGGAACCACATGGGGCATTATTAAAAATATAACTGCTAAAGACTTTTAAATATGCAGTTTCCGCAGTTTTACTTAAGAGGCTCAGCGAAATTGCAGGAAAGGCATCGTGCTGGTTGTGGAACAACCACAATGGGCTATGGAACTCGAGACAGTAATTTATTTTCAACATAGGGGTTACTTTCACAATTGCCTCCAGCTGGCAGAAAATATGAGTGAATTTGAAAGCTGCAACCAAGGTGGAGTGGGTTCAATTCTCTGCACTAGACAACAGGAGGCTGACACGTGGGAGTCATGCCTCCTTTCCCCCCCCCCCCCCCCCCCCCCCCCCCCTCTTCCCCAGAGTGTAAAGGAGATTAAGGGGCCAAAACACTTGATCAACGGGGGGGACCTTCTCTATGATCAGATTGCCTCCTGTTGTATCACTCTGTAAAGAGTTTCCTATCATCTTATGCAACTCAGTTGATACATCACTGATTTGAAGAAAACAAAGTTATGAATTTTTAAATCTAATGCATTGTACATTAAAATCAACAAAGGCAGTTTGCACTAAAATGTAAAAATGCCTGTTTGAAAATGTGCCACTAATAAGTACAGCATAAGTGAATAGACACAGAAATACTTTTCTAATTCTAACACCCTAAACCATGTATCGTATTTTGTTCAGGATGATTAGGTAAATATGTTGGTTGCATAATCATACTGATATGAAACACCCACAATTAGTAATTCAAATGGTTTCCTCATTTCTTCTTCTTCTTTGATCCTTAGTCGCAGACTGTCAAAGCAGTCATTGGCCATCACACCTGGTGGCATCTTGTAGGGCAGCAACAAACTTCTTCCACTTTGTTCAGTCGGCGGCCATCCTTCGTACAGTGTCCCAGCTCTGGTTCATTCTTTGCATCTCAGCCTCCACAGTTCTCTGCCAAGTTGTTTTTGGCCGGCCTCTCTTTCGCTTTCACAAGAACAGCTATGTCATGGACCCCCGAAGGGTTTCCTCATTTGCATATTACAAAAATGATATAAATGAAGTAATATGAAATTGACCTCACAGTGCCTCAGGAATGGAAATTTACATATGCAAAATTCTGCTTGAAAAAAAGTTTGGTTTTTAACATTCATTGATTATATCTTTTATTGTTTAAGGGATTGAGACCCCACATCCAGTTGTGACCCAGTCAGTCATACCAGCAAAGAAATCCAAATTCAAGTCTGGCTCAGGAGAAATGCCCGAGTTAGAAGGAAAACAAAACGTAGAGTCAAGACCAAAAGTGTCCAAAGGGGAAGATGAGGAAGATATGGAAGAACTTATTGACAGTAAGTACTCATTGAAGATTATTGTGTGTTTCTGTTAACAGATAATTAAATTTAAAATTCAGTTATCGTTCTATTTCTTCTATTAAATTATATATTGGGTTAGTATTAAAAAATAGAGAACAGTTGCAATTTGTGTATTTTCCTATACCATTTGTATGCTATGGAATTTGGGGTAGTAATTTGTTTTCAACTTAGGGGTTACTTTCACAATTGAAAACAGGAGTGACATTGAAAGCTGCAACCAAGGTTGAATGGGTTCAATTCTTGCACAAGACAACAGGAGGCTGACACTTGGAAGTCATGACCCAAGTGGGGTCTCTGCCCCCCCCCGCCCCCCCCCCCCCACCCCCGCCCCCCCCCCCCCCCCCCCCCCCCCCTTCCTTTACAGTGTAAAGGAGATTAAGTGGCCAAAACACTTGATTAATGGGGTGACCCCTTCTGATGATCATATTGCTTCCTGTTGTATCACTCTATAATCATATTAAGACGAGAAGATGCTGGCGGTATAGATATAGGACACACCTTGAAGAAACCTGTTGATAGTATTACAAGGCAGTTCTTGTTCTGGAACCCTCAGCATTAAGAGAGGTAAAAGGATACTGAAAAACACATGGAGAAGAAAGCTGGAGCAAGAAGTGAAAGGAATGAGGAAGGCATGGGAAGATCTTGAGCTCATGGCAGAGGACAGGACATTAGCATAAGTTTTTTGAAGACCTATTCTCCTGCAGGCCCGTGCGGTTCCCAGGGTATCTGAGGAGACAAATAAAGAATAGGACCGCTGGTTCCTCACACATGTCATCATAAGAGGCGACTAATGTGAGGTTGTGCAGGGGGCTAGTAGCATCATCACATAAAACGGGTAGCTACAGATTTAGTGCAAGTTTCCTGCAAGGCAGCTGCAGTATTGGCTCAGTGCATTATAAAAACGGTAGTTCCATAGCAGATACTGCTGTATGGGGAGTGAAGTGTTAGAGATTTCACCATAATAGGCCCAGCATCGAGAGGTGGGGGTGACTAGTTCCCTTTCCTCGCTGCCTTTTCCTTCCCTATCTCAAAGTCAGGTGCCCAGTTACAGCTGGGTAGACTGGAGCATGTCCGAACCGTGATTCGTACCCAGCACCTTTACCTCGAGAGACCAGCGCGCTAACCACTCTGTCAGTCGGACACTCCTGTGCTTTATAAGGTGTGAAAATGGAAATGATTATAGATCAAAGATAATGAATTAATAACTACTTTATTGTTTCTCAGATGTGCAAAATGTGCATGATAATATGAGTAATTGATGTAAGCGATTCAATGTAGAGAGTACAGGGGTCTTAGTTTTGACTTAGGACAGAGATATTTGACAGGATAGAGATACCAGGACAGGGATCTTTGACATTAGGACAGAGATACCAGGACAGAGATATTTGTCACTAGGACAGAGATACCAGGCATCAGGACAGGGATATTTGACATTAGAAGAGAGATATCAGACACTGGGACAGGTGTCCCAGGGTTAATCCTGGGATTAACTGTGGAGGGTTGGTCCTGGTTGCTCAGAGGATACGTGGTTCAGAGATATTTTGCAACCTGATAGACATAGACTGTAGAGATGGAGGGGGGCAAATTTGGAAGTCGGAATAAGTTCTCCGCAGGCAGTTCCAGTGATTCAAGTTCCCCGGGACATTATTATCTCTACTCAACTATCTCCCCTCTCCTATAGCTCACGAGCCCCCACCCTTCCTCTTCACCCACAATGAGAAGAAAAGAAAGCAATATAACTAAGTCTGTTACACTCTTTCGTTCCCTCACTATCGATGTGATAACTTGTTGTGTTGATATACAATATCTATTGACTAAAAAGTTGTATACACGAAAGCAGCAACCATTTTTCATGACACAATTTGTGGTCGACCTGATAGGCTGCGCTTGGTCTTAAGGGATCTTATGGGTAGTTGTCTCATGTTTCCTACTTGGCACTCACTTTTGTTCCTTTCCCTGATGAAGGTTATTTTCGTTATCTTTTGTCCTAGTAAGACAAATCCATCCACCCTATACCACGCCTTACTGCAGTTCCTCTCATCTTCCTCCACCTATCTATTTATCGCTTTCCATGTTGTTAAGAAAAGCACATAAGAAGGTTTGAAATTTTGTTGTTTTTTTTTTGTGTGGTGGAAGGATTGTCAGCATTTTTGTA
Source organism: Oreohelix idahoensis (assembly GCA_024509875.1). Classification (NCBI taxonomy): domain Eukaryota; kingdom Metazoa; phylum Mollusca; class Gastropoda; order Stylommatophora; family Oreohelicidae; genus Oreohelix; species Oreohelix idahoensis. Next base: position 201,865 of record JAMPIV010017894.1, read on the forward strand.
CACAGAAGCAGCCTGTATGATACAAAACTGCCTATTAAACGGTACTGTGACTTTTTAAATGTTGTCATATGATTGTTCTGTGGTAACCATCAGGTTTGTCCAGAAATGCCGTCTGAGTGTCCAGTGTAGCTATATGAGTGCCCAGTCTTACTTTCTTATTGTTCTGTGTTATTGATATACCAAAACTTATTGTTCCTATACACTTTTTTTCTGCAGGACATGATAGAGGTCTGGCAGCAGTTTTGACAACTATAATAGTAAGTGTGCTTAGAACATTGTTTGGAATAGCCACAAAATAATGAGTGAAATTTATTCTGCAGAAAGATGTCTAGATTTCTGAGGTATATACTTTCCTAAAAAGATACATGCTAAAAGATACAGGTCAGTAACCCAGAATCCAAACACCTGAAAACTGAAATATTCTGAAAATCGAAAGTTTTTCTGACCAACTTTTGAGTGATTTTTTAACTGATTGTTGGGCTACTTTGAGCAAAATCTTAAAACCAAAGATATCCGAAAGCCAAAACAGGCCGTCCCTATACATTTCGGATTCTGGGTTACCAACCTGCACCTTTTTCTGTAAGATACTGTCTTTTTTAAGCTAATGTCATGTACAAAAATACTCTGTTCTGTGACATACTATACAAGGTGTGGCAACACTAGGCGACCTTTGCTAGCCGCAAAAATGGAGGAAATTTTTGAAATAGCGATCAGCATATTTGTGCAACAAAAACAGTTTATATTTGATTATTTGTTTTAAAAAAAAACAATTTTCCTTTTTAAAATGAATGCAATTGGTATCTCACCTTCACAATAACATTTTTGTGCCATCTCTATGCATACCTGTCAATCTCCTGAGACGAAAACATGTACGCAGTACCAGTAAAAACCTTACAAACACCCAAAAAACCTTAAGCAAAACAATATATTAATAAATGATATGCGATACAGTTTTAAAGTGACAAATGACATATACGAATTAATTACCACTTGAAATAGTACGTTATAAAACATACTAAAAAGTTTCATGCTCTTCTTTATATGTTTTGGAAATGCTGTGGGCGATAATCATTTAAAATATGTGTTATACCCCTTGTCACAGCATGCTGATATTTGTGTTCGTTTTGTCAAATTCACCAGAAAATAACTTTATTACAGAAGTTAGATTATAACTATAACTGTGATGGCGACATACATATATATAATAACGTAATAAAAAGGTAACGGTAAAGGATCCCGTTACACGCCCATTGAGGCATATTGGGAATATGGTGCTAGGCCCATATTTTCTTGACCATCGGCACACTAGGGGTGACGTGGTCAACATCACGCCGGCCGCCTTAACCTTCCCAGAGTTGTAGTGGTACCCAGTTGGGGCTGGGTCGACCCAGGAGCTGTTTGCGGCCTAAAAAAATCCCACCTCATGTGGGGATCGAACCATAGACCACTGAGCTAGGAAGCCAGTGCACTAACCACCATGCTACCGTGGCTCCCCGTAATAAAAATTAAGATAAAAACATTGCCATATTTAAAAGCAAAAAATATCCCAGTAGTGGTAAATGTATGTGCTCTGAGAGCTCACTGCCCTACCACTTTTTTCAATGAAAAACTCTTGTTATTATGCTATGTTTTTATGTTATGCTATGTTATTATGCTAGTTTTAGATTTTAAGGACTTCATCCCTTGCATAAAATACTGCTACTACCATGACTTCTGACCCTATCTGCGAGCTTTTGTTTCTTTGAATTATGCTCAGCCATCATTCGACGGATAAATTCTTTCAACTAATAATCTTGGGAGGGGAAAAAAACTGTTGAAATGAAGCACAGTATGGCCATCTTCTTTGATGTCATCCCTGTAAGTTGCCAATGTCGTAAGGGTTAGGTTTTTTATTCCTAAATCTAACTCTTACCCATTTTTACTGTGTCTCTGAAATTTTTTTTTAAGGCCTTATCAAACAGACAGCCCACTGTGCTTCATTTCAACCGAAAAAACTAACACTTGTGTCTTTTATCACCCATTCTGAAATTCAATGACCACACCGGTTTCCGTACATTTGCCTGCGCGGGGTTAGTCTATTTTGCAAGTAGGGGTGGCAGGATAATTGTGTTTACATTTTCCTTACATTTGCCTGTGCGGGGTTAGTCTATTATGCATTTCGCAAGTAGGGGTGGCAGGATAATTGTGTCAACATTTGACAAGGATCAGTGCGTAGCGAGGGGACCCCCTCTCCACCCAGCCCTCCCCACCCAGCGGCGAAAACAAATAAAGGATCAGTGCGTAGCGATTTCTTGTCAGGGTACAGTTTTGCTGGTTTTATGGGCCCTAAACAGGACCGTGGTGCAGTTTTGTGGACAGTTTTGTTGGTTTTGTGGGCCCTAAACAGGACCGTGGTGCAGTTTTGTGGGCCTAAACAGGACCGTGGTGCAGTTTTGTGGGCCCTAAACAGGGCCGTGGTGCAGTTTTGTGGACAGTTTTGTTGGTTTTGTGGGCCCTAAACAGGACCGTGGTGCAGTTTTGTGGACAGTTTTGTTGGTTTTGGGGGCCCTAAACAGGACCGTGGTGCAGTTTTGTGGACAGTTTTGTTGGTTTTTGTGGGCCCTAAACAGGACCGTGGTGCAGTTTTGTGGACAGTTTTGTTGGTTTTGTGGGCCCTAAACAGGACCGTGGTGCAGTTTTGTGGACAGTTTTGTTGATTTTGTGGGCCCTAAACAGGACCGTGGTGCAGTTTTGTGGACAGTTTTGTTGGTTTTGTGGGCCTTAAACAGGACTGTGTGGCAGTTTTGTGGACAGTTTTGTTGGTTTTGTGGGCCCTAAACAGGACCGTGGTGCAGTTTTGTGGGCCCTAAACAGGACCGAGTACAGTTTTGTGGGCCCTAAACAGGACCGTGGTGCAGTTTTGTGGACAGTTAATGGTTTTGTGGGCCCTAAACAGGACCGTGGTGCAGTTTTGTGGACAGTTTTGTTGGTTTTGTGGGCCCTAAACAGGACCGTGGTGCAGTTTTGTGGACAGTTTTCTTGGTTTTGTGGGCCCTAAACAGAACCGTGGTGCAGTTTTGTGGGCCCTAAACAGGACCGTGGTGCAGTTTTGTGGACAGTTTTGTTGGTTTTGTGGGCCCTAAACAGGACCGTGGTGCAGTTTTGTGGACAGTTTTGTGGGCCCTAAACAGGACCATGGTTCAGTTTTGTTGGTTTTGTGGGCCCTAAACAGGACCGTGGTGCAGTTTTGTGGACAGTTTTGTTGGTTTTGTGGGTGCTGAACAGGACCGTGGTGCAGTTTTGTGTGTCTTCTGGGCCCTAAAAAGGACCGTGGTGCAGTTTTGTGGGTTTTCTGGGCCCTAAAAAGAACCGTGGTGCAGTTTTGTTCTGGGCCCTAAAAAGGACCGTGGTGCAGTTTTGTGGGTTTTCAGGGCCCTAAAAAGGACTGTGAGGGGAACAGATCACCAAGGATCGCTGAAGCTATGTACATATCAGGACATACACATGTTCGTTCGTAGCAGCACAATTTAAAGAGGAGGCCAAAATTCTGTAATGTCATGCAGGATACTGTCGAACGGTCTGACTGATGAACTTTATTCCGATGTCGCCACAAAAAGTCACACATGTAGGTATCTTACATGTGTCTCTGTGTTCCGTTTTGACGTTTGTTGCGTTCTTTGGCAGCTTTCCACAACCTCTCTATTCGTTGTGTGTTTGCTCCTGTATTTGGGTTGACAAAATTTGCAGAATGATTCACCATTTTGTGAGTTAAACCTGGCAAATTCTGAATGGTACTATATGCGCGCCATTGATCAGACACAACTGTCGTACCAGGATGAATGTTGGCTATGATAAAGGGCATTAGTGTAGCCGCTGAGCGGTCTGGCACTGGAACCATGAAACACTCACTTGTTTCATGACAAATGCCACCGAATACCCACTGCTGTGGAAATACATGACCGACGTTATTTTTTCTGCATGTGAACACACTTTCATCAATCTCAACCGTCGTATTGGGACCGCCAATTACAGCGGGATTAGCAATAAGTGAATTTGCACAAACCTCACGGAGGTTGCTGTTCCATTTTATGACAGCTTTATTGGCAATTCCTAGCTCTGATTTACAGAAAGCAATGCTAGTCATCTCTTTACTCCAACAGTAAATGAACAGAATAATCTGCCTGAAGGACAGATGTGTGCCCTCTAACCATATGCCAGAAAGAACAGGAATGTCCTGCTGACATGTGCGGCATCTCTAACGATCTTGGCGAACTGTGAGAGACAAACTCATGACATGATTGTTAGCACACAGTCGGACGGTGTGTATAATTCCTCGTTCCTGCAGAAACTGCACACAATTCTTTTTGTTGCATGTAAAATCTGACAACTCCAAGAGATTCATCTTCCACGGCCTTGACACGGCGATTGAATAACACGGTGTTAGATTTGCCGTGCGAATTTAAGAAAAAGTATGGTGCTTCGTGTGGCTACTAAATTTTAACAATCATAATCTGTGGGTGATAAAAGACACATGTACCTAATAAACTATTAATTATAGGCCCCTGTGTAGTTCCTGGCTTTTCTTATGAGGCAGAGACAGAATAGGACTACTGCCCCCTCAGGCATGTTGTACAAGGCAACTTATGAGGCTGGCAACCTCATGAAAACTAAATGATGAAGAAACCACTGCTGCAAAAACATGCAAATGCTCTGCGCAAGCTTCCTGTAAGGGGGGGCCAGCTGCATTGGTGGCTTCATATGGAGCAAAAATGAAAATAAACAAACAATTGTGGATTATGAATGGTGAGATTACTTTATTTTATTTTTTTTTTTTAAGAATACAACTCCAGATTACAAACGGCAAGATCTTATCTAGGGACCCACCTATTGTTTGTGAGGTTGAAGCCAGTAGCTATGCCACATTGAGCACACCAGAAGCCCCAATGTCAAACCTGATTTTCCTTACCAGTAGTTTGTTTTTTTAATCATGTAAAATCATTTAGGAGAATAGAGCGGTTAGAGCACTTGCTTGTGAAGGCAAAATTACCAAGTTCGAAACCTGGTTGCATCAAGATCAGCCTATCCAGCTGTAAAAGTAAATCTACCTGACTTTGCCATGTCTGCAGAATGGGAGAAAGGCTACCACGGCACGCATGGGAAACTAAGAGCCAGGGATCCAGACCTCCAGGACGACCCAAAGTCCGCTGGGAGGACAACATAAGACAATCTTTGAAGGACCGAGGACTAGAATGGAACCAAGCCAGGAGGAAGACAGCCGATAGAATAGTATAGCGCTCTCTCTTACAAACCTGTACACCTCACGGTAGAATAGGAACGACTAAGTAAGTAAGACTTTGCTCCAGAGTTAGGGAAGGCAAAAAGCAGAGAAGAAAGGAATCACTTACCCCACCTTCTAAAGCTGAGACCTAGTATAGGTAAAGCCTCTAACTGTTCACTCGGCTACAGCTGTATCTACTACAGGACTACCTTTACCCTTTAATATTATTTAGCAGGCACTTTGTGATTGACATCTGCTCTCTATAGAAACTGAACACAGGTTTCAGCACTCTACATGTTTGATTTAATCTTCATATTTTCAGGAACGAGACACAAAAAATGAAATATTTGTGGCACCGGTTCTTGGAAAACAGGCTTTCCCAAAAGCCATGCACATAGACCAAGTACCAGAGGTAGTATTTTAGCAATAGCAGTTGTAAATCATATTTTTAGTAATGGAATTACCATCTGTAGGTATATATGAGGTTTTTTTTTTTTTTTTTTTTTTTTTTTTTTTGTTGTGTCTAGTAGGACACCAGAATAACAATCTTGAAACATTCATAGAAGCTTTTTTTTATTTCTCCAGAGAGCTAATGAAATGCAGGAACAATTTCTTTGCTGTACAGCTTGTGTTATGAATGTCAAGGGAAGATTCTTTTAATGTGTAATGTAAGGCCTGATGTTCTGTCACCTTACACTTCTTTATTGTGTGTCCGCAACACCATTGACTCTCATTTCATAGGTTATAGGAAGATGAAGAGGACTGCAGTAAGATGTGGTGAAGGGTAGGTATATTTTAATTAAGGGGGGGAGTGCTTCTTACTTGAACCAAATACAAAGAAAATATATTTACATTACGGCCAAAAGATCTTCATCAGGGATCTCCATTACTCATTATTATTATATTTGGGTTGTTTCTTGTTCTGTTCCCTTCTTAGATTCTAATGTTTACACCCGCAAGTGGCAGCCATTTCATGTTTTCATGGTGCACTCTCTTTTTTGCGGGCATGCTAGGTCTTAGCCGCTTTTACGGATAGTATCCATTTTTTATTTATATTCTTATGTGTCCTACTTAGCTTTCACTTTCTTTCCTTTCCCTGACGAAAGCCTTGTGGTCGCAACGTTGGCTTTTTTCTTTTGTCCTGTACAGACAAATCACCTTTTTTCTATTTTTTTGTTTCATATCCACCCACCATACTCCATGTCTTACTGCAGTTTCCTTCATCTTCCTAGACCTTCAAGTTTTCACAAAACAATCACCAGAAATGCAGTGAAGAAGTTATCATGGAGAAAGAAAAAGCATCAATGATGAGTGTTATAATTGAAGTAGGATCGGTTGATATGGTATAATTCTGGTTACCACATTGATACAGGTATTATGGTCAACTCAAACTGACACAGTGTTGGGCATACAGGTCACCTTGTCCATGGAGTATTGAGGCCCCGACAAGGGACAGTGTTTATGTTGAATGAGAGTGCAAATGTACGTTATGCGAATGGGTGGTACTGTTCTGCAGAGTTGACAAGTAATAAGGCACTCATTCACTCATGTATGAAAGTCAATGATGTCTGGAACTACTGTTGATAATTTCACACATTTAATAGGACGCAAACTCTGATGACACATATATAGTCACTGGAACAGGTTGGCAAAAAACATCACATGCTTGACAAAATGGTCTACGACATCAAATATGCATTCGTATAGAATGTGGATACAACAGAACGTTCGTAGCTAGTCCCTCAGGGTTCTAGTTGTATAACTTTCAAGCCTAACTGACTGATCGCGTCAGTTAATGTTTGCAAACGTTTATTATAAATGGCTCCCTGACAGAACCTCTTCTGTCGAGGAATTACAAGCCGTAAATCAGTAGGCTTATGTGATGACAATCTTAAACCACAGTAGTGGGTTACCATAGTAGACAGATCTCTGTACCATCATCAGATAATAAGGCATTCCTGTTCTCCGAACGATGATCCGCTTAGGCAAAGGCGGGATCCAAAATGGCTTCTATCTCCAGTGAGCGTCGCTCACTGCGAAGATGCATAATTTTTTTTTTTTTTCGTACGCCCGCTAATACTCGAGGCGAAATCTCAGGTTATTATTTATGTCTAACCTGACATTGATTTTTACGTGAGTATCCCTTTATTTCTTGTACAGAAAGCTCTTTTTGTGTAGTTGTTAACTCATACTGGCTACTAGTTGTTGAATCATGCTTTATTTGCTAAATGATGTGAATGTCCACCAGTGGATAAATGTAGATGTTGGGACTGGTGTAGTAAAGTGTAACGATTGTCAACTCATCAAACCCAGCACAGTTTTGGTCATACAGGTCATCTTGTCCTGGAACGTGATGAGGCTCCGACAAGAATGTGAGTGTAAACAATGAGTGTGTATCTGAATGTCAGTACGCGAATGGTAGAATGATTCGATAGAGTTGACAGGTTGGTAGTACATCACTCATACTCACACTGTTCGAATTCAAGAAGTACTGGAACTACGGTGGTCTTTTTATAACATTTAATGGGACGCACACTTGGACAGTACGTGTATGGTTACAGGAACAAATGTCGACATAGACAGCATAATGTTGATCACAGGAATATCATCTTAAGTTAGCATTCATGCTTGGCAAATATCATAATGGAGCATTCGTAAATAAGCATTCAGCGTTCCATCATGTAAATCATCTGGCTTTACTGACTGGGCACGTCAGACCATAACCAATACATAGGAAGGCTCCTAGACCTAACCTCGTCTAGCGAATATTCCTTCACGTAAAGTTCAATATATATATATTTCATAATATAGGAATCCCAGACATGGGTTCTCACATGTAGCAGTGATCTCTTGGTTCATCGAGCGATAGTACAGGCATCCCTTTTTTCTCACTCGATAAATACAAAGTATATGAATTTCAACATGGCTGTTCTCTCTCTCGTGAGCTTCACTCACTATAGAATATAGACCAAAATTAGTCATTCATTAAATGTCCTCATTTCTTCATAGGTTCTCTCATAGAGGTAATTGAATAATATCATACAATCCAGTGCTGATACATAGGAATGTCTTCTTCCTTTGAATGGATATTCTTTTTAAAAGTACCACTGTGCATCTGCTTATCAACAACGATGGCGAAGCCCAAGTTCATAATAAATTGTGGTTTTACCTTTTTATGCGAAATATAACTTTGCCATTCCTTGGCAAAAGAGAATAAACACTGGGGTAAAGTACATACAACATGTCTAAATGATTATCACTTTTCCCCATCCATATATAGATCACTATTTCGGCAAAAAGCCTGCTACAACAAAACTCGGCATCCTCACAGGATGACAGCCATGGATCACACCCTTTGCTAGCGATACTTCCGCTGCATAGCCTTTGACCTTTTCTAGCGACAACCAAATTAGTTCGACTTAGAAATGCAAAGATATCCATATATAAGACAGACTCGTCCTACTCATACAAACACTACGTATAAATTCAGGCCATAGATATACTGAAGCAAGAACAATCTATTCCTACCCAGCCACAGAATAAATCGCAGTAGGCCTAGAGTCGTCTGCGGAGTCCGATCGAAGATGACAGAACTATTTTCAAGGGAAGCAACCCAAAAATGACTTCTCCTTAAGCACTTAAAAAGGAAATACTTTGCTTACAAAATATTTGCGAACATAATAAGAATATAAATGTATTATATTGCAAGATAGTAAAAATTGCCCTTTACAGTCTTACCACACCTCCCGGGAAAAAAAAAAAAAAAATTTTTTTTTTTTTAAATACATCTAGGAGCACCGTAGAATAGGCTCACAACGCAAGAATACTGCGCAGATGAAAATATCAGGAATAACTATAATTCCTAATATGACTGGTGAGAATATATATCTCAAAATCTGAGAGAAATTGTTTCCCTACGAATAAATGTTTCCAGGAAGGTGTGATGTACGTATAATACAATTCTGGTAATTATACAATGCATACCAAAAATTCACACTACAATCTTAAATTTATGATTTATGAAGAAACAATCATCAAAGAACAGCGGTGAATTAACATCAATAAACCGCTAAGTAGCGATACCATCATTCTATTATTAAATTACAAATGTGTATCTTAGTAAAGAAACAAAAAAAAATAACTGTTGTAAAGTTATACATATTAAAAAGATCCAATATTTAACAGTTAAGTGGCATCATGTGGGCATCTGGACAGAATGTCCGCCATCACATTTTCTGAACCACGGATAGCTCGTACCGAAAAATGAAAAGGTTGAAGAGCGATTGCGTATCGAGTTGATCTCGAGCTCTTCAAGTTTTTACTTTGGATAGCCGTAAGAGCTTTTTGGTCAGTTTCCACTACGAAATGCGCGCCCAGAAGGAATCCTTGGAGTTTGAGAATTGACCAAACCATTGCCAATAATTCACGGTCTAAAACCGAGTAATTCCTTTCTGCAGCATTAAGTTTTCTGGATATGTACATTACAGGATGCAGAGTTCCAGAGTACTCTTGCATTAGTGCCGCTCCAATCCCAGTGGATGAAGCGTCACTACGAAGAACAAATGTCTTATCTGTTGTAGGTAACACTAAAATAGGTGGTGATGAAAACATAGTTTTGATCTTCTCTAGTGAAGATTGGCATTCATGAGACCAGTGAACCATGTTAGGCGACCCTTTCTTTAATAGTGTAGAGAGAGGTGCCATGATAGAGGACAGATTCGGAATGAAACGTCCATAAAATTGTATGAGACCTAAAAGACTTCGCACTTGCTTTTTAGTCCTAGGGATAGAGATGTTAAGTATCTTAGTGATATTATGGTCTTCTGTCTTCAAGAAACCGTGACCTACTCGATGGCCTAAGAAAGCAATTTCGCTAAAGCCAATACAAGCTTTAGATGGTTTTGCTGTCAGGTTATACTCACGCAGAGTTGATAATAATTCAACTAATCCTGAATAGTGATCTTCCCAAGTATCGCTGAAAAGACAGATGTCGTCTAGATAAGCAATGACATCTGACCGATACGATAGGATTCGACGCATCATGCGTACAAATGTAGCTGGTGCGTTCATAAGGCCGAAAGGCATAAAATTCCATTGGAAAAGGCCTCTGGGAGTAGAGAAAGCGGTAAGAGGTTTGGCGCGTTCGGATAATGGAACTTGCCAATATCCTTTAGACAAATCAAGTTTAGTGAAAAAATGCGATTTAGAAAGACGAGTAAGTAACTCTTCTAGTAAAGGCATAGGTTCAGCATCGAACTTCGTAACTTGATTCAATTTGCGATAGTCAACGCAAAGACGTATGTTATTGTCTTTTTTTCGAACAATAACCATCGGCGAAGAATATGCAGAAGTGGATGGTTCGATTATTTGTAAATCTATCATTTCATCCAACTCCTTTTCAACCTGTGTTTGGAAATGTATAGGGATAGGATAAGGCCTAACCCTAATTGGAGTATGTTCAGTTAGAACAATGTCATGCTCAATGACATGAGTTTGTCCAGGGATGTCAGTGAGGACATCCTGAAATGTTTGTAACATAGACGAAACTTGTCGCCGTTTCTCCTAGAGACAAATCAGGAGAAACAGTAACGTCTTTCCATGATTCACTAGAATCACTAGTGTCGTCGACCAGGGACTGGCGGCTCCTGAGCCGACCCAGCTGCAATGGGTACCATCCGAAAACCTGAACGAGGGACTTTTTGATTGTACTAGAAATAAAGGGGGATCAAAAAGCGGAAATGTCAGGTTAGACATAAATGATAACCTGAGATTTCGCCTCGAGTATTAGCGGGCGAACGAAAAAAAAAAAAAAAAAAACTAGAATGAAGTGGGATCATTGGAAGCGGGAGATTAACATCCGAAAAACTTGTTTCCTCATCCTGTATTACAGACAGTGATGAGTAATGACCATGTTTGACATGAGAATCGTCCGTTGCCTGGAAAATAGGCTGTAGATAGTCAGGACGTTCATGGAACTCCGTAAGCATATTGATGTGGAAGGTTTTATGCTTCCCGTTAATATCGACGATGTAGTCAACATCTGAAATTTTCGATATTATATCGTACGGACCTTTCCAACTAATAAGGAGTCTATTTTCACGACAAGGTAGCAAAACAAATGCTTTGTCACCAGGACAAAGTTGTCGTAAAGTTCTCTTCTTATTAGCAAATTGTCTTGCCTTCTGCTTAGCAAACTCAGAAGAGGACGTTGCCAATTTGCATGCTTCGATAATCTTTTGTCTCAGCGCGATGACATACTCGTAAGAAGATTTTGTGTCATCGTCAATATTGTCAGCTGTTATAAGATCATGCAGCAAAGACATTGGGCCGCGCGGTCGCGCGCCAAAGACAAGTTCAAAGGGCGAAAACCCTGTATGTTCATTGGGGACCTCTCTGTACGCGAAGAGGGCCGCGGGTAAAACCCTATCCCAATCCTGAGGATGATCCTCAGTTATCTTCCCTAATAAGTTCTTAAGTGTTCTATTTAGTCGCTCGACCATCCCATTGGACATAGGATGATAGATGCTACTCAAAGATCTCTCTATCTGTAGAGTAGACATTACTTGAGACATGGTATCCGATATCAGTTGGGTGCCATGATCTGATAATATTTCTCCGGGGAATCCCAGCCGAGAAAATATAAGCCAAAGAGCATCTGCAATGTCAGCGGTAGTAATGCTCTTTAGAGGGATAGCCTCTGGCCAACGTGTGCACATGTCTACACACGTTAAGATAAACTGATGTCCTCTAGCAGATTTGATCTTGAATGGACCAATGATGTCTATCGCCATTTTCTGGAATGGACGAATAGGAATATCTGCAGCCTGAATAGGCGCAGCATGACGAGGACCTTTGGATTTGACTTCTTGACATACTTTACAGGATCGACAATAGATCCGTATGTCCTTGTTCACAAAAGGCCAAAAGAAAGCCGCAAGAACTCTTGACTTTGTACGGGAAAAACCCATGTGACCAGCACACTGAGAGTCGTGTGCATGTTGTAAGATCTTAACTCTCAAATTCTTGGGTACAAGAATCTGAGAATGACTTGACTTAGTGGAGTCTTGCACCATACGTACAAGTACGCCATTCTTCATTGTAATCCAAGATTTACAATTTGAATCTTTATTCGGATCACCTTTTGTTACAAGAGTGAAGAATTTCTTAAGAGTCGGATCTTCTTCTTGTTGTTTTTATAAACGAGTCACGAGAAATTACCAAGGGATCATCTTGGTTATGCACTTCATTATCTTCAACAGATGAAGTTTCAGGCATATTGAGAGCTTGAGCTCTAGTGACTACTGCATTAGCAGATTGCATATTTTGATTTTCCCAAACGGAAATTTGCTCCGGAGTGCATTCTTGGACTCCGTGAATGCGACCGATGATAAGATCAGCGATCGGATCCGGCAAAAGACATGCGTGTACATCTCCTGTGAAGAAAGGAGTAGCAATCCTAATGATAGCGGTAGAGTATTTCTCTATGGTGCCGCCAAATGTTACGCATTTGACTACTTTGCCTGTAGAATGAGAAGGATCTATGAGTGACTGCCTAACCCCAATAGTTTGTGCATCCAGAATCAAAAAGTACTGAGACTGGATTGTCATTTACTAAACCTTTGTGTAAGACAAGAGAACCTCTCCCATCATGCGCGATTGACGCAGGAAGAGCGGGAAGAGGATGGCCACAGCTTAAAGTAGACACTGTGGTTGGCTCAAATAATGTTTTGCATTGGGGGCACTGAGATGCTCTCCCAAAATCAAAAGCGGCACATGCCATATTATTAGAGTCATCATTATCTTTATTTTGTTTATAGGCTTCGTGGGACTCTTGCTGTGCAGAGTTCGCCTGGTAATGAGCTTTATGTTTTTTGAATTGTGCTCTACCTCTGTTATTATTGCCTCTGTACTTATCATTGTTTCCACTATTATAACCTCTACTCGGGTTTGAATCATAGCTCCTTTGGTTACTATCATCATATTCATTATAATGAGTATCTCGGTAATTATGATCCTGTTGTCTCCATGAAGGAAAACTTGGATAGTTTCTAGAATGACTTCCTTTGCGAAAGTTCCTGTAATTATGACCACCCCTGAATCGAGGGCTGTCAGCTCTTCTCCAGGTATTCGAAGAAGAACCCTGAAATGATTGGTTACCTTGGTTCTGATAACTGTAATAGTTACCTTTTTTATTAAACCTATTTTGAGGTCCTTGGAATTTGTGAGAGTGATTAGGGTTGTATGGTGTTGCAGAAGCAACTGGCATACCTTCTTTAACCTTACTGTTGCTAATGGCTACGTCCGGATGTGCAGTGACGTATTGGGTACAATACTGTTCCATTTCTTTTAGAGACTTAGGTTTACGCTCATGTAAGAATTCGAGGAAAGGTTTATTTATACTTGACATAATCTTGTCTCTGAGTATCAAGTCCATAAGGGCTTCATAAGTCTTTTCTGTTTTGGATAGCTCAATCCAACGATCAAATGTAAGTCGTGTCCTTGCAATGAATTCTGAGAATTCTACACCTGCCTCAGGCACCATTGTCTTAAACAACTTCCGATAACCCTCTTCAGACAACTGATACTTCTTTAATAAGGCTGCCCTAATAACATCATAGTTATCTTTGTCAGCCTCTTCAACCAAACTTAAACTAGTCAGAGAATCACCTTTCAGATTTTCTGATAACTGGTTAGCATATTGTGATTTGTCCACATTATGTGCTCGACACGAGCGTTCAAATCTGTTTAGCCAGAATGTTATGTCATCACTGGAAGGGTTGAACGCTGGTACCTTGACCTTGTAAGTAAAGGGTTTACCATTACCACTAGATGCTTGATTAACATTACTTATGTTTGTTAACTTTAACTTTTCTAACTCAAATGCTAAAAGTTCTTTTTGGTGTTCATGTTCTCTTATTGCTTTTTTTTCTTGAGCTTCAGCTTGTAATTTTCTCTCTTCTGCAGCAGCCTGTAATTTTTTCTCTTCAGCAGCAGCTTCATCTTTTCTTTTCTCTTTTTCCATTTCCATCTGGAATCTTTTTTCATCAGTCTGTATCTGCAATTTCTTTTGTTCATCCTCTCTTTGTAATTTTCTTTCCTCAGCTTCTAATTTCTTTTCTTCAATCAATGCTTTTCTTTCTTCAGCAGCCAATGCTTTGTCATATTGAGCAACTGCCCATTCTTCTAACTGCTGACCAGTCTTATCAAGAGCCCTGCCTTGTGTGATAAAATAATCCAAGGCAGACATCTTGTCTAATAAGATCAGTAATTTGCAAAAGTAAATAAATTTACTTTCTTAGTCTTAATCAAAGACTTTGTATGATAACTTTGTAACCTGTGAAAAATAGTACTTAACTATCCCAATCACTGTGGGAAACAAGCCTTACAAAGGTCTTGTATAAATCCTTATATAATAACAGCTATAAGTTGCTGGTTCACTCTATAATATAAGTGCAGTGCACCAGAAATAGTGTTTTATATCATCAACTGTGTACCTTTAGTAATAGTAATTAACTATCAGTTGATTCTTGTACATCAATTTATATGATCAACTATATTTTAAATAGTGTATGTCGATCAGGCACAAAACAAAACAGTTATACAGAAAAACATGAAAACATTTGCGGAAATGAAATAAATCAAATGGGAAAAACAATAAAAGATAAACCGCAAGAGGATAACAAATACAAATAACGCCACAGTATATAAATATAAATTGAGAATAGAACTGAAAGATAGAATAGGGTAGACCAACAAATTACAAACAAATCAAAACAAACTAAAGAACAGAGGAATATTACAAAAACAACAATGAGTACAGACTTCACAGCTAACACTAATAGCAACAGCTGTCGCAGCAAATTTCCAATGAAGAAAATTGCACCTATAGAAACGCACACATCAGACCCTCTATTACGTGGGATACTCTGCTGTGTGACACCGCCCAACCGAAACAACAACCCGCTGGATACAAACAAATATCACATATAAATAGTTAAACATAAATACATAAATGCATAAATAGTATGGCAATATGATGTAAATAGAGTGTTGCAGAAAGAATGTGTTGGAATGAAGGCTCAGTTACACTGCCTAATAGTACAGTACTGTGGTACTTTATTAAACAAATACTTCTGGTCTAATTATTTTAAATTCAACACAGAAATAGAAGCTCCATCGTTGATTTGAATGATAACAATCAATGTAGGACTTCTCAGTTCAATAACATTTCCTTTCGCAAACACTGTCAAATATTCTCCAGTCCTGATGTGTAATGTTCTATGTTTCAACCAAGCTCGCTGTGTAACACTGTCAGTTGTATGGCAAATGTCCAATGAACCAAATGTCAACAAACCCTGACCTAGTTACTGCATACTCTCGACAGGACAGGTCACGCTGACATCACTGTAGAGTTGTACTGTTGATGTATTTGTGTGTCGTAACAGACCCCAAGGAACGTCTGGTCTCAGTAGTTTACTTCTCAATATGGTCACTGTGCAGGTTGACCCAGGAAGCTGGCACACCAGTTGTTAAAGCTCTTTTTGTGTGTAGTTGTTAACTCATACTGGCTACTAGTTGTTGAATCATGCTTTATTTGCTAAATGATGTGAATGTCCACCAGTGGATAAATGTAGATGTTGGGACTGGTGTAGTAAAGTGTAACGATTGTCAACTCATCAAACCCAGCACAGTTTTGGTCATACAGGTCATCTTGTCCTGGAACGTGATGAGGCTCCGACAAGAATGTGAGTGTAAACAATGAGTGTGTATCTGAATGTCAGTACGCGAATGGTAGAATGATTCGATAGAGTTGACAGGTTGGTAGTACATCACTCATACTCACACTGTTCGAATTCAAGAAGTACTGGAACTACGGTGGTCTTTTTATAACATTTAATGGGACGCACACTTGGACAGTACGTGTATGGTTACAGGAACAAATGTCGACATAGACAGCATAATGTTGATCACAGGAATATCATCTTAAGTTAGCATTCATGCTTGGCAAATATCATAATGGAGCATTCGTAAATAAGCATTCAGCGTTCCATCATGTAAATCATCTGGCTTTACTGACTGGGCACGTCAGACCATAACCAATACATAGGAAGGCTCCTAGACCTAACCTCGTCTAGCGAATATTCCTTCACGTAAAGTTCAATATATATATATTTCATAATATAGGAATCCCAGACATGGGTTCTCACATGTAGCAGTGATCTCTTGGTTCATCGAGCGATAGTACAGGCATCCCTTTTTCTCACTCGATAAATACAAAGTATATGAATTTCAACATGGCTGTTCTCTCTCTCGTGAGCTTCACTCACTATAGAATATAGACCAAAATTAGTCATTCATTAAATGTCCTCATTTCTTCATAGGTTCTCTCATAGAGGTAATTGAATAATATCATACAATCCAGTGCTGATACATAGGAATGTCTTCTTCCTTTGAATGGATATTCTTTTTAAAAGTACCACTGTGCATCTGCTTATCAACAACGATGGCGAAGCCCAAGTTCATAATAAATTGTGGTTTTACCTTTTTATGCGAAATATAACTTTGCCATTCCTTGGCAAAAGAGAATAAACACTGGGGTAAAGTACATACAACATGTCTAAATGATTATCACTTTTCCCCATCCATATATAGATCACTATTTCGGCAAAAAGCCTGCTACAACAAAACTCGGCATCCTCACAGGATGACAGCCATGGATCACACCCTTTGCTAGCGATACTTCCGCTGCATAGCCTTTTACCTTTTCTAGCGACAACCAAATTAGTTCGACTTAGAAATGCAAAGATATCCATATATAAGACAGACTCGTCCTACTCATACAAACACTACGTATAAATTCAGGCCATAGATATACTGAAGCAAGAACAATCTATTCCTACCCAGCCACAGAATAAATCGCAGTAGGCCTAGAGTCGTCTGCGGAGTCCGATCGAAGATGACAGAACTATTTTCAAGGGAAGCAACCCAAAAATGACTTCTCCTTAAGCACTTAAAAAGGAAATACTTTGCTTACAAAATATTTGCGAACATAATAAGAATATAAATGTATTATATTGCAAGATAGTAAAAATTGCCCTTTACAGACAGGTGTCCCTCGCCATTCAGGCAAATACTCGCCGATTTCGGAGGTACCCATTGCAGCTGGGTCGGCTCAGGAGCCGCCAGTCCCTGGTCGACGACACTCCTTCAAATGTTCTCGCCAGGTCTCGAGTTAATCCAGTCCAAATCCTGGTCGACGAAAATATACGAGATGCATAATGAAGCATAAGTAAAGGGCTCTGTTCTTCTTCTTCTTCGTTCGTCCTGAAAAGGACATTGGTTGCGTTGTGTCCGTTTACAGCGAAGCTGCGATATTTGCGCCTTTCGGCCGACACATCCGACTTCAGCACGGCATTTTTGGTACCGGGTTAGCCTTCCCTCTTCGATCCCTACTCGCTCAGCCAGACTGCAGTGATGCAGCCTGTTTCCAGGACCACCACTTGGAGGTGGAGTAGGGTCCTGGTCAGCTCTGGTTCGCTGACCCTGACGCAGTCTAGCTATGGGTCGCTAACTGCATTTCTCACTGTTGACGCGTCTTGGGTCCCTATTCTGTTCATAAACATCGATAATGCTGTGTAGATTATATAGATAATAATGCAATGTACATAATAGATATTGGTGCTGCTAGCACAATGTCGTCAATAAAGAATTCAGCCCACTCATATGCAGACCATATCCCTGGCTGCAGGTCCAGGCATAACGAAAAAGTTCAGTAAATGTCTTTCGTTACCTTAACATCCTAGAAAACACTAGAAAAATAGCACACGCCATCCTCTGGCGCTAAGAATATATTCTGGGGAGGAACATAGACATAATAGTCACACAGCAGACGTCGCCTTTCCCCAGAGTTACACAGAGCACATATCAACGGACATCTGTCGGGGCAGCAAACACAAGAACTCCCCATGACGGAAGTCTTCTTCAACAACCTCCAATACGACGCATGCCCAGTAGCGCGTGACCCCCAGAGTTCAACTCAAGATGGGCCGACGTCGTTAAAGACAATAAGATACAAGACCAAATCGCCTTAAAAGACAGGAATAAACCTCAACTTAGGTTATAAACATTCCCAGAAAGACTGATCCGTTCTGACCATACACGAAAAATAATTCGAGGTAAATCTTAGTATTCATATAAGACCCAAGAGAAGGTAATAGACACAATAAAATGTACCAACAACTAAATCAAGGGTTATGTACCTTTGACTAACAACAAAAAGTGTTAACAGACAAATAAATATCTTTCTATATATATATCTCTATATTCATTGCCTACAAAAGAATCTGTGCGTAACAGACTACCACACCCCCCGGAAAAAAAAAATGAAAATCATTTTTTTTTCATCTAAGAGCAACATACAATAGGCTCACAACGCACGAATAATGCGCAGATGAGAAATATCAGTAATTTATATAATGCCAAATAGGCTAAGTCGACGAATAGATCGACAAGTGAGAATATATATCTCAACATCTCAGAGAAAGTATTTCTCTAAGTATAAACATTTCCAGAGAGGTGTCACCAACTTATACTACAATACTGGCAATATCAAAATGTATGAAAGTCTATGATGTCTGGAACTACTGTTGATAATTTCACACATTTAATAGGACGCAAACTCTGACAACACATATATAGTCACTGAAACAGGTTGGCAAAAAACATCACATGCTTGACAAAATGGTCTACGACATCAAATATGCATTCGTATAGAATGTGGATACAACAGAACGTTCGTAGCTAGTCCCTCAGGGTTCTAGTTGTATAACTTTCAAGCCTAACTGACTGATCGCGTCAGTTAATGTTTGCAAACGTTTATTATAAATGGCTCCCTGACAGAACCTCTTCTGTCGAGGAATTACAAGCCGTAAATCAGTAGGCTTATGTGATGACAATCTTAAACCACAGTAGTGGGTTACCATAGTAGATAGATCTCTGTACCATCATCAGATAATAAGGCATTCCTGTTCTCCGAACGATGATCCGCTTAGGCAAAGGCGGGATCCAAAATGGCTTCTATCTCCAGTGAGCGTCGCTCACTGCGAAGATGCATAATGAAGCATAAGTAAAGGGCTCTGTTCATAAACATCGATAATGCTGTGTAGATTATATAGATAATAATGCAATGTACATAATAGATATTGGTGCTGCTAGCACAATGTCGTCAATAAAGAATTCAGCCCACTCATATGCAGACCATATCCCTGGCTGCAGGTCCAGGCATAACGAAAAAGTTCAGTAAATGTCTTTCGTTACCTTAACATCCTAGAAAACACTAGAAAAATAGCACACGCCATCCTCTGGCGCTAAACAAATAAATATCTTTCTATATATATATCTCTATATTCATTGCCTACAAAAGAATCTGTGCGTAACAGACTACCAATCAACAAGATAAAGAACAGACAAACTGTGTTCTTTGGGGTGTGTCATAAATTAGAAAAAAATTTGTAGAAAAGCTGGTAAATTGATAAAGTAGGCACTAATAGTAAATTTTTTTTTATTAAAGAAGAAGAAAGGGAAGAATATTATCTCAATAAACTGACCATAAGTCAAGAAGAAATAAGGGAATGACTGTTACCTTAATAAATTGACCTATGGAAGACAGAGAAGAAGACAAATAAGAGGGGAAGAATATTACCTCAGTAAACTTACCATAAGATAAAGAGGAAGAAAAAATGAGAGAAGAGACTTCCCTCAGTAAATTGACCATAAAACAAGGAAGAAAAAGGGAAGACTATAACCTCAACTAACCATAAGACAAGGAAGAAAAAGGGAAGACTATAACCTCAACTTACCATAAGACAAGGAAGAAAAAGGGAAGACTATAACCTCAACTAACCATAAGACAAGGAAGAAAAAGGGAAGATTAAAACTTCAACTAACCATAAGGGAGAAAAGGGGAACACTATAACCTCAACTAACCATAAGACAAAGGGGAACACTATAACCTCAACTAACCATAAGACAAGAAAGAAAAGGGGAAGATGATAACCTCAACTAACCATAAAACAAGGAAGAAAAGGGGAAGACGATAACCTCAGCTAACCATAAAACAAGGAAGAAAAGGGGAAGACTATAACCTCAACTAACCATAAAACAAGGAAGAAAAGGGGAAGACTATAACCTCAACTAACCACTTTTAAATGTTTAGGAGCAAGGATTACATAAAAGTGCTTGAAGAATGGACCGAAGAATGGATAACATGAAAGGGCGTGAGGAGAGGGAGGCAGACAGTATGTAGAAGAATGAATGTACGAGCAAGGGTAACATAAAAGTGTATCAGAAGAGTGGACAGAGATTATGTAGAAGGATAACATAAAAAGGCAAAAGAGGAGTGGAAAGCAGAAAGAAGGTAGAAGAATGGGTAACACAAAGTTGCATGAGAAGAGGAAGGCAGACAGAATGTAGAAGAATGGATAACATAAAGGGCATGAGGAGAACAAAATAGAGCAAGTATGTGAAGTGAGACAAGCAGATTCTGAGGTAAAGGAAACAGCTTAATTAGTACAAAAAAGATGTAAGAACTAAACTGTAGATTAAGCTTTATAAGAGTTCATGCAACAATAAACCGCAAATAAACATCCTCATTATGAACAGAAAAGTCACAATTTCATATAGATAATGTAGGCTCTTTTTAATATTTCAACTGAAAGTAGTAGCATCAGGAACTGTTTGTCTAGGAGAAGCCGTACTTTTCTTGTATTCTAGGAGACATGTTATCATCTTCTTGATGCGCTGTAACGACATGATATGAGTGTTGTCATTTATTTTTAAATCCAGGACAAAGGGCACAAATTAGCAATGCCAGCAAAGACAAAGAAGAAAAGCTTATTTGCTCAACACATTGAGGCTCAGAGTACAAGGCCTTTTGGGGTAGAGCCAGTTCCACAAAGATATGCATCAGTGTTTAAAAATGAGAGAAACCCTCAGACAGGATCAACTCATTTTGGAGCATCTCAGTTAGGTAAGTGTTGTCAAGGAAACCATTTTTATTCAGACCATTCATTGTTTAATAAAACCAAAATGGAAAAATTATAAAGGAGTTAGTTGTAGAAATGAACAATACACTAGTAAAAAAAAATCAGAATCTTCAACTCACATGACAAGTCAGTCCTATTGTATGGCTCTGAAACATAGAGAACAAGAAGAAGTTAAGCCTTTGATAAATGTATGCTAGTATATAATAGAAGAACTAGATCACCAATGTGGACTGATGACAAGAACCAGACAGGTGCTCATGAAACAAGAGATGAGAAGACGACGCTGGCAGTGGATAGTACACATTGAAGAAACCTATTGATAGCATTACAAGACACTCCTTGTTCTGGAATCATCAGGGGAAGAGAACAAGAGGGAGACCAAAAAACACATGGAGAAGAGAACTGGAGACAGAAATGCAAGGGATGAGGAAGACTTGGATGGCAGGGAACAGGAGGACTTGGATTGCAGGGGAGAGGAGGCCTTGGATGGCAGGGGAGAGGAGGACTTGGATGGCAGGAGGACTTGGATGGCAGGGGACAGGAGGACTTGGATGGCAAGGGACAGGAAGACTTGGATGGCAGGAGGACTTGGTTGGCAGGGGACAGGAGGACTTGGTTGGCAGGGGACAGGAGGACTTGGTTGGCAGGGGACAGGAGGACTTGGTTGGCAGGGGACAGGAGGACTTGGTTGGCAGGGGACAGGAGGACTTGGTTGGCAGGAGGACTTGGTTGGCAGGGGACAGGAGGACTTGATTGGCAGGGGACAGGAGGGCATTGTTGGCAGGGAACAGGAGGACTTGGTTGACAGGAAGACTTGGTTGGCAGGGGACAGGAGGACCTGGTTGGCAGGGGACAGGAGGACTTGGTTGGCAGGGGACAGGAGGACTTGATTGGCAGGGGACAGGAGGCCTTGGTTGGCAGGGGACAGGAGGACTTGGTTGGCAGGAGGACTTGGTTGGCAGGGGACAGGAGGACTTGGTTGGCAGGGGACAGGAGGACTTGGTTGGCAGGGGACAGGAGGACTTGGTTGGCAGGGGACAGGAGGACTTGGTTGACAGGAAGACTTAGTCGGCAGGGGACAGGAGGACTTGGTTGGCAGGGGACAGGAGGACTTGGTTGGCAGGGGACAGGAGGTCTTGGTTGGCAGGGGACAGGAGGACTTGGATGGCAGGGGACAGGAAGACTTGGATGGCAGGGGACAGGAGGACTTGGATGGCAGGGCACAGGAAGACTTGGATGGCAGGGGACAGGAGGACTTGGATGGCAGGGGACAGGAAGACTTGGATGGCAGGAGGACTTGGTTGGCAGGGGACAGGAGGACTTGGTTGGCAGGGGACAGGAGGACTTGGTTGGCAGGGGACAGGAGGACTTGGTTGACAGGAAGACTTGGTTGGCAGGGGACAGTAGGACTTGGTTGGCAGGGGACAGGAGGACTTGGTTGGCAGGGGACAGGATGACTTGGTTGGCAGGGGACAGGAGGACTTGGTTGGCAGGGGACAGGAGGACTTGATTGGCAGGGGACAGGAGGACTTGGATGGCAGGGGACAGGAGGACTTGGTTGGCAGGGGACAGGAGGACTTGGTTGGCAGGGGTCAGGAGGACTTGGTTGGCAGGGGACAGGAGGACTTGGTTGGCAGGAGGACTTGGTTGGCAGGGGACAGGAGGACTTGATTGGCAGGGGACAGGAGGACTTGGTTGGCAGGGGACAGGAGGACGTGGTTGGCAGGAGGACTTGGTTGGCAGGGGACAGGAGGACTTGGTTGGCAGGGGACAGGAGGACTTGGTTGGCAGGGGACAGGAGGACTTGGTTGGCAGGGGACAGGAGGACTTGGTTGGCAGGGGACAGGAGGTCTTGGTTGGCAGGGGACAGGAGGACTTGGGTGGCAGGGGATAGGACTTGGTTGACATGGGACAGGAGGAGTTGGTTGGCAGGGGACAGGAGGACTTGGATGGCAGGGGACAGGAGGACTTGATTGGCAGGGGACAGGAGGACTTGGTTGGCAGGGGACAGGAGGACTTGGATGGCAGGGGACAGGAGGACTTGGTTGGCAGGAGGCCTTGGTTGGCAGGGTACAGGAGGACTTGGATGGCAGGGGACAGGAGGACTTGGATGGCAGGGGACAGGAGGACTTTGTTGGCAGGGGACAGGAGGACTTGGTTGGCAGGGGACAGGACTTGGTTGGCATGGGACAGGAGGACTTGGTTGGCAGGGGACAGGAGGACTTGGATGGCAGGGGACAGGAGGACTTGGTTGGCAGGGGACAGGAGGACTTGGATGGCAGGGGACAGGAGGACTTGGATGGCAGGGGACATGAGGACTTGGATGGCAGGGGACATGAGGACTTGGATGGCAGGGGACAGGAGGACTTGGCATGAGTTTGTTGAAGGCTATCCCTTCTACAGCCAGTTACCAACAGGAAATAAAGACAAGAATACAGAAGGCTCTTTGTGTCCACCATTTTGCTAGTTACACTGCTTCATCGCTGGAGGCAGCTTTGTCATCAAGCCATATTTTTTCTTTTAGTTATGTTGCCATTTGTTGCTGTTGTTATTCATGTTAGTTTCTGTGCATTGGTATTTCTGTTCTGTTTAGTATTTTTGTTTATTGGTTAATTATTAATTTTTTTTTTACACGTCTTCATTGTCCTTTGTCATTATCTCAGGCTTTTTTTGTTTCTTGTCTTTGTTTCCTGTTTGTGAGTCTGGTTACCCCTAAACGTCTTGTGTTTAGAGCAAGATTGTGGAGTTGGGCCAAAAAAATCTTCAGATTCCGACTCCTGAAATTTTAGATGTCCGACTCTCGACTACAGTTATTTTTACTAGTCCTATGGCATAAAATTTGGAGTTGGAGTCTGGGCATGTTTTACCGACTCAGGCTCCACAACTCCCAACTCCACAGCCCTGGTTTAGAGCATACTGTTCATTTTTAACACTGACTCCAGTACTGTTTATTTATTTAACTTTCTCTCATCAGTTTTACAGCAGGCCCCCTTTGTTGTTTACACATATTGTTTTCAGTATAGGGAATGAGAGAAATAAGAGGTTGAGAACATTTATTATACCTTAAGCCTTGAGTCAGAGGCAGAAGGGGGTATTTAGAGTTGTTAATTCATTTTTTTTTAGGTGGTGTTACTATGTTTACTGTTTTTCTTTCTTGGAGTCTTAAGTTAGGACGTGCTTTGCATGTCCTAGAAAATTTGGCTATCTTTGTCCTCTGTGAAGCTTCATATGCTGCCTAGCATCAGGTTAGTTTTTTTCTTGATAGCCCTGACAACCTTTTACATTTTCTCGCAATGTTCATATTTTGTATATATGTTTTAAGATCATTTCATGTAACTAATAACCATCCTGCTTCTAGCTGTGCCTGGGTCTTGTGTCGTTGATGGAGTGGGCTTGAGTGTCTCCAGCAGTCAGTCGGAATCATGGAAGATTCATGATGAAAATATGGAGAAGTTGTCTGCCTTGTCTGAAGGAGAAATTTTAGAGGAGCAACAAAAATTGCTTCAGATGCTGGGTAGGGGCTTTTAATATTGTAACTGTTAAGTCCTCATAACAGACTGTTATTTTCCATTCTTGTGTGTGACATAATTTTTCATTGTTACTTAAATTTGCATTTGGTAACTTGTGTTTGATGCCAAATTCCAAGAGTCTTAGTCTTGGCATCAAATGTAAGACTAGCAGGAATGGACATAAGATTATGCATCCATCGTGTATACAACCAGACGTTAAAGGGATAATTAGCATTCATACCCTATGAAATTTGCTTAGGGGGACTGAGCACCTATGGGTTTGCCCGGCGTGCAGTGATGTCCATTCTGATCAACAATAACGATGTGTTTAATAGTGTTTTGTTTAGAAGACATAAATGAGAGCTTGCGTGGAATAGGATTGATATGGTAGCATGAAATCACTAATGTGAAACTGATGGAAAGAACCAAACATCAGTGGGAGAGGCATCGAGAAGATGCTAAGGTTGGTTAGTACAAACATTTTTTTAAAAAGCAGCCGATGCCATTACAGGGCAGTTTCTGGAATCCCCATGGTATGAGAAATAGAGGGAGACAAAAAAAAACACACCTAAAGAGAACAGGAGACTGACATGACAGAGAGAAAAAGGACATGGAAAGTCCTTTATTTGGATCACACAAGGAAATAGGAAGGCGTGGCATGTTTTGTTGGGGGTCCTGTTTTTCTTGGGGAGCTGAAAGTTATTGATGATGATGTATGGGAAATACTGTTTTTTTATGGGGGTATTTGTTAGTAATAAGTGTATAATGCCCTGACTAGTTGGGGGGGGGGGGGAATGGGGGGGGGGGGGGGCTTCTTATGAGATGAAGGAAGAATAGAACTACTGCTCCTTCAGACATGTCGTACACGGTGACCTAATTAATGAGGTTGTGCTTGGGGCTGGTAACCTCATCGTGTAAAACAAATTATTACAGAAATCATTGCTTCAAGGGCATGTTAATTCTTTGTGCGGACGTCCTGGGGGGGGGGGGGGGGGGGGGGGGGGGGGGGGGGGGAGGGGGGCAGATGCAATGGTGGCTCCAATCTCCATAGGGAGCTAACAGGAAAATAATGATTATACAGAAACAGTATTACACAGTTGGAGGGACAGACAATGATATCAAAATAAGAATGCTGTTGCGGGTCTTTTAGGTTGATTATCTGATGAGTAATACTTCTTGATCACTCTAGCCAATCCCAATAGAGGTATGTTACTGAACCACGCATACAACCAGTCTCCACCAACGATATAGTCACCAAAAGGCCAGGTTGGACAAATGAACGCTGAATTTATTCACACATAAGGTTCTCCGTACATTTAAGCAGAAAAGCCATATTATCCTTTGGCAATATATAGATATATAATCAGTCAGCAGTAGCTCAGTAATGTCTGTAGATAAACGCTGTCCTCGACAAGTTTCCACAATTTTAATGTACTCACATTCTTTACAGAATCATCTTCATTTCTTTCATACAAGAAACTAGTCTTACCACACAGAGGTATATGGGTAAGCTAGTGATGGAACAACATAATGAAGATCTAGTGAAACCACATAATTCTCAGGAGCTTATAACACACACGCCCACCTGCCTTGAAGAACACACAGAAAAGACCCAGAAAGATCCTTCACTTCTGCTAACACTGACCGTAGACTTTTGTTACTCGGCCCAAAAGGCAATGACGTACTTCCTGTAACCAATAGTCACCGGTCATAAACAAATATGACTGCTTGTCAAACAGATTTGATATCGACAGACATGTTATGAATTTTACTCATAACATCTACCCTTCCCCCCCCCCCCCCGTTCCCCATTCAAATAATGGAAACGAAGTTTTCATTATTTACGTGGTGTGAGTTCAGACATCACTGGAGTGAAAAGATGGTAACATCAAGTTTCACTGTTAGTAGAACTAGTATAGCACCCAGGTTTGTGCCACAGAGTAGGCAAATAAACACTCGAGGTGTGGACATTAGTAAGAAAATTACCAAAGCCATTGACTACAGAGGACATAAATCATTTTAACAGCAATGTGAGGTAACCATAGCAAGATCAGCCAACATGTAAGAAAAAAATATTATGATGATATCAGTCCAGGCATTCCCATACTGCACACCGTCCAAAACACCTATCTGTCACGTCAAGTAACAGTAATCACTAAATTTCATCTTAATTAATCGTCACAATGCAAAGCATTAAAATAGATATACTTATGTAATAGAAACAATAGATGACATGAGGCAAACAACCAACCAATAAGGTGTATGACTGCGACATTTTTGTCAAATGAATAAAATTAAGTGTAGCTCAGAATTATATGTCATCACCATAACATAATCGTAAGAGAAGCAATGCAATCTTGTATAAGACACATTTGTGTAGGCAATAGATAAGACCAAGCCTAAGTGTTGTATCAATAGATAATAGTATGGCGTAACAGCCCATTACTGTTGCAAAGTTAAGTGTGAGTGTGACATAAATTTGTGTCAAAGACTCATCAATTTCAGGTGAATTCACATTAATCACCTCTTAATATTACACATAATAGTTAAAGTCTATAAGGAAATGTCATTCCACTAATCAATAAATGTTTATACACTGTCTTTAGACGTATGTTGAAATCCATCGTTGATCATGTCCATGATTGTTCTCAATGCGATATTACGTCAGTACGAATCCAAATGTCCATACACACAGTAATCAGCAGTCGAAAATTAGTCCAATAGGATATTTTGTAATTATGTCTCTTTGATATTTCGAGTCAGTCATTTCAGAGTTACAGCCCTTTAAGTGGAGAGTTATTCCAATGAAAATTGACAACACATGTCCGTACCATAAATGTCTGGAAATGACACCATTTTAAACATTGTACATAAGGTGTGTTCGAAAGTCTGTAACTTGACTATAAGCACTGTCATTAAGGCACAGCATCTATACAGAGTGCGCTGAGTTCAACAAGATATTACACCATTTCGAGCATTGGAGAATTTATCATCATCCTGTTGCTGTGTGAACCGCTTACTCATATCAGCCATGTGATCACTGTACAAATTTAGTATTGTCATACGAAGACATTATTATAAACGTCGTAGTTTCTTTATTAGGACATCATGAAGTTTGTTCAAGAATTAGTTGTAAAGTTGATAGGTGATATAGGGTCTTTTATACACCTTGAGAGAACATCAGCTAAGACATTTTGGCTTCCCTTAATTGCCTAATTGCCTTTATGTCATAGTCATATGGTTGAAGTCCGTGTGTTACCGGGGCCCGAAAGGGGAGCAAAGAATAGTAACACTGCACCCTACCACGCATGTCGTAAAAAGCAACTAAGGAGGGTATGGGCATGGGGCTGTTTACCCCATCCCGTAAAAACTTCGCACAGTGGGCTGATCACCTGCTTGCCAACCAATCTGATTACGGAAACAATGATAGATTGTTTGGTCTGTTTTTGTTCCACAAAGACGCCACTAGGCGTGGTGGAAACAGCGATAGATTGATCAATTTGTTGTTGCCCTAAGACGCCACTAGGCGTACTGGCCACATACTGCTTTGTCGGTTGATGGCTAAGAATGGAAGAAGAAGAAGAATATGGTTGAAGTGCGAGCGAGGCTCTAGCTGCTCTTTCGTTTTTGAATCTCGCTGTCTTGAGATATGCCAACGCTTTCTGGTCTATCTCCAGGGTGAATTGTGCTCCCATCAGGTACCGTTGCAACTTTGTAAAACAGAAGACTATCGCCAGGAGCTCCCTCTCAACAGTGGGATACCGTTGCTCTGTAGGCAATAATTTGCGGCTGACATATAGTGTTGGGTGCATGTAGTCTCCAAAATGCTGCATCAGCGTTCCCCCGATCCCTTTAGCAGAAGCGTCTACTCTGAGGGTAAAGGGAAATCGAGCGTCAGGTAATCTCAAAATTGGTGATTTGGAAAAGCACATTTTAAGTAAATTTAAAGCCGCATCGCACGCCTGTGACCAGATAATTCCGTTTGGTGAGTCCTTCTTTACCAACGAGGACAAAACTGAAGTAATATCAGAAAAATTTGGTAAGAATTTTCTATAGAAATTCACCAAGCCTAACAGACTGCGGACTTGTTTCTTAGTTCTAGGAATTTCAATATTTTTGAGATAGTAGAATCCTCAGGTTTAAGAAACCCACCTCCTACTTTATGACCAAGAAAAGAAGTTTCAGTGAATCCTATTCTTGTCTTAGAAGGTCTAGTAGTAAGATTATGAAGACGCAAGGTATTCAACAAAGACTGAATTCCGAGAACGTGTTCCTCCCAGGATTGATGGAATAGACAAATATCCTCAATATATGTAATTAAGTCATTCCGATCAGAGAAAAGTCTGTGCATCATGCGAACAAAGGTAACAAGACCGAACGACATAAAATTGAATTGAAACAATCCTAATGGTGTAGCGAAAGCTGTATAAGGCTTAGCCTTGTCTGATAATGGCACTTGCCAATAACCTTTCGACAAGTCAATATTTTGTAAAGAATGTAGCTGTAGCCAATCTATCAAGAAGAGATTCTAACAAGGGTAATGGTTCAGCGTCTTGAATCATGACAGCATTTAAACGCCTGAAATCTATGCAAATATGAATAGATTTGTCCTTCTTCCTAATCAAAACCATAGGAAAACTGTATGGAGAATGTGATGGTTCAATTATTTTTAATTTGCTCATTTCTTTTATTTCTTTCTGTACCTGTGATTGTAAATGAATAAGTATAGGATATGGTTTAAGTTTGATAGGTCTGAAATCTGTTAGCACAATATCATGTTGGATGATATCTGTATGCCCAGGAACATCCGTGAGCCCATCAGAAAAAGATTGCAATAATTGAGACATCTGCTTTTTCTGATGAGAAGCAAGAGTTGGTGCAATAGAAATATCTTTCCAACTCTCCGTAGCTAAAAGATGTACCATAGGTAAGGATAAGAGTGGTTCAGTACCATCAGATAAGTCAGACCCTTCCTCCTGAATTACCGCCAAGGAAGAGCAACGATCAACAGATTCGTCAATAGCTTCAAAGACTGGTTTAAGATGTGGAGGACGAGTATGATTGTAACATGTTAATATGAAAAATTTTCTCTTTTCCATTAATATACAAAACATAGTCAACATCTGACAATTTATCAATAACCTTATAAGGTCCCCTCCATGATCCAAGTAATTTATTGTCCTTGTTTGGAAGTAATACATAGGCCTCATCACCTGGCCATAATTGGCGTAGTTTTCTGTTTTGATTGACAAACAATCGAGCTTTTAATTTCACCTTTTCTGACGCTTCCACTGCTATTTGGCATGTGTCAATAATCTTTTTTCTTAAATTGACAACATATCGGTAAGAGGTTTGAACATCTTGATCCATGTCAGCTCCAACCAACAATTGTTTTAAAATGGACATAGGTCCTCTAGGTTTTGCACCAAAGACCAACTCAAATGGCGCGAACCCAGTGTGTTCGTTAGGAATTTCTCTATAAGCAAAGAGAACTGCGGGCAAAACTCTGTCCCAATCCTGTGGATATTTAGTGGTAACTTTACCTAACATCTGTTTCAAAGAACGGTTGAGCCGCTCAATTTTACCATTCGAGGCGGCGTGATATATAGAACTAAGAGAATGATCAATATCGAACATTTTCATCAGCTGTTTCATTACGTCAGATACGAATTGAGTCCCCTTGTCTGATAAAATGTTTTCGGGGAAAACCCAATCTGCTGAAAATTTAAAATAGCGCATCTGCAACGTCGACAGTTGATATGGACTTAAGAGGTATCGCTTCTGGCCAGCTGGTGCACATATCAATGCAGGTCAGCACATATTTTTGCCCTCTAGCTGACATGACCTTTAATGGACTAATAAGGTCAATAGCCATCTTTGCGAAGGGCCACAAGGAAATATCAGATGCCTGGATAGGGGCATTATGCTTAGGCCTTTTAGTTGCCACACCTTGGCAAACTGTGCATGTATGACAAAAAGTTTTGACATCCCTTGTTACACCAGGCCAAAAAAAATGCGACAAAACTCTCTGTTTTGTTCTTGCGATACCTAAATGACCTGCGCAATTAATGGCGGGGGCATGTCGTAAAACAAATGGTTGAAAGCAAGCTGGTACCATAATCTGTTTTTTCACAGATGTACAATCCTGAAAATTTCTTATTAAAATGCCATTCTTTAAAGTGTACCAATGTTTAGCATTATCATCAAACATCACATCATCTGATTTTGCAACCTGAAAAACTTTCTTTACGGAATCATCCTCATTTTGTCTCTGAATGAAGGACTCCTTATCAATCAGTTCCACCTGTAATTTATCATCATCTTCTTCCTGTTGATCATCATTTTCCCAATCATTATAATTATCCTTATCATTACTATGATCTTAATCATTCACCAAATCCTCAGTCTCATCTCCATCATTCATCACCTCTTATACAACATTATCACTTTGTTTGTGATGATCCAATTCAGCACGAGCCTGAGCTCTGGTTGAAACAGCATTTGCACTTATCAGATGCTGTTGTTCCAATTTTTAAATATCTTCCCTAGTGCATTCACGAAGACCTGGGATATTTCCTAAGGTTATTCCAGCAATAGGATTATTTAATAGGCACACAAGAGTTCTCCCTGTACTGCCTCTGGTTTGATAATCATTAGGCCTGAAAGAGGATTGTTGATTAAAATATCCATCATCATTGTAATAGTTATAATTTCTCTGAGGCTGTTGGAATTTTTTGTTAAAATTATATCTGCCTCTGTTAGTGCCATAATTATGATCTCTGTTCACTTGATAGTTCCTGTCCATACTGTTTGATCTCTGCCTAGGTGAATTATAGTTTACAGTCCTAGCAGATGCCACTGGTAGGGAATCTTTAATGTTATTTTTACCAAGATTCCTACCCGGATGTGCAACTTAATTTGACGACCAATAATTTCAAGGTTAGACAAAGTTTCAGGTTTTCTTTCCTGTAGAAATGACAAAAAGTCGCCACTAATTGAAGATAAAACCTTGTCTCTCAGAATCAAATCAGATAGCCCCTCAAAAGTTTTTTCAATTTTGGACAAATCAACCCATCTAAAAAAGTAAAGCTTAATAGATGAGATAAATTCAGTAAAATCTTTTGCTGAATCTGGTAAGAATGATTTAAACCTCAACCTATAACCATTCTCATCCAATTGGTACTTCTTTAGCAACAAGGCCTTTACAGCCCTGTAGTCATTTCTAGTCTGATCATCCATAATACAGACTGCAGTGAGTGCCTCACCAACCAATATGTTCATGAGCCTACTGGACCAAGTAGCTCTATCAATTTTAAACTCTTGGCAATATGTCTCATATCTATTTAGAAAGCATGAAATATCATCCATATTTTAGTTACATTTTGGCAAATTGAGCTTAAAATTGGAAGCATGGTCTTTTTTTTCAGCACCACCATTCATTACATTAACCTGTGGTTGTTGAAGTCGCAATTTCTCTAACTCAATTTCTGCCAATCTAAGCTCTTGTTGTGCTCTGATTTCATCTGAGCTTTAGCATAACCCAATTTTTCTTTTTCAAGAGCCATCTCTTCTGTTCTTTTTTCAGCCAATTCCTCAGCTGCCTTCTCTCTCTCCAATTGTCTTTGATCTCTGAGTTCCTTTTCCTCTAGCTTCTTTAATGCAAAATCTTTTAAAGCTTCACCCTCCAATCCAAAATCCTTTCCAGCTTTAATAAAAGATTCCAAGGTAGCCATGATTCACAATTATTGTGCCTTCCAGTAGCTAAACAATAATGCAAATATTATATAATGAATATGTGAGCACTATATTCAACAATTATTTCACCACTTCAAAATCACCGAACTGCATGTAATAGAGATAGTAATATAGATGTTATATTAGGAGCAACAAAAGAAAATAGATACAAACAAGATGACTGAATACAGTGACAAGAGCTAAATGAAGCGAATACTAATGAAGAAATAAGGCAAAACTGTATAAATGGTAGAACAAATAAACAAAATGTAGCTCTATCACACTTATGACAAGACAAGCACAAGTTTACAACATGTAAAACATCTAATAACTGAAGAATAGCAAGGTAAGACCAACATTAGTACAAACAATAATGAAGAAAACTGAAGAAAAAATTACAATTAACTGTACCACAATAACAAACTTTACAATTAACAGTACTTATACAACTAACACACAGGGGTAATGATAAACACAATAGCAGCAGATAACTTACAGCTTTGTAATGGCGGCCCTGCTATTTGAGAAAATCATAAACCAAACCCTATAGAACGCTCATGAATTCTTTCTCAACCATCCTCAGAGGTATTGAAAAAAAATTCACAAGTCCCACCAACCTCCCACACTTAACACAGAAACATATAGTTACATGAATACATATAACATGAAAAAAAGAACCCTGGCAAACAAGATTATCAGCATCACAGGCTGCATGCAACTATAAATTTACTTATCTGTTATGCCAGTAAAAATATTCCTCCTGGTAATATCGTCTTCTTCGTTAGGAAACGTGCTCGAAGCTCCTTGTTGACCAGGTTAGGTTTAGGCTTTCAACAACAGCTCACTCAAACTGGACTGCCATTCGGTCCTTCAATTTCTTGATAATATGCCATAATCGGGCAGAAAACTTGAAATAGGAACTCGTAATTTCGAAGGAAAGTCTTTTCCTGTAGATAACTTCAGCTTTGAAGTATACACTTGAAGATATAACAACAATTAATGTTCTTTCAGCCCCACACAGGTCAGCAGACGTCAGGGTGCCGCCATCTTGAAAATGTTTGATATTGGCATGAAGATAAAGTCCAACGACTTGAAACAATCAATATTTTACTTGATTTAACTGGAGATCAGATCCCGGCTTGTGGCTCCCATTTTCCAGCGGTTGTGGGTCTTTTAGGTTGATTATCTGATGAGTAATACTTCTTGATCACTCTAGCCAAATCCCAATAGAAGTATGTTACTGGACCATGCATACAACCAGTCTCCACCAACAGTATAGTCACCAAAAGGCCAGGTTGGACAAATGAACGCTGAATTTATTCACACATAAGCTGCTCCGTACATTTAAGCAGAAAAGCCATATTATCCTTTGGCAATATATAGATATATAATCAGTCAGCAGTAGCTCAGTAATGTCTGTAGATAAACGATGTCCTCGACAGGTTTCCACAATTTTAATGTACTCACGTTCTTTACAGAATCATCTTCATTTCTTTCATACAGGAAACTAGTCTTACCACAGGGAGGTATATGGCTAAGCTAGTGATGGAACAACATAATGAAGATCTAGTGAAACCACATAATTCTCAGGAGCTTATAACACACACGTCCACCTGCCTTGAAGAACACACAGAAAAGACCCAGAAAGATCCTTCACTTCTGCTAACACCGACCGTAGACTTTTGTTACTCGGCCCAAAAGACAATGACGTACTTCCTGTAACCAATAGTCACCGGTCATAAACAAATATGACTGCTTGTCGAACAGATTTGATATCGACAGACATGTTATGAATGTTACTCATAACAAATACAAAAAGGAAGAGGAGCTTTCATTGCATTGGGAAACATATGGAGAACAGGAAAATAAGAATCTTCAACTCAAATGTGAAGTCAGTCCTATTGTATGGCTCTGAGACGTGGAGAGCAACAAAAACAACAACTAAAAAGCTACAGACTTTTATAAACGGGTGCTTGCAAAGAATAGAAGGACTGAAATGGTATGACAAAGTCACAAATGTGGAATTGATGACAAGAACCAGACAAGTGCCAGTGGAACAAGAATTGAGAAGAAGAGGCTGGCGATAGATAGGACACACATTGAGGAAATCTGTTGATAGCATTACAAGGCAGTCCTTGTTCACGAGTCCACATGGAAAGAGAGGCAGAGGTAGACAAAAAACACACGGAGAAAAGAACTGGATACAGAGGTGAAAATGATGAGGAAAACATGGAAAGAACTTGAGCGGATGGCACAGGACAGGAAGACTTGGCATGTGTTTGTTGAAGGCCTATGCTCCTTGGGGAGCTAAAGGGTATTGATTGATTGAAACAGTATTCATTTATAAAGTATTCTCAATTGTCCACTAAACTGCTTCATAAATGAACCTCCATGATCCTCCATGGGGGTCGAACTGATAGCTAAGATGCAGAACTATGAGTGGGAGAAAATTTGTAGCGATGTTGATTTTAAAGAAAAATAAAATACATTTAGCAGTGTTTCATCCTGGTAAAAATTATCTTGCTGCAAAGTTCTTGGATTCTGGGTCTGCCCCCGCTCTAAATGGCTAGCTCACACTGCTTTTGAAGTCAAAGCCAGTGAGGACGGGAACTGTGCACACTACCTTAAAACAAGCTGGATCTAGTATAGGGAAGTCTCTGACACTTCACTCCCCTAGGGCAGTATCTGCTGTGGGGGCTACCTTTACTTTTAGAATGATCACAGGCTTGGTTTGGTCTTTGGACCATGCACTTGAAAACTGGTGTTTCTTGTGTGCACGGGATACCGGGTTTAATCTCATATGGGTTATAATTAGGGTATTTAGGGATGTAGGATAAAGAGAGAGGGATAGTACCTCACGGTGAGAGACAGCCATGTCCTTTTTAGGATAGTCAGGATCCTATTTGGTTCTCCTCTCTTTGTCTAGCTCATGTATGACTCCTAGAATACCGCTTGTGTACGGCGGTGGCCACATCCCGGGCAACAGTCTTGGCTGACTGGCTAAACTACATGGGTGGAGTAGGAGCAATCTTACTCAAGGGAATGTCCATCCCTAGTACACAAAGACTGAGACGGTGAGTGAGGCGGAGGAATCTGAGAAGATCAACGGCTCGCAAAGCGAAACAGCAAAGTGTGTGGCGCACTAGAGGCATGTCGGACATAGAAAAAGACAATGGCTAGCCACCGTGGAAGAGATTGGGGCCTTACCACGTACTTCCTACAGAAAGTAATGGAATCACAACAACAAGATAAGAACCGATATGTAGAGAACTCTCTGTCCCCTGGGGAAGAATCTACTGTACAAATTAACAGGGAAGAGGCAACTCCTCTAATGAGTAAGGAAGTACATAATGACGAGTGTTCCTTAAATTCTGTTGAAAGGGAGCATTCTGAGAAAGACCACCTAAAAACTAGTAGGAGAAGCCTAAAAATAGGAACATGGAATGTTAGAACTTTAAACGGAGAAGGAAAGCTGGACAATCTTATATTAGAGGCAACCGACATGAAACTCGATATACTGGGAGTTGCAGAGGCAAGACTTTTGGATACAGGCTACATAACAAGAGACCAGTACACGCTTATACACTCAGGAGGAGAAAAACACGAAAGAGGGGTAGGAATGTTGATAAAGAAGGAGGTAGAAAAATACGTATGTGGATACTGGACACACAATGACAGAATGATGTTACTAAAGATGAGAGCAAAGCCATTCGACATATCAATCTTACAAACTTATGCACCAACTAAAGATTACAGCGAGGAAGAAATAGAAGAATACTATGAAGAGCTACAACACACACTTAAACCAGTCAAATCTACAGATGTGTTGATAGTAATGGGTGATATGAATGCAAAAGTAGGAAAAGGAAAATACAAGAAAATAGTAGGACAGTATGGATTAGGGACAAGAAATGATAGAGGAGACAGACTTATCCAGTTCTGTGAAGAAAACCAGCTGGTCATATGTAACACCTTTTTTGAACATCACCCAAGGAAATTATACACATGGAAAAGCCCAGGAGATGTAACACGTAATCAAATCGACTATATCATGATAAAACATAGATTTAAGAACAGTGTCACAAGTGCAAAGACACATCCTGGCGCCGACATAAATTCAGATCACAATCCAGTTGTCATCAAAGTAAATATAAAGCTGAAAAGAGCAGGAAACAGAAGACAGGAGGAACCGCAGATAGAAATATCAGCGCTGAAACAACCAGATATAAAACAGAAATATTTAATCGAAGTCAAAAATAAATACCAACAGTTATTGACAGAAAGCATGGAGCAGTATAGAAGAGAAAACCCAGAAGAAAAAGCAACCGCAAAATGGGAATGCTTAAAAACAAGCATACAATCAGCAAATGCAAATTTACCTAAAAAGGAGTCTAAGAAAAATCAAATTTGGATGACAGATGACATCTTGAATAAAATGGCAGAAAGAAAGAAAGCAAAAAATACTCCAGAATATAAAACAATAGACAATGACATACGTACTATGTGTAGAGAAGCAAAAGAACGGTGGATAGAAACAAAATGTAAGGAAATAGAAGACTTGGAAGCGAAGCACATGACAAGAGATATGCATGAAGAAATAAAGAAATTATCAAATCGGTCGCGGTTTGCACAAGGAGGAAGCTGTATCAAGAACAAAAATGGTGTAATATTACTTGATGAGAAAGACATATCAAACAGATGGGCAGAATACGTAAAAGAACTATTCGAGGACAACAGAGGTAAAAAACCATCACCAGATTCTAATGAAGGCCCACACATTCTCAGATCAGAAGTAGAGAATGCCATTCATATGATACAAAAAGGAAGATCAGCAGGCATGGATAACATAAACATTGAAATGATAGAAGCTCTGGAGAGCTTTGGTATAGATACAATCACAGAAATATGCAGATATATACAATACAGGATATTTACCACACGACATGAAGACATCAGTTTTTATAACATTGCCCAAAAAACCAAATGCAACAGAATGTTCAGACTTCAGAACAATCAGCCTGATGAGTCATGCAATTAAGATACTGCTCAAAATCATACAGGAAAGAATAAAAAGTAAAGTAGACAGCGAAATCCAAGAAGAACAGTTTGGTTTTAGACGGAACAGTGGAACAAGAGAGGCAATATTTTGCCTAAGAAGATTAGCAGAAAAATATACAGAGGTCCAAAAAAGTATGTATATGTGCTTCATTGACTATAAGAAGGCTTTTGACAGAATCCATCATGAGAAAATAATTGAATGCCTCAAAGACATAGGTATTGATGGAAAAGATATAAGAATACTCAGTAACCTTTATTGGGAGCAAACTGCCACAGTAAGATCGGGAAGGAATTATTCACCATACATAGACATAAAAAGAGGTGTCAGACAAGGTTGTGTGCTGTCCCCCTGCCTATTTAATTTATACACCGAAAAAATTTTCAAACAGATACAGGAAATACCAGGACTGAACATCAGTGGAAGATCAATAAACAACCTTAGATATGCAGATGATACCGTGTTGTTAGCTGAAAGCGAACAGGAGTTACAAGAACTAGTGAAGCAAGTGAACAGTATAAGTCATGAATATGGACTCGACATTAATATTGAGAAAACTAAAACTATGATAATTAGCAAAACAGACGATAAACCCACATTAAAGATAAGCGTAAATGGGAAAATCCTGGAACAAGTCAAGAGCTACGTATATCTTGGTCATATAATAACAGAAGATGGCAGATGTGAAACAGAAATCAAGAAGAGAATAGGAATGGCCAAAGCTACATTCAACAACATGAAACATATACTGACATCCAAACAGTTATCTCATAAATTAAAACTGAGAATCATAAAGTGTTATATATATTCTGCATTTCTGTATGGTGCAGAAACATGGACGATGAATAAGCATTTGGAAGAAAGAATTGAGGCTCTTGAAATGTGGATATATAGAAGAATGGGGCGTATCTCATGGAAAGAGATGAAAACAAATAAGGAGGTCCTAGAAAATCTAGGTATGAAAAGAGAACTAATGAGAGAGGTCAAAGTTCGGCAGCTAAAATACTTTGGCCACATAAAAAGGCATAACACCTTGCAGAAGACCATAACAGAAGGGAGAGTTGAAGGTAAACGTGCAAGGGGAAGACAGCGCTATAAGTGGGAAGATAACATCAAGAGATGGACGGGAAAGAGTCTATCAGAGTGTACCACCAAGACAAGAGACAGAAGACGTTGGAGATCCATTACAGCCAACCTCCGTTGTGGAGATGGCAACTGATGATGATGAGTGTTCATAATCACAGATTTTTCTTTACAGTGCAGAAGAGAACACCAAGCATAAATAACCTCAAACTGAGATCGTCATCACACCACTCAAATAATAATAGTATCTAATGATGCCCTGATGACAATCACACGTCTCCACAGCTTTTTTATCTGTGATGCTATCTATCAGTTGAATAGTTTACTTTTGCCGTGTTATATTATTCGACTGTCTATTGTCACTCTTGCCATCTTGTATCATTCTTTACTCTCTGTAAGATGGCATGAACAGAAAATATGCCAGCATACTTATCAATGAACAGAACTACTGTTGTAATTTACTCATTTTTAGAAGGTTCTGCCGTGTCTATTGCTTTCTTATATTGGGCTTTTACAAATACCCTTCTCCCGTTTAATAGACATAGTTGATCAATAACTGCAAGAGCTGAGCATTGTTTGTGGTAACAGTCTCTCCTACGATTTCTTGAGTCATTATTGTTCACTGTGTGTATAATTTAAGCATGTCATTGTTGTTGTCATTTAACTAGGGCTGCTGAGCTTCTCGCTCTTCTGCAGCCAATATCAAGTTGAAGACCCCTTGGTATTATCCACACTGTGGCTTTTCTGCCATTCCAAAATGTGCTGAGAGTAATGAGCTCCAGTTTCTACAGATTGGCTTGTATTTAAAGAATCGTCACATCTGAACCCAAACTAAGAGTAAGAAGCACATGGCATACTGTGCATTCCCCGCCATCCAAGGGGGCTCTCCAATTATTCAGAGCTCAAATACTGTGCTTGGTTCTGGGCTCTCCCAAGGAATTGTCACGTTCTGCACAGAGCCACTTCTCAGTTTCCCCTGCCTATCAGTCAAAGCCAAAGAATTACATCTGGGGCTCATGTGACCGTCTCCAATCTAAATGTGCAATGCTGGGTTCTCAAGTTTCACCACAGGGGAATACCTGGAAGTGTGTAGATGATTTCAAGAGTCAATGAGGGTGTAATTAGCCTCACAGACAGAAGTCCACTTCCACATCTGTATATTATAGCATTGTGCATAGCTGGTGGTCATATAAGGATGACTCCAGATATGCATAAACATGTCATAAAACGTGACAAAGTAGGATTAGGCATGGGCCAAGCTACCGCATCTTATAGAAACACATAAACTTTAGGATGTATAGTGGTGCCTAGTTGGCAGGGAGGATAGTGTGATTCGCTTCCATAGCTAGGTGGTGGTGCCGTTTGGAAGGTCCTGGGTTCGATTCTCCGGTAAGCCACTCACTTCTGTTGCTTTTTTCTTGTCTAGTTTTCTACTTCTTTATTTTTCACGAGTGCCTGAAACATACCTTTATGTGTGTAATATTTATTTAAGGATGCATGAACAGGTTAGCCCAAGTAAATGCTACTCAGCCACCCAAGACAGAAGATCCTCTGTTAAGGAGGCCCATAATACATCTCAGAGAAAGATATAAGGAGTGTGGGCTGACTCAACATTTCTCTGCTAGGAAAATCTTCATGGGGACAATTGCTATGTTTTCACCTGTCTAGGTCATTATGTCAATACTGGATAATAATAATAATAATAATAAATTCTTTAAGCGCCAAACACGGCGCATAAGGCAGAAACCAGTGCTCTCCAGGTTGTTCGTTGTGACGCCACTCCTCTTAGCTCTTGCACATTATTTAGGCCCAACGTTCTTCCTTCTCTTATTATTGTTCTTCTGAGTGTTTCTTTTGGTCTTCCTTTTTTCCGCTTACCCTCAGGAACCCAAGTGAGCGCCTGTAGTGGTATTCTGTTGTTTTGCATTCGTAGGACATGACCGATATATGACCATCGTCTTTTCCTTATATAGTCTGAGACATATTTCTGCCTAGAGTCTTCTCTTATTTGTCGATTAGTCTTGAATTCTTTCCAACTGATGTTCATGAGTTTTCTAAGACATTTGTTCTCGAATGTATTCAGCTTGTTCTCCAATGATTTTGTTATTTTCCAACTCTCACAGCCGTATGTTAACACTGAGATAACATTTGAATTAAACAGACGAAGCTTGGTATGTATATTCAATGATCGTAATTTCCAAATGTTAGATAATCTATTGAAGGCGCTAGCTGCCAAAGCAATTCTAGTATGGATTTCTCTTGTTGTGTCACCATCCTGAGTCATTTTACTGCCTAAATAATTGAAACTTTCAACTTTCTGTAGTTTTTTCCCCGTTCAAGATGATATCAAAGGTCTCGTTAGAAAAGTTCA
Source organism: Oreohelix idahoensis (assembly GCA_024509875.1). Classification (NCBI taxonomy): domain Eukaryota; kingdom Metazoa; phylum Mollusca; class Gastropoda; order Stylommatophora; family Oreohelicidae; genus Oreohelix; species Oreohelix idahoensis. Next base: position 242,918 of record JAMPIV010017894.1, read on the forward strand.
TAGCTTTAGTTTTAGAGGCATTTATTTGGAGACCAATTTTAACCGAGAGATGACACAAATTATTTATTGCTTCTTGGGATTGTCTTGGTGTTGAACTTAAGAATGCTACATCATCTGCGAAATCCAGGTCCCCCAGGAATTTTCCATTTGTCCATTTTATACCCAATTGTTCATTGTGGGTATAGTTTCTCATAACCCAATCAATAGCTATTCCAAAAAGTAGTGGTGACATAATACAGCAGTGAGTCATGTTTACTGTCGAGCCTGGTTCTGTTTCGGTAACAATAGCTTGTTTTACGATAGTGAATTGTTAACTCACTGATCAACCCTCCGATCCAACCGACCGATTCAAGGGTTTCGAGGTCAGTTATAGGAAAATATCTACACCACTAGATATACTGGATAGGCTCACCGGGAATTGAACCCAGGACCTTCCGAACGACACCACCACCTAGCTATGGGAGCGAATCGTTACTATCCTCTCAGCCAACAAGGCACCAAAAATAGTGCTTTGCGGACAGAGGTCTAGCACAATCTCTCCACATAACCCAGATACGTCCCAAAGTATGACCCAGACAAATTATTAATGCAATCACTTCTGCAGTTTTCCTGTTTATTTCCTACGTGTTTGTTTTACGTTTGTTATTGAATGTTAAATATGTACATGCCACTTTCTGTATTTTTATTTTAAAAAACAGTGACTTTCATCTAATAGATCCCAAGCTGGTGCAGTTCTTGAAGAACAAACGGAAGGCCAAAGAAGAATCAACAAAATCTGTTGGCGATGTCACTTCTAAGGAAGTGTCATTCTCTGTTCAGAAGGAAATGAAGAAGAAGCAGAAGACAGAATCAGAAACAGGTACAGTTATCTGATCATTTATTTTTTTTAAATTCTCGTTCTTCATTATCATCGTCATCATCACCGTAATGTTTTGTATTTGCTTCCTGTGGGGCCACCACTGCTACTGGTGCCCTTGCAGGAAGCCTGCACCAAATCATTCCCATGCTCTTTTAGCAATGGTTTTTGTAGCTATTTCTTGTAGATGATGAGGTTGCCTGCCACATGCACAACCTCATATTAGTTACCTGTTGCAGGGGCAGTTGACCTGTTTTTTTATTTGTCTCTTAAGAGACCCATGGGAACAGCACTTCATTTTAGTTTTCAGCCGCGCTGGTGTAATGGTTACCACACTGTGCTGGTGATCCAGGTTCAAGCCCAGGCGAGAACATTTGAATGTGTCGTCGACCGGGACTTGGACTGGAGTAATTCGAGCCATAGCGAAGACATTTGAAGTAGCGTCGTCGACCAGGGACTGGTGGCTCCTGGGCTGACCTAGCTCTAATGGGTACCCTCTGAAGATGGCGAGTATCTGCCTGAGTGGTGAGTGGACACACCTGTCAGTGTACAGGGAAAAAAAGGGATACTCACGTAAAAATCAGTCTCAGGTTAGATATACTAACCGAAGATTCTCGCCTCGAGTAATAGCGGGCATACATTAAAAAAAAAAATATTAGTTTTCCCCTTTATGACAAGCTTGAGGTGTCAGTAGTTCTATTTTCTCTTTGTCTCCTTCAAAGACCCCTGAGACTTGATGCTAGTCTGTGAGCTTTATCATTACCACATACCCCTGCATGACCAGGACAGTAGATACACACCAGCTCCTGCAGATTCAAAGCTGCTGTGAAAGTTTTTCATTCATATCTTAGCCAACCATTTTGAACCTTTCGAAGCATGGACTGAGAGTCTGACACAATGACTGCCTTTGTTACTGAAGTTTCAGTTAGCCACTTTATGGCTGCAGTAGTTGCCTCTACCTCCATTCTCATGCTGTAGTTGTTATCTTGTAAGCTCCACTATGTTCGGTGACAATTCTGCCTTTTACCCAAGCAGAGAAGCTAGTTAGTACTTTCTGAGAACTTACAAATCTTTTAATTAAACCCAGAGAAATTATTTTTGTTTATTATCAAATGTTCAGCATTAGTGCATGTGTGCTGAATAACTATACACTGTATGTAAGAAATTATGTTATTCCTGCCTTAATGTACAAGATAATATGTTATTCTTGCCTTGATATACAAGATAACATGTTTCTTCTTGCCCTGTATGATTAAACTTTCACTTTTTCTATTTGTGTGTGTTTGTACTGTTCCAGCCAGAGCAACAGAACCTGATTTTGAATTACCTGTGAAGCCAAACAGAAACTGGGTCAACATGAGTACTGTAGAGAAAGAGAAACTGCAGTGGATGAAAGAGTTGCCTCTACCATCATCTGTGGCCTCACTGGTAATATTTGTATATATGTTTATAGTAACATCTTTGATAGAGGCAAACAGATTAATGAAGTCTAGGGTATGTGGAAATTATGGAGGAGGCATCCAGGGTATGCATCCAGGGTATGCATCTAGGGTATGCATCCAGGGTATGCATCCAGGGTATGCATCCAGGGTATGCATCCAAGGTGAGTGAAATAACTTGTAAAACAATAGAAAAAAGTAAAGGTAGTCCTATAGCACTTACTGCTGTAGAGGAGTCAAGTGTTGGAGACTTCTCCTGTACTAGGTCTGAGCTCTGTGAGGTGGGATGACCAGTTCCGTTCTATGCTGCCTGTACATTCTGTGACTCACAAGAGAAGTCAGGTGTCCAATATTACAGATGGGTAGACTGAAGTGTGTCATTACCTGGTTTCGAATCCAGTCCCTCTGCCCCGAGAAGCCAGCGCTAATTTGAAAAGACACAGGAATTGTTATTGTTATTCAGAAGCGACCTCACTGCACTCCAGGCAAACCCATAGGTGCTCAGTCTCCCTCAGCAAATGTCGAAGAGTATGAATGCTAATTGTACCTGTAGCACGCTGGTTGTACATATGACGAATGCATCCTCTCTCACATTCATTTCTGCTAGTCCCACGTTTGATGCCAAACTCCAACAGCCTCAGCCTTGTTGATTCATCCATTGCAGTGTCATTATCCAGCAGGCGATCATTAATAGCCCTTAGTATCTCTCCCTTATCCATGTCCAGTATCCCCACTATGGGTGCTCTCGAAGCCAGTCTGTCAGCTCTCTCATCGCCACGTACCCCTGCATGACCAGGACAGTAGATCCACACCAGTTCTTCAAGACTTGAGGATTCTATTGATGTTTTCCATTCCTGCCGCAGCCATCTGTTCTGAACTTTCCGAAGCATGGCTTGAGAGTCTGACAATATAACTGCCCTGGTTGACGGAGTTTCAGACAGCTACCTCAGTGCTGCAGTAACTGCCTCTACCTCCATTCTCATGCTGGAGGTTGTTATCATGTAGGCTCCACTCTGTTCAGCAACAACCCTGTCCTTTATTCTCACAGAGAAGCCCCATCCTGATTTCTCATCACGCATTACGGACCCATCAGTGTACACAATGGCGTCATCATCCCCAGCATGATCACTTATCAGCTGATTAATCTCCAGCTCTGCTTTTCCATTGCCCCAAGATCTGTACTCTCTGCCAAGGCTAATGATGACCTGCTGGTAGTTTATCCAGTTCTCCCCTGACTTACTCCACTCTTCCCCTTTGGATACATATTCAACCCTGGTCACCTGACCAATCGAAGCCTGTGCCATCCATGACATCCCCTTCTTGATTCTTGCTCCTTTGATGTCAGCTACATTCTCATGTAGGGGATGTCTTTTGTCGGTGGTTACCCGCATATATGCTTTTGCCTGGGCCATCGCATATCTGGATCTAATCGACAGCAATCCGAGCATGTATCTCATTGTCACAATGGTGGTATCACGCGTACAGCCCAAAACTAGTCACATCCCTTCATTTTGAATGCGTTCCAGTCGTTCACATTGTGACACGGACAGTGTGAGTATTCCTAGCCCATACTCGATTACTGAAATCACGAGCTGATGATACAGGAGACACAATAGTCTCTGTTCCAAGCGCGCAGCAGGCATTATTTTTAAGGCTGCCATTCCTTGCTTGCACTTCTGTATGATCAGTTCGACATGATACTTGAATGATAGCCCACGATCAAATGTTTCTCCCAGATACTTCAGCCTGTCTTGCCTTTCAATGTACTGGCCATTGAAAATGATGTCTGAAAGATCTGCTTTCACTATGGAGTTGTTCAAAGAGCACCACATCACACAGGCCTTGTTGGGATTGACCTTTGATCCGCTTTCCTCACACCATTTAGAAACCGCCTGTAGCGTCTCTTGCATGCCTTGGACCATTTCCTGTCTGTCTGAGCCAGTTCTGTACATGGGAATGTCATCTGCGAAAGTCAATTTTCATCCCAGTCCAGCTGGTTGAAAGGTTGCTACTTTTGCTGTGTACATGTTAAACAGCACTTGTGATAGTGCAGAACCCTGGGGTAGTCCTGGGCAAATACACATTGGTTCTGATGTCCAACTTCCCAAGCGAAATGCAACTGATCTCTCCATTAAGGCGGCTGCTATCCACCTAGTTTTCCAAAGGTTTACACCACATGCCATTATACAGTCTATTAGGGTTGCAAAGTCCACACTGTTATAAATATCCTATAGGTCAATTGCGACAGCCACCGTTTCTCTTTTACCCTGGAATCCATCACACGCAAAAGTTACAGCATTACCCCATGTTGTTTTCATATGCCTATAGCTACCCAGGGTATCAGGAAGGATGTGTGCATTTTTGAGGTGGCTCATTACTTGTCTTGCAACTATCTTTTCAAGTAATTTACCATAGACATTCTGTAGTGTGATAATTCGATAGCATATAAGCAGTGTGGGGTCTTCGCGAGGTTTAGGAAGTGGCCGAAGGTAACTGTGTAGCCAGTCTTCGGTGAAATTTAGAGAATTAGTTATTATCAGAGAAGAATATATGCACTATAGATGAATATTTATGCTATGAATAGTACAAGGTGATTCATTATTAAAGAATTTAAACACCCCGTGTAACAAGCAGCAGACATCTTCTGCACGGCTTTCTCACAGAATCATAGTGTCAGTTTATAATTCTCTGTGCTGAAAAATTAGGATGGGATTTCTCAGCCACGGTAAATGGCAGAATCGTCGCTGAACAGTGCAGAGCTTACATGACAACAACCTCCAGCATGAAAATGGAGATAAAGGCAGCTACTGCGGCCCTAATGTGGATGTCTGAAACTCCATCACCCAAGACAGTTATTGTGTCAGACTCTCAGTCCATGCTTCAGAAGATCCAAATGGACAGCTGCAGCATGATTGGAAAGCATCCATAGAAGCCTTGAATCTTCAAGAATTGGTGTTGATCTATTGTCTTGGTCATTCAGAGGTACGCGACAATGAGAGAGCTGATAGACTAGCTTTGAGAGCACCCATAGTGGGAACACTGGATGTGGATAAGGGGAATGATACTATGACAGTTTATGATTGCCTATTAGAGAATGACACTGCAATAGATGAATCAACAAATCTAAGATTGCTGGAATTTGGCATTGAATGTAAGACAAGTAGGGATGGATGTATGAGAGGACACATCCGGCGTGCATACTACCAGCGCGCAACACGAATATTTAGCATTCATACCATTCAAAATTTGCTGATGGAGACTGAACACTTATGGGTTTGACTTGAGTGTAATAATGGCGATTCTGATCAATAGTAACAGTAATAATACACATACTCATTACTACTTTCATAATATGTTCATTCCAAAATTTACTGATCACTTTAGATGAATATTTATGCTATAAATAGTACAAGGTACTTCTTTATTATAGAATTTAAACACATTTTATTACAAGTAACAAGCATATTCTGCAAAACTTTATCACTGCCAGAATCAAAGTGTCATTATTTGAATTCAACTGCTGATCTATCCTTACGCTTACTCATTAATGTATAATATTCCATAATATATTTATTTGAGTACATTTACTGATCACAGACAGGGCGACCAGCAAGGTTTGACTTCCAAGGAAATTTAATGGCTGTTGATGCTGATATATCTGTCAGCATGGGACTCCATCACCATGGGGAAGAACCAGAGGTCAGTGCTTCATATATCATTTGTCCTGTTGTGACAGAAGTATGTAAATATATTACATGATATCTACACGTTTTGCTTCCACCTGTTTTCCACCTTTTCTTGCTTATTAGTTTTGTTAATGTAGAACCTTTGTACCTTGATATCTATCTCACTCATAATTTAGCCATGCCTATTTTTTTCTTTTCTCTATTGTCTTACAGGCACTAGGAATGTTTAATATCAGACCGTTTCACGTGTAGAGAGAGGGGACGGGTCGTATACATGTAGAATCAAGAGCGATAATTCAAAAGTTGTACCATGATAGATGCACGTAGAAAGAGAAAAGGGGGAGATAAGTTAATGAAGAAAATCAAGGTCGATAAGTTAAGATGTACTTTCGGTAGACATTGGTCAGGGGGAATTAATCGGAGGAAAGGGAAGATAATCAATCTCAGTTACCCCCCCTCCCCCCACATCCGTTCGTTCGTGAAGGTAAATTAAGCTACGGAATGACGAGATCAAAGAGACGATTTGCCCGTGGGACCACGTCTACGGCGGCTTAATTGACAAAATAGACTTTGATTCTTCTTCTTCTTCTTCCTCGTTCGCCTTCAGACTTCCACATTTATGACTCTAATAAAGGCAGTAGTCAACCCAAGGCTCCCAACATCTCCAAACAGTTTTTCGTTGACAGAAGTGGGTTGTTGCCATATGCTACTCCGTTCATTACTGTAGGTTGGGCAGTATTGCAGCAGGTGTTCGACTGTCATTGGGCTGGTACCGCAGGTGCAGAGATCTGTTGCACCAATTTTGTATTTGTGGTATAGATGGTATCTCAATCTATTGTGACCAGTGCGTAGCCGAAAAATGATGACCTGTTCTTTTCTGGATAGTTGATGATATGCATCATTTTTCAAATGTCCCGGGTGCTCTCTTTCCCATTTGGACTTGAATGTAGCCTTTATAGTTGTCTTTGCCGTTGCGTAAGTTGTCTCTATATCATTTTGTTGTAAGGCACCTCCTTCCTTAGCAAGTCTATCTGCCTCCTCATTTCCTGGTATGTTGCAATGGGCTGGTATCCACTGGATAGTGCACTTCTTGAAGCATTCGGCCAGTCTTTCAAGGGAGATTATCAGATCTTTCAATCCTTTAGTTTGGTGGCTCTTCAGTGCTGATATTATTGAGAGGGCATCTGAAAAGATTACTATCTGTTTTTCTGCCTGTGCTTTGCATTCAATAAGAGTTTCAGCTGCCTGTTTCAGGGCTTCTGCTTCAGCACAGAAGTTATTGCAGTATTTTCCAGTGGCAATTGCCATAGAGTGAATTCTATTCTTTAATTTTATGAGGATGCCTGCACCCCCATTTTCAACTGCATTTGTTGCCGAACCATCAGTATATGCATGTGTCCAACGCTTTGCTGGAAATGTTTGGTCAATATACTTGGTTGCTATACACTTTCTTTGTGTTTCTGTCTGTGTTCCCTTACCTTCAATGCCTGGAATATCAGATTTTAACTTAGGAAAGCATCTTATTTTCCACAGTGGGATAGTTGAGCTTGTTGGGATTTTCTTTGCAACTGAGCTTGCTAGTATGGTATTATTGTTAATTTTTTCTTTTGCTTGGGCGACAAAGTTAGTTCGCTTGAGCCTGCCTCTTCCTAGCCTATTCATTCTTTGGTACATGGGGTGTCCTTCGAGCCTCTTAAATTTTTCAGCTTGTTTTAAGACTCTGCTGTCACGTCTATCCTCCATTGACTGTAGCCCTGTGATGTTTTCCATATGGTTGATTTGTGTAGACTTTAGGGCCCCTGTTATAATACGTGCTGCTTGGTTTTGGAGTCTGTTTACTCTGTCAAAATTTGATTTTGCTGCCGTCGACCAAGCTGTGATGCCATATTCCATAGCAGGTCTGACTCTGCCTGTGTACAGCTTTTTGAGGATATTCTCATCAGCACCCCATGTGGTACCTGCTAACTTTTTCATGATGGCCATGCGAAGTTTTGCCCTTAGCTGTATTTTGTTAATCTGTGATTTCCATATCATTCGGCGGTCTAGTGTGATTCCTAAGTATGTTGGTGTTTCATCTTCTCGTACTGCCTGTCCATTTAGTTGCAGCTTTGCTTGCTGTGGTTTATTTGACAAGGTAAAAATAGTGTGTGTAGTTTTTTTCTTCATTTATTTTGAGCAACCACTTTTTGGACCAACTTTCAAGGGCTAGCAGTGAATCCTGCATGCGCACTCTTGCTGTGGTGATGTATTGTTCTGAAGTCCACATGGCCAGGTCATCAGCGTAGAGGGAGTTGTGGACATTCTTGTGGATGTTTTCTGTTATATCATTTATATATATGAGGAAGAGTGTTGGGGAAAGGACCCCACCCTGTGGTACTCCATGTTCCATTGTAGTCTTTTTCTTAACTGTCCGTGCACCTGCACTCTAGCTGTTCTGTTTGTTAGATAGTTGCTGATCCAGTTATACATTCTTCCACAGACTCCATATTTAAGCATTTTAACTCTTAGCCCATCTTTCCAAACTTTATCAAATGCTTTCTCCATATCTACCCAGACTGCTAAAGTGTGCTTTCTTTCTTGGAAAGCATCTTCGATTTCCTGTGCAATGTAGGTGACTTGGTCCTCTGTAGACCTATGTTGCCTGAAGCCTGCCTGTTGGTGCAGTAAAATTTGTTTTTCTTCGAGGTGCCAGCTTAATCTGGTATTGATCATTCTCTCCATAAGCTTTCCCGTGCAGCTTAGAAGGCTGATGGGTCTGTAGCTGTTGGGGTCCATTCGGTCTTTGTCCTTTTTGGGGATTGGAACTAGTACTGCTTCTTTCCAGGCTTGTGGTACTATTCCACGCTTCCAGCTATAGTTCATAATCTTGAGGAGTACTTTCTTGGCCTTAGGCCCTAGCTCTTTAAGCATGTCATTTGTTACCCTGTCTTTTCCAGGTGACTTTCTTTGCTTAAGGGATACGATGGCTGCCTCTAGCTCTCTCATGGTGAGGTTTGTTGTCATATGCTCTTCTGGAACAGTTGGTATATTTTGGTAAATTTCTTGCTCTTTGGAAATTTCCTGTTTTCTGTCCAGTGGAACATTTATCTGGCTCTCAAGTGAGAATTTTTGAGCAAAAACATTAGCTGCCTCTTTCTTTGTGATCTCTGGCCTCTGTTACCTGTTCTTCCAGTTCATTGAGTTCTTTTGTCCAGTACGGCTTATAATCTTTCCTCGCCCCTCTTGGTATTGATTCTAGGGCAGCTTTCAGAACTGCTTTGTTAAATCCGTCAGCTATTTCTCCAATTCTTTTGTTTTGGGTGTTTATTTAACCACAGTATTCATCTGTCAGTGCTGAGAACTTGTTCCAGTTGGCCTTTTTGTAGTTTTGTAGTTTTGGCTTCCGGTTCAAAATGTCCGACACAGTTTGTAATTCGAGATGTTGGAGTTTTTTCCCGCTTTAATGCAATTTTTCGTAAGTGATTGACTTGGTACGAGCCAGTAGGTTCATGTGAGGAGACTTCCCCCATGTTTTGTGCTACATGCAATGTCTGCATGTTACGTATATACCTGAATGAGGGCATGATTTTGGAATGTTCAGCTAACGACATTGTCAGCCATCTTGTCATGTCAGAAAATTCTGTTCACAAAAAGATTACGTGTGCTTTCTTCACATGCTTTTACTATAATGGCATCATCAACAAATGTCTTCACTTCGTATAAAGCATGTAGTCTTGGTTGACAATCCACCTAAGAGAAGGACAACTTCACACAAACCCAGGTAGGAAAGACTCGTTAGTCCAGAAAGATAGCTCTCCTAGGAGAGACAACTCTGATGTAAAACAACTGCTGCCTTGTAGGAAGGTCACGGAAAACCAGAGGCTAGGGAAGCAGTCCCGAACAAATGCATGCTGAAGACGGATGCACTGGGCCGCAAGGCGCACAACATAGTGCAACGCAAACCGCCATGAGATGACAGACTTTGATTCAAAATCTAACCGCAGAAATCCCCAAAGATGTTATGTCTTACACTGGTCAGCGACTTTTTGTCTATTTAATATATATATTCCAGCTTTCAAACTTAGATTATTCAGTACCCACAGAAGTTTTGGAACATCTAGCTGCGATTTCTAGATCCACTATATCATTGGAATTACTTAGTTTTTCGTTGGAGTTGTTTTAATTTCTGTGCTGCGGTAAATATTATACTAAGATTTTTCTGTGTTGAGTGATTTAATTTTTAAAGTCCGGCATTTATATTTCACTAGGATTTACAGTGTGTTAAGTGACTAGCGAATTAAAATAATTTATAGCTAAATTGTTCCGGCTGTAGCGTTGATTAATTAATTGCTAGTAACCAGTAAGAGATACTTGGTCAACTAGTAAATGCACTATTCACTATGAGTACTGATGAAATAAATATTTATTTCTAATTCATTTTGAGTAATTTTGTAAATGACTAGCGCTTAATTCACGGGGGGTTTTTTTTAACGATAAGATAAGCTATACATGTGTAGTTCTATTCAAAGTTAAATAACCGAGTGGATAATAACTTATAATTCTGCACGGGTTAATTTTAGGATAGAATAGTGATGTGGTGGTTATTGTGATTATATGGTTGTTTTTTTCTTCCTATATTCAGTACGGGTCACAAACCCAAAATCTACCAGCGGCCTTAATCTGTGAAAAAGTCTAATCTGAGAATAACGGGTCTAAGTCCTACAGTACAAAAAGAACATTCTTTTATAACTATCGGATCTTCAAGGTGGACCGGACTAATTTGACTTTAGTTAATCAGCACATGTGCGTGTTTTGATGTTATTATCACAATTTTTGTGAAGATTCGCGTGTTTACGTTTTTCGTTGTTTTTGCTAGAGAAATATGTCACGCTTTATATTTACATTTTCTAAGTCTCCTAAGCAATTAATTGTGTCAAACTACTTTGAAACATTGATGATGATTGTTTGGTAGTCACAGTTTGTTGTCAAAATACGGAATATATGCAGAAAAGCTAGACACACTAGATTTAGTTGATGAGTGGGCGTAGTCATATTCTGGCCGATCAAAAAGCAACAAAACTAGACCTACCGTAACATCTAATCACTAGTTCTTGGTAGAAGATGAAGCTAGGGATACTATTAAAACATTAAACAAGAATAAAAAAGTATTTATATGACGTTATTCTTATTTATTTGTTTGAAAATTACGTAATGCACGATTGCATAATTTATTTTTTTCTTACAAAGAACCACGGACAAACTGGTGCGAATAACACTAAATCTACTAATTTTGGCCATAAGCATGTTTTTTTTACTTTGTATATGGATTAACTTGACGTTTGAAGACTAAAAAGAAAGTTTTATTGTCTACGACAGTAATTTGTCTTTGGTAAGATCGTATTCTACAGTCAACTTTTTAGCGTTTTTCAATTTTACATGCAAAATGATTAAATTATACCGAACAGAATTGTGTTAATACTACCACAGACATTATACATTTGAATTCTCTATCCATTTCCCTACAGTTTGGTATATAATAAGTACATGTTCAAAGGAAAATTCACAAACAAATTTAGACTGAAAGATGAACACTTCACTCTATAAAATTCTGCCCACAAAAAAAGTCTGGCACAGCGTGCAAAATAACTCTGGAATGAAAGAGTTAAGAATAAATTGTAACTCGGCCTAGAGATATCCAGATTTCTTTTTCCCAATTTTTATATACATTCAGCCCGTTGTGGCGAAATAATCAAACATTGACATTTTCCGACTATCGACCATTTGTGGTGTGACGAGGATTCTTGATCCTGAGAGATTTTAATACCTGATAGATTAACTGAGAAACTCTGTTCTTTACAGCATAGGCAAATTCTAGACCATAGCGCAAATCTTTTTGACCTTTTTGGGGTTTAATAACTTCTTCTAACGGGATCTTGTCTCAACAGAGGGAGGGGGGGTTACACTTATGGGTCTATTCCTTATTAATTCTGTAACCTATGATTTTTATGTTTTGATATTTTGATAAATGTTGTGAAGTTCTTTATGATAAATAAAATTAACATAAAAGCTTATTAACTGTGTCGGTCAGCTTGTCCCAATATCCCTACTCCATTTAATATAGTTTCACGTTTGTGCGTCTAATTGTCGTCACTTATATGTGAGTGGTTGATATATATATTAATATATCTAGAAAGTAGACTGTCTGATCAACAAATTTCTGTTGTAGAGATAGGCTGGACTAGAGTATCTTCTCAAATCCAGGGATAGACTCTACCTTTCACCATTTCACTCATGAAATCTATTTTCTTTACCTTATCTCTCACTGAGTTACCACCTGTTCTAGTTCTATTCAGACGGGACCAAAATCGATCATAAATACCTATCAAAATCTACGACACCTGTAAGAAGTTGTTGTTTAACTAGGGCTGCTGAGCTTGTTGCTTTTTTGCAGCCAATGTCAAGTTGAAGAGTCCTTAGCATTATCTGTTTTGTAGATCTAGGCTTATCCTGTTGCTTTTCTGCCAGTATGAAACTTGAGCTGTAGTCTTGAGCTCCAGTTTCTTTCCCATGTATTCCATCCTGGCTTGGCAAGCATTTAAAGGATACTCACATCTGTTTTCAAGCTAGAAGGAGAGAAGAGGGTGACATACTGTGCATTCCCCATCAACCATGGGGCTCTCCAAGTATGTGGGGCTAAAATACTCTGCCCTGGTTCTGGGCTCTCCAAAGGAATCATCATGACTTGCACAGAGCCACTTCCCAGCTCCCCTTGCATGTCATCTATCTGTTGTGAGATCTTCCTGTATGCAGCCAGCCAGAGTTAGGTCTGGGGCTCGAGCGATTTTCTCGAACTTAGTGTGCAGTGCTGTGTTCTCAACATGTTTCACCACAGTGGGAAACTGTAAGAAGTAAATATGTGACAGAATCCCACATGTTCTGTCCTTTTCAAGGATCCTTATGTATAGTGATAAAATGACAAAACATCTGAATGAATTTCCCATTATTTCCCCCTTAATTGTCGAGCTTAGAGTCACCACTGTGGTATCTCCCATGCATAAAGCCTCTACAAAAGCACCTTATGTTGCTCTTGTATCAGTGGTTTCTGTAGCAGCTTGTTTAATTTGATGAGGTTACTAGCCCCATGCACATCATCACTGTGACGAGTAGGGTGTATGTGGGTGGATGTAAGTTAGACAACACTTATACACCGCTCGTATAGCTCACTGTCTAGGAATAAAGTACTAACTCCAACAGTTCTGTCAATCTCCAACAATGTATTAGATTTACAAATAAGTCACAATGGACGTAGGGCCATTACAAATATTAGATACATCACAAATACTGAGTATCCGCACACACTCTGCTTCTCGGAATAACTACAGCCACAAATAGGCTACTCCATGAATAACTACTGCAACGTCTACAACACAACTCCGGCCCTCTACTCGCGCCCTACTATAGACATCCACCTTTCTCTTCTCTACGCTGTCTACTGTCTGCTCTCTCTCCACTGACCCAACACACGTCTCCAACCAACACACTCCTCCCGCTGACTGCCCCTTTCATGCGTATTCACTAAAACCCATGAAACCCTTTCACGCTCCACTGATCTTCATTCATGCATAACAAAAGCTAACAGCTTGTCTCAAACAATGCTCATAACCCTGTAGCTAAATTATTACAATGCACACATTCCCAGCTCACAACAACTCACATGACTAATAAACTCCCGCTGGAGCATGGGAACATTCACACATGCAAAATACCCTCAAAACACTCCGTGACACTCACCTTTGTCATTTCTTTTTTAAATCCTCAGACCCGACACCACCCCCTCCCCCCTCACCCCCCAAGAACCAATTGGGGGGGCCAAAACATGTATTCTTTCAATTATCTTTGTAGTAGTGAACAGAATGTTCAAAGAAAAAATCCTTCACATTTTAACAAATACATATCCTGAACGTAAAATTATATTTTGAAATGTGTGTCTTGAATGTAAGATTGCTTTATATCTCTATCATATGATATTCTGTATTTCTGTGCAGAATGCCTTTTTAGACAGGTTTCTTCTTCCTCGTTCGCCCTGAAAAGGACGGTGGTTGCGTTGTGTCTGTTTATGCCTTCGGTCGACACATCCGACTTCAGCACTGCATTTTTTAGGGACCGAGACAGGTTTGACGAAAACACTAAAAGCAACACAAGTGTGGTTCTACAGGGAAATCCTAATATTCATGGACAATCAACAATAAAATTCTGCTTTGAACAGGACACTACAGAAATCCAGTGGGTAGAAGAAATAGAGGAAAACTCCAAAATATGCAGAGAAACTAAAATAGAGGAACAAATCAGGACAAAGGAAACCTGGACAGAAGTGAAACAATGACTGAGAAGCTTCACATAAAAATGAAAGACAGAAAAGGAGATATCCTGAAAGTACTAAGAAAACAAATTACCATTATGACGTTGTTCTCATAGCTGAGGTCTGCCGGGGTGATTTTGAGGGCTGAAGGTACTGAAGTATCTTATCTTGTATTATTTAACATGTAATAGCACACACAAAAACCACAATGAGCAGGTGTGTGTACACCAGCTAGTAGGGTACTTGAAGACGAGGAAGACACATAAAGACCATATAAGAAATTACAAATTAGAATCACCGTTTCATCAAAATTTATTGTTGAAGTAACTTACAAATTAGAATCACTGTTTCATCAAAATTTATTGTTGACGTAACTTACAAATTAGAATCACTGTTTCATCAAAATTTATTGTTGAAGTACAATTGATAAAGAGGTTGGACACATTATACACATGGATCATATACCAGACATTATATACCAGGAGAAAGAACAGACAGGAGAGTGTCAAGGACAAAAATTGGTAATGTGTGTGAGTGTGGCAGATGCCTCAAGGAAGTACAATAGGGCAGAAAACATGCTTCACTTCATGTATAGGATCAGAAAATCAATAAGTTCTTACCACATCGGATCACAACATGCTCTGTAGGAGAAAGAAGTGATGATTTTTTTAACCTATTCACGGCTTTTCACACTTTATTTTTAAGAAAAATATTCCGTTCAGTCGCTGATGGGTTATAATTAGGATATATAATATCTCTAATTTCAGATAATGCATACAATTACTAGTAAATGATTATTTATTTGGCTCAACCTTACCTGTTAAGAAATCATCAAGGTATTTTATAAGCTTTTATCACACATTTAGACCATTTTCTACTTTAGTCACCTTTTATTTCTGCTCTGTTTCAGAGGGCAGGTTACACTTTAGAGGAAATATTTTTGCTGGCAAGAAGCTCAAATCTTCAACAGAGGAACCTGGCTCTTCATACTTTGGCCAGAATTATTAGCCAGGTAACCTAACCTTACAGTTGTGAATAGGAAGCTACATGGTCATTTAGCACACTCCAGATAATCAGTGTAAGAGCAGTCTTTATGGTGTTAAGTATGTGTAGGGGTTGGAGTGGCTAAGAGGTATTGTTTACGCCTAGAGTTCTAGAGGTACCGGGTTTGATTCCCAGTTGAGGGAATATAATTTATGGAATTTTTTTTTTCAGAATCGGTGGTCCTAATGATGTCATACTCCCCCCTGGTCTCCTGGGTAGTGAGATCGGACGCCTAGCCTTCTCGGATAAGGGCAAAAAAATAGGAGGTCCCATGTGCAAGTTGCGCACTTTAAAAAATCCCACGGCAGTTGGAAATCGTAAAGAGTAGACCTTTCAGGCCACTGCCCTGGCAAAATTATAAACCTACCTACCACAGAAATATTTATAGAATGTGTGATTCCTATATACACACATTGGGATTCTCGCCGGTGCTTCAGAGTTTGTGCGCTGTGCTGAGATCCTCCTTGTGTGATGTAAGGGAGGAGATCGGAACACTGATGGAGTAGTCCATGTGCAATGAAGATAGTACTTAAAACCAAAAACCAAGTATTTGCACACAAAAAATGCGTGGAATTTGATATCTGAAAATTCCCATGTTACCTCTTTGAATCCATAATTATTATTCACATTATGCTGAAATTTTTTTTAAGAATTCTAAACAGTTGTGTAGATGATCATTTCTGTAAACATGCTCACGTTATATATAAAACTGAAGGCAGATGAACAGAGAGTCATAATTTGCAATGTCTATATTAGTATTAACACAAGTGCTATTGGTAAACATAAAAACACCTTTCATTCAGCTTGAAAGACATTAAAAAGTTAACAGAAGAAAATGAACTTGCCAAAGGCAATTAATTGTTGTAGTCAATAAAACTTGCTTTTTAGTATTAAAACATCATGGTAATCCATTTGTGAAGTAATATAACATTGAATCTGTCAACATTTAGTACTTACTTACTTAGTCGTTCCCCTTCTACCATGAGGTGTAGAGGTTTGGAAGAGAGAGCGCCAGACTATCCTATCGGCTGTCTTCCTCCTGGCCTGGTTTCATTCTAGTCCTCGGTCCTTCAAAGATTGTCTATGTTGTCCTCCTAGCAGACTCTGGTTTGTCCTGGGGGGTCTGGATCCCTGGCTCTTTGTTTCCCATGCTTGTCGTGGTAGCCGATCTTCTCCCAGTCAATATTTAGTACATATCAGAACTTACACCATTTTCAACACACACACACAATCACCTACAAATTTTTTGACAGAAGTTTGAGGTTTCAATGGTATCTCAAGCTTCATCTTCCAACTATGATTAGTCATTTGATGTAATTATAGGTCGAGTTCTGTTGCTTTTTTTTTTAATGGGCCAGGCTAGGGCAACGCTCACTCAGCTGCTAAATCTGTTTAGGGGCATAAAAGTAAATAAAGGAAAATTATAATATGGAGTCTTTGTAATGATGACAGTCTGCATGTGTAGGTAGTTGATTTGGCTGTTAAATAGTTTTCCTATATCAAGAGTATGACCGAGAAAATAGATAATGATAAAAACAATAGTGCAGGCACAGATTATTTGACATGACCTAATACTTCATCATAAGAGGCAACTAATTTGAAGTTATGCATGGGGCTGGCAACTTCATCATGTCAAACTAACTGTTATATAAACCACCACCGCAGGCTTTCTACAAGGGGAATGAGCTGCAAAGGTGGTTCCATAGTTCATAAGGGGTGAACAGGATAATTAATGAATGCACTTACTCTGTTTAAATTTGCTGATAGCATTGCTTGCCGGACAGTCCTTGGTCTGGAATCCCCAGGGTTAGAGGTGAATCAAAAAATACATGAAGAGAATTGAAGGCCGAAATGAAAATGATGAGAAAGATATGAGCTGATGGCATGCAGCAGTAGGACTTGACATAAGTTTGTTGACGGCCCATGCTGCTTAGGGATGGACGTATGAGAGGACACATACGCTGTGTATACAACCAGTGCGCAACAGAAACAGTTTTATTCATACCCTTCGACATTTGCAGAGGGAGACTGAGCATCTATGGGTTTGCCCGAAGTGCAATGACGTCAATTCTGATTAACATTAACGTTAGCTGCTTAGAGAGCTGAAGGGTAATTATGAATGATACACCATGAATGATACGCCATCTAATAGGTCCAGTTTTTACTTTTACCTGTCTCATTAAGAGTTCTGGTGTGGATCTACTGTCCTAGTCATTCAAGGGTACGTGGCAATGAAAGAGCTGATAGACTAGCTTCAAGAGCACCTGTAGTAGGTACATTGGATATGGACAAGGGAGAGATACTGGGGACAAGTAAAGATCGCCTATTAAAGAGTGACAGTGTAATTGATGAATCATCAAGGCTAAGATTGCTGGAGTTTGACATTAGGTGTAAGACTGGCAGGGATGGACATATGAGAGGATGCATCTGGCGTATATACAACCAGCGCGCAACAGCAAAAATTAGCAGTCATACCATTTGACATTTGCTGAGGGAGACTGAGTACCTGTGGGTTTGCCCAGAGTGCAATGATGTTGACTCTGATTAACAATAACAATCAATGCGAGTTAGCCACATGGCTACCATAACAGGCCGTAGTGGAAATACCCATACCCTGTTTCACCTAAATCGGCATATGTTCTTCTTCAACTTTACACTTTTTAAAAGTAGACTAACGTCTATCACCACAGTTGTTTTTTTGTAACCATTTAGTATTTATACATAATGTCCAGGCCACTGCCCTGGCAAAATTTAAAAATTAGGAAACCTATCCACCACAAAAAATATTTATAGAAACGTGTGATTCCTGCAGACATACATTTGGATCCTTGCTAGTGCTATGGAGTTTGTGCACCATGCTGAGATCCTCCTTGTGCAATCTAAGGGAGGAGATTGGAGCACTGATAGAGATGTCCATGTGTAATGAAGATGGTCCTTAAAACCAAACCAAACCAGACCAAACCTGTCTCATCTGTTAAATTGAGACTAGATATGGTTGGTGGGTCAGCAGTTGGATTTTATTATAAATACACATAACCGCATAGGCAAGTTAAAAGTGACATCCCCCGACACACACACACGTGCGTGTCTTAATACCTTGATGATTACATTGTAAACTTTAAATTTTCTTTAATATCCTCAGGCAAAGTCTGGATATCTGCACGACAAAATTGAAACTCCCATCATTCCTGCACTTTTAGCTGGAGGTGTTGTGATGTTGTTGCGGTGGGCACTGGATGACACAGCTGAAGGAACTGTGGCTGCTGCCATTGATGCTCTGCATACTTTACTGTGTAAACCACTTGATGAGGTTTGATCTTATGTGTTCTCTGTAAAATTAACTTAGCTGTTCAAAATGGTTTATATATTCAAACTTATGTCTTAAGACTGTTGGTCACTTCTCTGGTATTCTAGCCCATACTGGTACAGGTTTTATGTTCCTTCCCCTCACAGAATGGACCCTTGGCTTTATCCATGATTAACAATCATGTTATAAGAATATTGTTTGAATTAATATTGTCAATTTATATTAACACAAGCAATTCTTTCATCCTCTGCATCATGTTTTCTGATTGAATATGCTAACTTGAGCTATGATTCAAAGGATTAAAAAAAAAAACGTTTGCAGAATTCTTCTTTGTAGTTGTAAAAGAATCATGTTAATAGCTGTAAACTCCATTTTTTTTCTGCGTAACTATATGGACTGGCATGCCTTTTTAATGCCGTGTTTGCTGCAGCTTTTCATAAATGTGCAACATGTGCTATATTTATTTCCCCATAAGAATTTGTCCTTTGATATTTAAAAAAAAAATTATTGTTATTAATAAAAATTGTTCCCCCCCTTACGACTGAACCGGCTGTATTGTGAAACAACTTAAATAGAAGTATCATAAACCGAGCCAGCCCCTGCAAACCGAAGTAGAACAGTGCCAACTAAGATGGTTTGGCCATGTCTGCAGAATAGGAGAAGATCGGCTGCCATGACAAGCATGGGAAACAAAGGACTACTTTTACCTTTTGTTTTTAACATTTGTAATAATTGTTAATCTGGGTCATATGTGATTGTAATGATTGTACAGCTCCAGTTCCTTGATTTTCAGGAAGCTGCTGACATAACTTGGGCCTGGTATCATGGTAATCTCACAGCAGCCTTGACTCCCATTGCTACACTGGAGAAGGAAGCCCAGCCTGAAGATCTGGATGAAGAAAACAAGGAAGAAGAAACTGATGCTGATGTCATTAAAAGAGATGTTGTTCAGGTTTTTAACAATTTTGCCATCAATATAAGTCAGGCTTTCTTAAGTAAAATCTCAGCCCAGTCGCTAGAATGCAGATCTTTTTATATTTTTTCAAAACACTATTGCTGTCAAGTAAGGTGCTATTTTTGTTTAAACATCACTTCATGATTAAAAATGGCTGATGAATGCTACGTTTACTTATCTGATCTATGTAATATAGTCAGAATCCAAAATGCTCGTGGACTGCCATGTTTTGGTTTTCAGATTTTTTTTAAATTTCACCCTTAGTAGCCTAAAATCGGCCAAAGTAACCCAAAATATTGCTCGAAGTAGCCCAAAACATCACATGTGTTCGGTTCTTTGCATACTAGTTAAAAAAATATATTCTTTTTTTACACCAAAAGTAGGCCCAAAAAACTTGATTTTCTGAATATTTCGGTTTTTGGATGTTCGGTTTCTGGGTTACTGTACAGTTAACATTATATTCAAATTGTAAGGCATGTTTTATGAGATACAATACAACATTACAAACTAGTTGATCACAAAAAGTTGGACTGATTGACTGTTTTGGCAGTACATTAATGGATTGTATGAAATGGAGTGAACAAATAAACAACTGAAAAGTTAGTTGCTTATCCTTTACAGGACGTGGCAATCAACCCCAGCTTTTATTGGCTGTTTGTGATTTTTCTAGGCAATTTTTTCATTCAGTAGTTTGCCATTGCTTTCTGAACTGTACGGCGCTTATACCATTGTTAAAAATCCACACAAAGCGATCTGCTACCAAACCGCCTGCAGCAGGTTTCGAACCTGGAATATCTGGATTATGAAACTGCGTTCATATCCATTAGGCCACAGACGTTGACTGAAAGAGACTTAAATTGAGAGACTTTAAAATAAATCTTGTGATGACAAAATGTGCTTCTATACAAGATTTTCTCACATTTTTACCCACTTTTATTTAACTCGACATCAGGTTTATATATTTGTGGTGTTTTAAACTTGATGCTCAAAATTCTTTGTTCCACTCAT
The DNA here is from genome assembly GCA_024509875.1 of Oreohelix idahoensis. Taxonomy (NCBI): domain Eukaryota; kingdom Metazoa; phylum Mollusca; class Gastropoda; order Stylommatophora; family Oreohelicidae; genus Oreohelix; species Oreohelix idahoensis. Next base: position 263,551 of record JAMPIV010017894.1, read on the forward strand.
TGTAGAGAGCAGAAACTTTGCATGTAGCTCCCTTTCGTGGCACATTTAAATTTTTCATGCTTTGGCCATCTTTGGGGCATGCCAGTTTTATTTATATAAAAACTGTATAATGTTACACACTTTTAATATCTGAGTCATGCCCATATATGGTCATTTCCTGACTGTTTTCAAGTGAAGAATGCATCTAATTTTGTCATTTTCTCCAAATTCAATAAGCTTTAATGAGGCAAGCAAAGTCAGAGCTTTTTAAGTTGACACAATCCAAGTAATTTGTAAACTTTTGTTGACTGCAGGCACTGGTAAGCAGGATGGAGCTACTCGTGAGATTTCGTTACATATTCCAGTCCATGAGACCCCGGGCTGCCACAGTAGTTCAAATTCTTGATATCCTTTCAAGGGTCGCCCAACATTCTAACAATATGGCTTATGAGGTAAAATTTGTTTATAGTAAGGAAGTAATGTGAAGCATTAAAATCACTATTGTTGACGGCAGTGGGTTTATGTGGTATTGTTTTAAATGACACCATTTCTTGGTGACTAGTAAGGCGCGTGATGATAAAAATATCTCTTTTCCAGGTTTTTCATCGGCAGAGTTTTGTTAACACATTGTGATTGAGTAATACTGATTTACTTACTTTTACATTTTTCTTTGTCCCTGTTGCCGTAAAGCATTGTGGGAGCTGAAGTTTTCATTCTTGATCCATGTGTATCACTCTGGCTAATTTGAGCATGTGTTGTTGTTGGATTTCAGTTAACCCTGTCTAGGAGGATCTTAGTATGGACCCATGATAGGCAGAGGGAGCTGAGAAGCTGCTCTGCATAGGACGTGACAATTCTTTGGGAGAGCCCAGAACCAGAGCACAGTATTTTAGCTCTGCATATTTGGAGAGCCCCCTTGGATGGCGAAAGTGCAAAGTATGCCACCTGCTTCTTCCTCCTATCTTGGGATCAAATGTGATGATCCTTTAAATGCAAACCAAGCTGGAGAAACTAGAGCTCATGACTTCAACTCAACATGTTCCAAAATGGCAGAAAAGCCACAGGAAAAGCCTAGATCTACAGTATAGATATTACCAAGGAGTTTTCAATTTGGTATTGGCTGCAAAAGAGCGAGAAGCTCAGCAAGTCTAGTTCAACAACAACAACAACGATATTGTCTATCCATCTGCCTCTTGGTCTTCCCTGTGCCTTAAACCCAGATCTTCTACTGTCTTTGGCGAGTGTTGGTAATTAATCCGGGCTCCATTCTCATGAAATGGCCAGACCACTTTACTCTCTCCCTGTATGTATTTGATGCAGGATGTAGTTCCTACAATGTTTCTAATGTCATCATTTCTCATTCACCGTCTGTTGTGGTTACATTTAAGCATTTCGACTCGCATAATAGAATTTTCCTCTCCAGTGCTCTGGTCGGAGACCATGTTTGACACTAATAGCAAAGAATTGGGAAGAATATACTATTTATTAGTTGTGGTTTAATTTCAATACTGATATTCGGATCTTCAAGTAGTAGTGACAGTTGTTAAGTCACTGCGCTGGCTTTGTGACATCTTTTTCAATTTCTCTGTCATGTCTTCTATTTTCTGTGAAGGTGCTTCCTAGATATTTAAACTCTGGAACCTTTTTGAGCTTAATATTGTTGACATGTATGTTAAGTGGGCCCAGTGATCTGCTGATCTGCATAGCTTCTGTCTTGGATGGGCTGTTCTTCAAATTGTATTTTCTACAATTAAATGCATTTATATGGGTTTGCAGTTTGTTTTAATCTTTGTACATTAGACTTTGGTCATCTGCAAACAGTAACTCATTTAGTGAGTCATAGTCTTTATTCTCTAGGTTTACTTCTTACTTAACTGGGGTGTGGGAGGCCCACTTGGTTTTCACCAACAAACAATGCAGGTGATACTACCAAATATGACTGCTTGATAAACTCAGGGAGCAATAGGCTAAGCATGAAGGCAAGACAGTAAGATAGTCATGAGAGAGATGAATGCAAAAGTTGGAACAGAAGAATAGTAACTGTGAATTGATTGTGGGGAAAAAATGGCACAGGAAATGGAAATGAAAACTGCAACATTTTTAGATGGTCAGTATTTATGTTCCATTGAACTGATCATTGGAGGAGCCATCTTTTCACACCAGATGGGCACACATAATACTAGATTAACTATTTCGCCACAGACAGGAAATGAAGGTACGGTCTATAAGATAGGAGGTTATAGAGACACAGACAGGAAATGAAGCCACTGTCTATAAGATAGGAGGTTATAGAGACCAGCAAATGGTGGATCATCACTAACTTCTTTTGATATTATTGCTTTTTCATCAGCGGTTTTCTCTGCAGTTATTATTATCCATTTCTCTTCTATTTATGTCTTGCACAGGTAAAAATGTTTCTACCATTATGTTTTATCGTTTAACTTTTCAGAATCTGCTGTTTGTATCTTTGTGTGTGAATGTGTAAATAAATGTTATGAGGGTACCTTCTGTCTGTTATGTCAATAATTCTAAATGTTGTTTCAACAGATTGTAAAATGTCCTGGTCTTGTTGAAACAATCGTCAGAGAATTCTTGCCAACTTCTTGGATCCCTCCAGGTATGTCTAGACAGGATGCATTTTGTGCTTCACAATTAAATATTTCATATTAAAACTAGTGGATGCAGAATAAGAACAAGTAAAGACATATACCAGAGACAACTGTCAGTAGTATATGTCAGTATCTCTTTGCTGACATAAAAAAAAAAAATTTCTCTATCTACACACATCCGATTGAGTGTCCAATTGACAGAATGGTTAGAGCGCTGGTCTCTCGTGGCAAAGGTACCGAGTTTGATTCACGGTTTTGACACGCTTCAGCCTACCCAGCTGTAAATGGGTACTTGACTTTGCACTTGAGTTAGGGAAGGAAAAGGCAGCAAGGAAGGGAACTGGTCACCCCACCTCTTGATGCTGGACCTGTTACCGGGAAGTCTCTAACATTTCACTCCCCTACGGCCATATCTGCTATGGGACTACCCATACCTTTTTTACACATATCCAAGAGGATACAGATTGACTCCGGTTAACAGGTATCCTTCCTAGACTAAGAAACTATTTGCCATCTGGAGTACATGGTTTGAATCTCTAAGATGCTGTTGCTGTTCTTCTTCCTTGTTGTTTTGCTTAGCTTGTATGTTGACTAGCTTATGAGCACAAATTTCAATAAAACTAAATATTCTGTTATGAAGTGAAAATCAGGAGGACTGTCATGGACGTACCTGCCTGAAATAGTTATGAATTTGGTCCTGGTTGTTGCCACAGGCAATTCTTCTATAACAATTCATATGATCTCTGTAGCATTATTCCATTATGATCTAATCTGTTTTGTCTTTTTCACTATTTACAAGGATATGTATGTACTCACTCTGTGTCCTCTATTGATATTTTTTGTAAACTTATTGGTCACCCAACCCTCCTCTTTTATTATTTCATTCTAAGGCATGTTTAGCCTTATCTTCATGAATCTTGCAGACAATATGGCCTCTCCATTAATACATCCATATGGCTAGTTATACTTGAACGAGCATGTATACTGTTAAAATAAGGATGGGAGATGAATTAAAGCCAACATCTTAACAGTGATGGGAGATTAATTAAAGCCAGCATCTTAAACTATCAGCATCTGGAGCACATTTAGAAGACTGAGAAGTTGGAATAGGTTAATTGAATATAATGTGACTAATTACTTAATAGCTCTTTAATCACACTTTTTGCAAATGTAAGTTTATCTTTAACATATTTGCCTTAATAGCCTTACTTACTTACTTAGTCGTTCCCCTTCTACCGTGAGGTGTAGAGGTTTGGAAGAGAGAGCGCCAGACTATCCTATCGGCTGTCTTCCTCCTGGCCTGGTTCCATTCTAGTCCTCGATCCTTCAAAGATTGTCTAATGTTGTCCTCCCAGCGGACTCTGTGTCGTCCTCGGGGTCTGGATCCTTGGCTCTTTGTTTCCCATGCTTGTCGTGGTATCCGATCTTCTCCCATTCTGCAGACATGGCCAAACCATCTTAATTGGGACTGTTCTACTTGGGTCTGCAGGGGGTGGGATTTAAGGCCTTGATGTATCGTCTGGTTGCGTACCATGTCTCTTCTTGTTACTTCAACCACCTTCCTCAGATACCTCATTTCTGAGGTTTGGATCTGGCTTTTATGGGTTGTAGTCATTGCCCATGACTCGCATCCGTATGTCAAGACTGGGACATAGGTGGAGCGGTATACAGCCATCTTCGTTTTCTTACCAACCTCTCTCTTGCTGAGGAATCCTCGATTTATGGCCTGAAAAAGTCTCCCAGCTGCTGCTTTTCAAGTGGCCAACTCTTCTTTGATGCCTCCCTTTCGGTCTATAATAGCTCCGAGGTATTTAAAGTGGTCGACCTGCTCCAAGACCTGTTCTCCCAGCTTAATCTGATGTTTTCTTTCTTCTCGTGATATCACCATGGATTTTGTTTTAGAGCTGCTTATGACCATCCCTCTCTTCTCCAGCTCTTCCTTCCAGACTTGCAGGTTGGATTGGAGATGTGCCTCTGATTTAGCAATCAGGGCAACATCATCAGCAAATGCCAGCTCTGAAATATAGACCTGTCTCATCTTCCAGTACCCCACTGAATACTTTCTTGTTCTCTCCTTACATGCCTTGATGACATCGTCCATAAGGAGTATGAAGAGGTAAGGTGATAGGATATCACCTTGTCTTACACCAGTGGTGGTCCTGAACTCTTCCGACTTATGGTTTGCTGTCCTCACATAATTTCTGCAAGACTTGTAGAAGCTCTGTATAGCATGAATCAGAGGTGCTGGAATATTCTTCCTTGCCAAACATTCCCAAAGTTTGCTCCAGGGGACCCTGTCAAATGCCTTTTCCAGATCTATGAAACAAAGATGCATCTCACTCTTATACTCAAGGGCCTTTTCACTCAGCTGTCTGAGTGTGAAGATTAGGTCTTGAGTACTTTGGTTTGCTCGGAATCCGCACTGGACCTCATCCAATTGTGGCTCAGCTAGGCGTCGGAGTCTCTGCTCTAGGATTCTAGAGTAGATTTTACCAGGGACACTGAGAAGGGATATGCCTCTATGGTTTCCACACTGTCGATTGTCACCCTTTTTGAAAATTGGTGTTATCTTGGCAATCTCTCAATCCTTTGGTATGGTCTTGTTGTACCACGCTGCCTGTAAAACCCTTAAGAGTAATAGGTCGCCTGATGCTCCCATGAACTTAACCATTTCTGGTGTTATACCATCATGCCCTGCTGCTTTGCCCATCTTGATTTTCTCCAGTGCTGCCTTCAGTTCTTCCATCTTTATGTCATCTTCACCATCATTGGTTTTCTCTTCTGTGCTAGTGTTTATCATTTCTGATGCTTCACCATGCTCACCATCCAGGAGTTCTGAGAAATATTCTTTCTATCTTCCCATTACTTCCTTCGGGGCAGTAAGCAATTTGCCTTGCTTGTCCTTTATAAATTTGAGAGGGCATTGTTTTTCCTTCCTCATGTTCTTTAGGGTCTTATAGAACAATTTCTGGTTTTCTTGTGCATCTTTTTCTAGCTTTTCTCCAAATTCTTCCCAGGACTTCTGTTTTGCTGCTAGCACTTTGTTCTTTGCTTCTGTTCTGAGTGTCACATATTCTCTATATTTTTCCATTTGTCCTGTTGTGTTTTTAGCTCCTAAGTATTGTTTCCATGCCATTTTCTTCTCTCTTGTTTTCTCTTTGACTTCCTCTGTCCACCAAGGTGTCTTCTTTCTCTTGTTCCCAAGTCGGACTTCACCGCATGCTTCTGCAGCAGCTGTCTTTATGATATCCTTGAATTTAATCCAGAGGGTTTCCAAGTCATCAGGTCGTTCTTCTGTGTTGCTCAACGCTGCAGCAATAAGCCCCTGATATCTGATCTTAATTTCTGGCTCTCTCAGCTTGTAGGTCCTAATGCTAATTTCTCCTGCTCGTTTACTTGGTTTCTTGCGTGATGTTGGACAGTTCCTAGGCTGAGCAACTCTTTCAGTTGTTCTTTTGATTGTTAGCAGGTAGTGATCACTTCCAATCTCTGGCCCCCTCCAGACTCTAGCATCTTGGACATATTTGAATGAGCTTCTCCGAACAATGGCATAGTCGATCACTGACTTCTCATTCTTTGTTGGTTCACATCTAGTGTATGCATGTATGCGCTTATGGGGGAACTTTGTGTTTGTAATGATCAGATTCTGCTCACTGCAGAATCTAAGGAGTCGCTTTCCATTGTCATTGAGAGTATCTTCTCCATATCTTCTGATAACTCCACCCCATCTAGCATGGTCATTTCCAACTCTGGCATTAAAATCTCCGAGCATGATAACTTCATCTAGGCAGTCATCCACTGTCCTTTGAAGCAGCTCGAAGAATTCCTCCTTGACCTCTGCTCTCTCATCCTCATTTGGCCCATACACTATGACCAGGTTGACTATGGTTTCTCCTTCTTTTAGTTTAACAACCATAATGCGCTCCGAGACAAAGTTCCATCCCTTGATACTATCTTTTTGATTTTGGGCCACAATGCAACCCACGCCCCCTTTAGCTCTTTCAGACATGGGTACACCACTGTAGAGCAGCGTGTTGCCACGAGATCCATGACTCCTTGTCCTTTTTTCTTTGTTTCCGTTATAGCCAGGATTTCTAGTTTTGCTTTCCTCATCTCTTCCACCAGCTCCTCTTCCTTCCCATTTATACTTCTTGTGTTCCAAGTTCCATAAGTCGTAGTCCGTAGTCCGTTCCAGTTCATCGCCTTTAGAATCAGTCCAGTTTTCTCTCTTGTGTTGCTAGTAATCGTGATTTAAAGCAAACAGGTGATTGGCCTGTTGTGCCTTTGCATGGTGGAGGGGCTGCCTCCTTACGGCCTCCATGCAGGCCACCCTCCTCCTTTTTCATCCGGGCTTGGGACCGGCATTGGCGGAGTTCTTAATAGCCTCTCCTTACTATTTATTTTAAGATTATCTGGATTCCTTTCTTACACGAGCGATACAAAGCTGACCGTGATCAATGACTGCTTCTGCATTATCAAATGATTGTCCCTGTCCTTTGTTAATTGTCATAGCAAAAGCTAAAATCAAAGGAAACTGAAGACAGGAAGGCTGGTATGGCTTGGCTTTAAATTAATACGTGGAATGAAAACACGATCACCTTAATTACTGCCTGTGATGATTTATTAAATTTTTTTTTTTTTAATTCAGTCCTCTGTCTTTAGTTTTAATAAAATGTAAAAGTTTAAAAAAAAAAAAAAAAGTATTGGGTAGCTCTTTTCTTAAGAAAATAAATTATTAAACTTCATCATTTTTTGACTGGTTACTTGTGAAGAGATCTGTGAAATCAGAATAAAATAGATTATTGGCCTCTATGTGGAATGATTGTAATGGCTATGTAAGATAATCTTCACTCAGTCAAAGCACAGTGCAATGCGAGCCGTTTCCTTATTTTTCCAAAAAAGCTGGCGTGAATGTTTGTAATACATTGACCAATGCACAGTGAAAAGATTGAAAGGCATGTATGTGTTTAATGGGTGTGCAGGATAACTTTCATTCAAAGCACAGTGCAATGTGTGCCATTTCCAAATTTTCTCAAAAAGTTGCTGCGATTGTTTCTTCCTTTTCAAGTACAGACCTAAGACTTTCATTCCAAGTTAATTCTAAATGTGACGATTGTTTTTTTTTATTTATTTATTTGGGTCTGTGAGTCATTGTTGATTATTTTATCTAACTTTTTACTTCTGAGGGTGTATCTAAGGCATTTACTGAGAAATGTGTTTGAGTTTTCTGTTGTGGATTTACTTCTCTCTTATGTCATGGACTTTTTATCTTCTCACATTGTCATAGGTTTTCCTTCTCATTTATCGTTGTTACCTGCACCTCTTTATAGCCTGGTATCGCTGTTTGATCAGAATGTTGTTAGAATAATAATTTCCTACACTTTTTATTTTCAGAAACTGGTAAACCAGTGTCATGTGCTTATGGTTTACCGGTCTCAGCAGCAATGCACTTGGTTCGAGTATTGTGCCAAGCCGGGAGAAACTTAGCTTCTATTATAGTAAGATAAATTACAGCATATATATATATGTGTATCTTTTATTAATTAAACAAACGTCTGCCAAGTCTTCCTGTCCTGTGCCGTCTGCTCAAGGTCTTTCTGTGTCTTACTCACCCCTTTCATTTCTGTCTCCAGTTCTCTTCCTTATGTGTGTGTGTGTGTATATATATATATATATATATATATATATATATACACACACACACACACACATACAGGGTGCCCATAAAAGATTGTACCCTTTTCAAAAAATTTATTCTCGGCCCCATGACGTCGTACGAGGATGCTTTCTATCACAAAAGTAAGATAATCTCTGCAAGTTTTTAAGCATACCTTACAAAGACTCAAAAAAGTGCGCATGCGCGCAGCAGGTATTTCAAGTGAAACTTTCGCAGTTGAGGTGCAACCGGTAATTGTTACATGTCTCTCAACAAACTGGTCAAGTAGGTAAAAAAAAGAAATAGGTACATTCTTTTTGAGTCTTTGTTAGGTATGCTTAAAAACTTGCAGAGATTATCTTACTTTTGTGATAGAAAGCATCCTCGTACCACATCATGGGGGTCGAGAATACATTTTTGGAAAAGGGTACAATCTTTTATGGACACCCTGTATATGTATACTTTATTAAGTAAATAACATGCAAAGATCTCCTGTCCCGTGCCATCAGCTCATTTCTGTCTCCAGTGTTTCCTCTACGTCTCTTACCCTGTGTATTCCAGAACAAGGACTGCCTTGTGATGCTATCAATTGGTTTCCTCCCAGTGTCATCTTTTGTTGCACTGGCACTTGTCTATTTCTTGTCTCCGTGTTCCACATTGGTGATCTTGTCATACCATTTCAATCCTTCTGCTCTGTGCTAGCACCCGTGTGTAAAATTTATAGACATGCTTTCATATTTATATTTGTGTTACAGCTGTGCTGTCACATTTATTTCATGTATTGTAATTGTGATCTCACATTTATATATTTGTAGGTTTGGTCTACTTTTTGTGCCTTTAATTACAAGTATCCTGTCAAATTTACATCTTCTATTATAGCTCATATTAATGTTGTATTATAGATGCATGCAGTTACAAGCCAATCTTTTATTATTGCAATACACTCACATTGTTTTTCTGTTCCTTTTGTTATAGGTATCTCACTGTTACGTTTTTATCTTTAATAAAGATATGCTGTAATTTTTCTAGCTTTTCCTATAGGTATATTCCGAGATATTTCTAACTCATGTTGTACATATACTGTCTACGAACATTTTAGAAATTAAGATTATATATTGTACAGGGTGCTTATAAAGTCGCTGTGCAGTGAATTTGAAAAATATTTTAGAAATTACGTCACAAATGATGCAAATTTACGTCGTGATATTCTGTGTTCCAATGCTGTGTTCCACAATCCCGTGTGCAGCATTACACAACAAGCCCCAATTGAAAACCACATTTCTGGTGACGTAGTCTCACCTGGGCGTAAATTTCACTGCACAGCGACTTTATAAACACCCTGTATATAAGAGCATAGTTTCACACATTTAAATTGCTAGAAAAATGCATACATCATACATTTATGTCTTTTATATTATGATGTACTTTCTGCATTTCTATTTACATCTTAACAAGTGGAACTTGTTTAAGTTTATCAACCACTCTATTTTTAACAGTCATAGACTGGGTGATGCGCCAGACAACAGAGGGCAGTCCAAGAGGAATAAAATGGACTACATTTTCTACATTAGAAGATCTGGAATATGCAGATGACATTGCACTACTAGCACATTCACATCAACACATTCAGGAAAAAATGGATAGACTTAATAAGCATATCCAGCAAGTTGGCTTGAACATCAATCTAAAGAAATCAGAGGTCATGATGCTCAATGTGAGCAACCCTGAGCCCATATCAGTAAGGAATCAGCAACTGGAACAGACAGACACCTTCACATACCTAGGATGCATAGTAACACCAGACGGCGGAGCAAGCAAAGACATCAACAACAGAATGAACAAAGCAAGAACAGCCTTTTTTAGTCTAAACAACATCTGGAAGTCCTCTCAGTACAGCACAAGGGGAAAATTAAGATTATATCAGAGCTGTGTGCTTTCTGTGCTTCTCTATGGTGCGGAATGCTGGAGAGTTACAGAGTAGGAAATGTCGAAATTGTCATCTTTTCACACAACATGCTTAAGAAAGATTCACCGAATCTTTTGGCCGAATACCATCACCAACCAAGATCTGCTTACTCGGAGCAAGCAAGAGGACATGCACACCATCATAGCTGGCAGACGCTGGAGCTGGGTTGGCCATGTCCTCAGAAGAGACCCCGATGCCATCACAAAAACAGCTATGCTATGGACCCCTGAAGGAAAACGAAAGAGAGGCCAACCAAAAACAACTTGGCAGAGGACTGTGGAGGCTGAGATGCAAAGAATGAACCAGAGTTGGGGCACTGTACGAAGGATGGCCACCGACCGAGCAAAGTGGAATCAATTTGTTGTTGCCCTACAAGATGCCACCTGGTGTGATGGCCACTGACTGCTTTGACGGTCGGCGGCTAAGGATCAAAGAAGAAGAAGTGGAACTAGATAACATATCTAACTTATATTTACCACATCTAAAAAGTTATCCCATAATAGAATTTTGTTTTTGAAAATGTGCATCCGTATTTGCACATTTATTTTTAAATACCTCATTATTTTTTATTGATAATTGCATTTTATTTAAATTTGGCTTTTTTGTCATTGTTAACACATCACATTTTTGTGTGTGTTCAGGTGTCTAAATTTCAGCTGAATATAATACTTCTGCGTTATTTGGCTGTACAGAGCAGGTGAGTTAGTTTCTGTGAATGTGGAGAGCTGTAGCTGGCATTCTGGTAGTGCAAGCCTGCACATTCCAGATAATTTAATTTTGTGCAAGAAAGTGCATTGAGAATTGTGCATGGTGGTGATAGAAGATATATTCTGTGTACACAAGAGACAGAGAGAGTTGAGTGGACACGTGTGCCTTTCAAGAAGTTTTGATCATGAATTAAAGAAAATGTGGAACGATCAAAGTAAATGGATTTGCAGTTGCATGTACGTGTGTAGAATGAGATGAAACCTAATTTTGAACAAATAATTTTGGAAAGTATTAATTTATAAAATTTGGCTGGCATCTATTTACAAACTGCTAATGAATGTGCATGGAAAATTGTATGATATCAATGCGATGTTTATCTTGAGGCTTTGCAGTATCAGAGATTATGAATTGTACACAGTGTTGTCAAGAATATTTGAAATGGCGGCAGTACTCTTTAGCATCATTTTTCTTTACAGTTGCAACAGGATTTTGCTGTTTGGTGCTGAAAGCTAACATTGTTGCTTGTTGCTCAATGTTTTAAACCCTAGATTCAACGAGTTTGAGTTTCAGCAGTGGTAGTAATGTTCCTTTACAGCATCTGTCAGATTATTTGATGATGTTACAAATTAACTGAGAAGCATCTGTGTAATAGTAAATTAATTTTGCAAGGTCTTACGTATTTGTTAAACATGTGTGCAATAATTGGCTTAATTCATTTTGTTCTGTTTTGGAAATCTTGGTTGAGAACAAATTAAATGACAGACAAAGATATTATCAATACTATTGTGCACTTTAGACAACAGGAGAGACTGAAAAATAGTGGCATAGTCAGAACTCCAAATGCAGCAGCTTCTTGTGACAAGTCCACTTTGTCTGCTAAAATATGCTTTAAAATTTACATTTCTGACTAATGCAGTTTATGTTACAGGAATTTTATTCAGAATATTTAATCATGGTATGCTTCATCTGCCACATATATCTACATATTCTGGAGTTTGTACGCTTCTTTATGCCACATATATCTACATATTCTGGAGTTTGTACACTTCTTCTGCCACATATATCTGTCTACATATCCTATGGTTTGTGTGCTTTATCTACCACAGATATCTATCTACACATTGTGTGGTTTGTGTGCTTCATCTGTCACATATATCTATCTGCATATCCAGTGGTTTATGTACTGTATCTAATACATATACCGTACTACATATCTTCTCATTTGTTTGCTTTATCTGCCACATATATTTATCTACTTATCCAATGGTTTTTATGCTTCATCTGTCACATATATTTATCTACGCATGCTGTAGTTTAGTAAATGTTAGGCATTCTATGCCTGAATATTTACCCGTAATGCAGAAATGAATCACACTTGTTTTTATTTTCAATTTTGCAGTGATTTACATTTACCTCATATCGAGGCTGTTAATCTTCAGGCAGAGTCCCTGGCTGTTTGGAGAGTTTGTGCTTCTTATGGCCTAGCAATGCAAACGTATTTGTAAGTGCAAGTTTTTCAGACATTTGTCGATACATAGAATGTAATTATATGGTAAACCACTTTGTTGTGGACTAATTTTTACACCTTCTCGTTCAAGGACAGTTTAAAATGTTGCTGGGTTTTTTACATTCTGAAGAAATTTGATTTGGCACTTTGGCGCTAGTTTAATATAGCACATCTTACAGTTGAGTGGAAAATAAACCAGCTTTACAAAACTAATGTTTAAAACACCACTGGTGTAAATTCCTCTGCAATATTGGCTACATATCTCTGACTTCCTAGTTCTTTCATATCTGTTTATATTTTTTCTGTCTGTGTTTCATGAGAATGCCATCTTAGTCTTGTAATTTCATTTTTCAACATACATTGGTTCTTTCTGATAGCTTCCCTTTAGGAAGGATATCATGTCTGAGCCTGTTTTGAGATGTTGACTGTGAATGAAGACAGGCAAAAAAATTGGGGTTTTTTTTTTCAGTTTAGTTCTCAGATGTAGAGAATGTAGATTTATAGAATTTTTCTCACATAATTTTTTTTTTCAGTTTATCTCAAGTATGTCCCACATTTTAAATAAATAGGATAGCATCAGCCTTGCATTGTGGTTTTCAGAACATGAAGACTTGCCGAGATTTAGTGAAGGTTTTAACATATGTTAGGCAGTCTGCCAACACACATTACAATATGCCCTTATATGGTTTATTTGTTTACAGACTGTATAGTAGTATTTAAGAAAAAGAAATTTAAAAAAAAAAAAAAATTAAGTCCCCCTATATTGAAGTTACCAGGGCTTCTTGAGATACAGAACTGCCATTTTCCAGTAAGTGAGGCTGTAATGTGGATTTTTTTTATTTATTTCTTTAAGAGATATTTGGAATGTAATACCTGGATCATGTCAATAGTGACAGTGCACAGAGTGCCATAAAACAGGTTGTGGGTTCATATTAAGATCTATATATAATCATAAAAACATGCAAACTTCATTGGTATAGCCATGGGTGAACTCCAAAGGGGTTGTTTGTTGCTCTACTTTAGGGGATGACTAACAGAGACTGGCACAGGACAAGCAGATGTGGAAACAAATATTAAAAACTCTTCAAACCCTCAGGAGCTGGTATTGTTCTACTGATCATTCAGCGGTTCATGACAGTGAACACATAGTGGGGATGTTGGATAAGTATAAAGGAGAGATATAAGGACAATTAATAATCACCTGTTAGATACTGTCACTGCAGTCAATGGATCAAAAAAGCTAAGACTGCTGGAGTTTGGCATCACACATGAACAGGTGTGGATGTATGACAGGATGGATAAGGTGTGTATACAACCCTTTGCTGTAGGAGCAATCAGCATTCATATCCTGCACCATTTGCTGAGTGAGTTTGAGCATCTGTAAGTTTGCCTGGAGCATGGTGATATCAGTTTACAACAATAATAACTATTCAGCAGACAATGGTGTCTGAACAGCCAGTATGTTTATAAGGACAAGAAGTAAGGAAAGATTATTTGTTTAGCTTGTTATTATATGTTTGTCAGTTTTGGCTGGTTTTGTGTGTTATTATGTGTCTAGGAATGTTCACATTAAATACTGAATTCTGTTCTTGTGCTTCTGTGAAACTGGCATACAAACCATTGAAACCTTTACTTTCAATGTATCAGCAGTGTTACTGTAGCACAGGTCTGTAACTTTTATCTGAATGCCTTGAGAACTTTTTTTTTTTTTTTTTTTTTAAACTGGATTTTTAAGGTTTTCAGTTGTTGCCTAAATCGCATTTGAAAATTAGCCCAAATCACCCAAATTGTGTTCGAAAAGTAGCCCAGAGTAGCGCAAAGAAAATTTTGATTTTCAGAATATTTTAGTTTTCGAGTGTTTGGATAAAAGGTTAAAGAGCTGTACCAATTCCACAAAGCTTTCATGGATGCTTAGTTTTAGGTTCTTCTAATAAGTGTGTAAGACTTGGTCATAGCTTCTTCTTTATATTTTGGTTCCCATGGGAAGCATAGGTCTTTGACCAGTTCATGCCAAACCTCCTGCCTGTGGCAAGCATTCTGTTACTTTTCTTATCTTCTTTATCCTTCTTATATCTGTTTCCAGTTATCTTTTAAAAAAATTGGCATCCCTGCCCCACTCCAGTTCTGTAATACCAAAGGGGTAAGTTATCTGGCATGAAGAACTCATTTAATGTCTCATAAATGCCAACCCCCGGGGATGAAAAACCTATACAAAAAATTTAAAAAAAAACCATACAATGACCCAAAAAAACCATATCAAAAGAGTTTAATTTGTGTAACAATATTTTCAATCAGAGTGGGCTGTGTCATGATTGAGACGTGTGCTGTTTGCCTTTTTAAGTAAGTCTTCACTTGTTTTAACACACAAACAACAAGTGTCTGAGTTTATTTAACACTGTAAAGCGCTAGCTCTCACATCAATCGAAAAAGGCAGCTTAATTTTATTGGTTGATTTTTTTATTCACGTGTCCTGTCATCTCACGGCGTAAATATTGGCTAAGGTTTGGCGCATGAGGCAATGGAATATATATATATATATATATATATATATATATATATATATATATATATATATATATATATATATATATATATATATATATATATATATATATACTTAGGCCAAAAACCTGTACAGAAAGTATGCACAGCTGGACAAATATGAAAACAGAAAAAACCTGTACATAATATGGGTAACCTATACTAGTTGACATTATAATGTCATCATATATTTTTTTTAAGCCATATCTAAATTTAACCATTTTTACTTTATTTCTACCTCCAGTGACTTGTACAGCAACATTTTGCTATCACTTGGAAAACTAGAAAGCAAATGGTCATCTTCATTTGCTCCTGCCAGCTCAGAACACAGAACTGATGATCCTCTTACTCTGGATGTGAAAATGATTTGTGTACTGGAGAAAATCCTGTTTGTGGCAGGAGACACAAACTCAAAACAGTGGGAAGGTTTTAACAGGTTAGAAGTTTAGACTACTGCTAGAGGTTAAACATTTTAATGACAGTACCCATTGACATTTAGAATAGAAGGATACCGACTGTCATAAATGGGTGCTTGCAAAGAAAAAAAATGATAGAAATGGTATGACAAGGTCACCAATGTGGAACTGATGATGAGAACCAGACAAGTGCTAGTGGAATAAGAGTTGAGAAGAAGATGCTGGCAATGCATTGGACACACATTGAGAAAACTTGTTAACATTTGGAGGCAGTCATTAATCTGGATCCCCGAGGATAAGAGAGATAGAGGGAGACCATAAAGCACACGGAGAAGAGAGCTGGAGACAGAAATAACAGGGATGAGAAAAACAGAAGTCCTTGGAAGAATTTGGAGAAAAGCTAGAAAAACATGCTCAAGAAAATCAGAAATTGTTCTACAAGACCCTAAAGAACATAGGAAGGAAAAATAGTGCCCTCGTAAATTTATAAAGGACAAGCAAGGCTAATTGCTTACTGCCCCAAAGGAAGTAATGGAAAGAATATTTCTCAGAACTCCTTGATGGTGAGCAAGGTCAAGCATCAGAAATGATAACCACTAGCACAGAAGAGGAAACCAATGGTGGTGAAGATGGCATAAAGATGAAAGAACTGAAGGCAGCGCTGGAGAAAAAAATCAAGATGGGCAAAGCAGCAGGGTATGATGGTATAATACCAGAAGTGGTTAAGTACATGGGAGCAGCAGGCGACCTATTACTCCTGAGGGTCCTGCAGACAGCTTGATGCAACAAGACCATACCAAAGGATTGGGAGATTGCCATCATAGCACCGATTTTTAAAAAGGGTGACAACCGACAATGTGGAAACCATAGAGGCATATCCCTTCTCAGTGTACCTGGTAAAATCTACTCTAGAATACTGGAGCAGAGACTCAGACGCCTAGCTGAGCCACAAATTGATGAGGTCCAGTGTGGCTTCCAAGCAAACTGAAGTACTCAAGACCTAATCTTCACACTCAGACAGCTGAGTGAAAAGGCCCTTGAGTATAAGAGTGAGATCCATCTTTGTTTCTTAGATCTGGAAAAGGTGTTTGACAAGGTCCTCTGGAGCAAACTTTGGGACTATTTTGGCAAGGAAGAATATTCCAGCACCTCTGATTCATGCTATACAGAGCTTCTACAAGTCTTGCAGAAATTATGTGAGGACAGCAAACCATAAATCAGAAGAGTTCTGGATCACCACTGGTGTAAGACAAGGTGATATCCTGACACCTTAACTTTTCATACTCCTCATGGACGATGTCATCAAGGCATGTAAGGAGAGAACAAGAAAGTATTCAGTGGGGTACTGGAAGATGAGACAGGTCTGTATTTCAGAGCTGGCATTTGCTGATGATGTTGCCCTGATTGTTAAATCAGAGGCACATCTTCAATCCAACCTGGAAGGAAGAGCTGGAGAAGAGAGGGATGGTCAAACCTCAGAAATGAGGTATCTGAGGAAGGTGGAAGTAACATGAAGAGACATAGTCCGGAACTAGACAATACGTCAAGGCCTAAAAACCAAACCCCTGCTGTCTACAGAATGGGAGAAGATCGGCTACCACGACAAGCATGGGAAACTAAGTGCCAGGGATCCAGACCTCCATGATGGCCCAGAGTCCGCTGGGAGGACAACATTAGACAATCTTTGAAGAACTAAGAACTAGAATGGAACCAGGCCAGGAGGAAGACAGCCGATAGGATAGTATGGCGCTCTCTCTTCCAAACATCTACACCTCACGGTAGAAGAGGAACAACTAAGTAAGTAAGTAAGAAAAATATGGAAAGACCACGAATTGATGGCACGGGACAGGAGGACAACGCAAGTTTGTTGAGAGCCGGTGCTCCTTAGGAACCTGAAAGACAATGAAGATGATCCATCGATGGTAGGTGCAAGTGACAGTTGTTGTTATAAGAAATAGTTTGACGTGGACATGCTAAAACATCGATGATTCTAGTATTGATCTGCTTATACTTGAATAATAGTTCTACAAGAATAGCTGTAGCCATAGTAATAATGATACTTTGAACCCATGTAAATTGTATGCACATTACTATAAATGTAAAAGTGTAACATATTGTACATGAACTGCAGACAAAGGTCATTTACAATATTTGTATACAAAAGCTTCGTCTGTTTAATTCAAATGTTATCTCAGTGTTAACATATGGCTGTGAGAGTTGGAAAATAACAAAATCATTGGAGAACAGGCTGAATACATTCGAGAACAAATGTCTTAGAAAACTCTTGAACATCAGTTGGAAAGAATTCAAGACTAATCGACAAATAAGAGAAGACTCTAGGCAGAAATATGTCTCCAACTATATAAGGAAAAGACGATGGTCATATATCGGTCATGTCCTACGAATGCAAAACGACAGAATACCATTGCAGGCACTCACTTGGGTTCCTGAGGGTAAGAGGAAAAAAGGAAGACCAAAAGAAACACTCAGAAGAACAATAATAAGAGAAGGAAGAACGTTGGGATTAAACAATGTGCAAGAGCTAAGAGGAGTGGCGTCACAACGTACAACCTGGAGAGCACTGGTTTCTGCCTTATGCGCCGTGTTTGGCGCTTAAAGAATTTATTATTATTATTTATACAAAAAAGGCAAAGGTAGTCCCATAACAGATACCACCGTAGGGGAGTGAAGTGTTAGAGACTTCATTGTGCTAGATTCAGCTTTATGGGGTGGGGTGATCAGTTCCCTTCCTCATTGACTTTCCCTTTACTTAATTCAGGAGCAGAGTCAGGTATCCCCATTAACAGCTGGTTAGACTGGAGCTTGATGGTACCAGGTTTCAAACCCAGTACTTGGTAACTTTGGTGTAAAAGGCAAGCGCTCTAACCACTCTGCCAATTGAATGCTTATTTAACTACTGTGACTTCATTATATTGACAGGAGTATACCTTTCAAGAATTGTTCATCTTACAGCTGCAAGTCTAACCTTGTTATTTCTTTTGCATGCGAAAGTTCAGGGTCATACATTGAAGCTAAATTCAATCATTGTGTTATACCTTGCTAATTTTGTACTTAACTTCTGCCTTGCAGATTAGATGATACAACAAGTGAGGAAGTGGCCTTTCCATCTGCAAACTGGAGTCATGTGACTGCATTAGTTCAGCCAATCAAAGCTTGCATAGTTCATATTCTAAATGACTTGGGAACAACTTTTCCAATCAAGGTTGGCTTCTTGATTTATCATTGAGAAGTGTTTTTTTTTCAGCTTGCATTTTATGTATTATGTGGACTATTTTTCTAGCTAGTTCTAACAAACAACTTGCTACTCTCTGTCACTCTCTCTTTCTCTCTCTCACTCACTCTCTCTCCCTCCTTTTCTCACTCTTTGTGTATGTTGTGTGTGCAAGCATGTGAATGTGAGACAAGCTGTTCATGTTTGAAATCGGTTTATCTTCGGTGTAAAAAGTTCATGACTTCACTCTGAGGTATGCTTTCTTTCTCAGGTCCTAAGGATAGCACTGTTTCTTCTGTGTCTAATATCTTCTCAGGATGTCAGTTTTATAGCTTTCCATTTCTGCTGCCTCCTGCGTTGTTTTTCTTTGCATGAGCAACCTGATCATATAAAACAAATTGCTATAGAACTGACCACCAAAGAGAATCCTGAAGTGCTTTGATATATACTTCATGTAATGGGGCATTTGAGGGCAAAAGTGGGTTATTCATGTAATATATTCCATTCAAAACATGTTGAAGCATTATTTCTTCTGTGGTTTCACATTGCATGCATTGGTTTTCTGTAAGAAGTTTTCCAAGGGATTTAACATTTAAACTACTTAAGCGTGTAACCATCTGAAATGACAGGCTACTGAATACTTTATTCTTGTGGGTTAACATTTGAGTTTGAAAAGTTAAATTAATTGAGCCACACAGCTTTTAAACATATATATAAATTAAAAAATAATATGGTATGAAATCAGTTTTACAAGTAAACGGTACACATGAGACAAGGGACGTTTCGGGTTTTACCCTTCGTCAGCCACAGTTACGAACAGGTGACAAGGACAAGAACTACATATAGGTACTACAAAGGTCTATGATGATGAGGAAAACGTCAAATGAGCGATACAAGCAGATGAAACCACGGTGATGAGCGAAACGATAACAGTAATAATGCAAGAAAATCGTGAAACCAGAAAGACATGTCGAAACAAGAAAGTAAATAATCAACGAAATGAAGACAGAAATGAACAACAATATTAAAATGCGTAAAAAATCACTTAGCTGGATCGAAGAAAAGAACATTCAAAATGGCTGAAAAAATAAGGCGTCATGCGGAAGTGACATAGGAGCTAGTGACGGCTAAGAACAGATAATTGAGGAAACGAAATGAACCAAAGCAAAAACAAGGATAGATAGGAAAATAACGACAGAAGCCACCAGAATTATGCAAAATGATGCTGGACATTCATCCCAGCAGGAGCTAAAACGCCCATTTGAAAAATGAGACGATTCTCCAACGAAAAGCGAGTTCGGTCATCGCCGATACATGAACGGAGGGCAGTGACATGAATGTCAGAGTTACCTGAATGGTCAGGGCTGTTGAAGTGAAGGGCCACCGGTAAATGTTTGCCATGATGGATGTCATTCAAGTGCTCCCGAAACCTGTCTGCCAAACGTCTGCCAGTTTCACCAATATAGGTCATGCCACACCTCTTGCAGATGATGGCATAAATCAGGTTTCTGGATTCGCACGTGAAAGACTCCCCAATGGCAAATTTACCATTCGGAAAGGAGACTGACTGCGTTTGGAGTACAAAAGGACAGGTTTTACATGTACGGCGTTGGCACGGTTTAGTACCAAAGTGAGAAGGACTAGTAAACATGATGTGATTAACTCTTCATGGAGGACAGCTTACAGAACCTTTTAAGATAAGAAGTGAAGTTCAGCAGGGATGCCTCTAGCCACCATTTCTCTTCTTACTAGCTGTAGATTTAATTATGAATGCAACATCATCACCCAACAGAAATGGAATTCACTGGACTCTGGCAAAACAGCTTGACAATCTAGAATTTATTAAAAGCATTTGATATTGTTGTAAGCATTTGCTGAGAAGCATTCTAAAAATCCTAACCTGCTTCTGTTACTGACAAAAATTTTTAAGAAACTTTAAAGGTTAAGTAAATTTTATCATATCGATGACTGTTTATGTGTTCCAGTTCAGTTATCACAAGAATAAACAATCTGCATTGTTCTTTGGCATCATTTTCTCATTCATTTGTGAAATGAAAATTTCTTACTTTCAGAAACAGAGGCTAGCCTTACCCACTGCATGCTTGAACTTTTTGGCCTCGTACTATGAACTAGAAGGACGGCAGGTAGGTAACTCACATCCCATTTAGTAGAAAAATGATTTGATTGTGTAATATTTCAATTTATATTTTATTTTTCCTACCAATTCAGAGGAGCCGCGGTAGTTCAGTGGTTAGTGCACTGGCTTCCTAGCTCGTGGTCCATGGTTCGATCCCCAGTTGAGTTGGGATTTTTTTAGACCGCAGATGGCTCTGGGGTCGACCCAGCCTGATGAATTGGGTACCAGACCAACTTCTGGGAAGGTTAAGATGGCCGACGTGATGCTGACCACACCACCCATAATGTGCAGATGGTCAAGAAAATATGGGCCTAATACCATATTCCCAATATGCCTTAATGGGCGTGTAACAGGATCCTTTACCCTTTAATTTTACCTAACAGTTCATTATATTAGGACTGTTTATTTCAGTTAGGTTTTAGCCAGTGATAATATTTTAAAATAGCAGTGCATTTGAGTGGCGAGTTTGGTGTGTATTTTCTATCTTTGATCATGACATTTTGATCATGACATTTTGATCATGACATTTTGATCATGACATTTTGATCATGACATTTTGATCATGACATTTTGATCATGACATTTTGATCATGACATTTTGAAGTGTGGCTGATACAAAAAATCTAGCTCAGAGTTGATAAAAGGTAAAGGTAGTCCCATAGTAGATACTGCCACAGAAGTGTTAGAGACTTCACTATATTAGGTCCAGCTTTGACATGTGTGGTGACTACCATCTCCGAGATGTGTGGTGACCACCATCTCCAAGATGTGTGGTGACCAGCTCCCTTCTGTGCTGCCTTTGTTTTCCCTAACTCGAGAGCAGAGTCACATTCTCATTTACAGCTGGGTAGATGTCGTATATTTTTAGATAGGTTAGAAAATAGTTATGGTCCCATCTGAGCAGAGGTGATAGTGGTAAATAGGTGAGAATAAAGGTGTAGAAATAGATTTCACGAGTGAATAGTAAAGGAGAAAAAGTTGTCTCTGGACTGAATAGTTTCTCTAGTCCAGCCTATCTATACGACTATATTGTAGTGTAAGACACTCTTCCAACCCCTTATCTCTATAAAGATAAGTTTAACTAGACACATCCACACACAATTATGTGACAACAAGACACACAGAACGTGAAAAAAACTATGGTTAATTGGGTATGGGTCTGACCAACACACACATGTAAGTTCCTTTTTGTTGTTTATTATCATTAAACTTTTTACAACATCAAATATATAGAGAAATCAAATAAATCAAGTTTACAGATATATGAAAATAACCGAATAAGTGCCCTCCCCTTGTTGAGAAAGTATCCCAAAAGAAGTTAATAACCAAAAGGTCAAAGATAAACACTACGTTACAGAATAGACTATGAAGAACATGTCCCCCACTAAATTTCTACTCAGTAAAGTACTCAGTTTAGCGAAATAAAGAAAATTATTAGTACACTGATTGTAACAAAGGAAAATATTCACTCTGTCTATTTCTCACTCTGTCATATGTGGCCACAAACACTCTTGCTTACCTAATTGCGTGTTGGTATCCCTTGAAAAACTACAATAGTCTGAACCTATACTGTCAGGTGGGTTGCCCAAATATGGCCCCAGTCCAGCCTTTATATTGAATAATAATTACAAGGTGGATGCCCAAATTTGGTGGTTTAATTTTCCTGGATGAATCCTATGTCACCGCAAATAGTTACTGAAGCAAGACGTTCTCGGGACGTTCACAATTGCAAAAGGAGAAAAGTAATTCCTGTATTGTCAAGCATCTGTTTGCTAAGACAAATGTTACAATATGTAAAAACTGATAATAATGGTAAATCCTATCGGCTGGCTCTTATGGTGAGTGTCGATTTTGAAACAGCGTAGTTTTCTGGATCACTCCGTTGCTACGGCTGTCAAAGGTCAGGAATATATGTTCTTTCGTATGCCCAGTGGGCTGAAAAAATGGGATAAATAATTCTGGGTAATGTACCGCCCAGTTACAATTAATCTTACTGTTTCTATCTCTCACTCTGAATGAAGAAAGAGGACTGAACAGGTCCAACAATCGAAGACCCAAAGTAATAATAATGGTACTGGTAATGTTAGACCGCTGGCCGCTGGTTTTGATCATGTGCTAGATAATGGAAGAAAAGAACATATAAAAAAACTGCTACTATCCTATCCACCCGTAAGTTTTCCACTATAGCATGTCGGGGAAAAAAGGTATGTGCCCTCCCCTGTTATTGCCCGCGAGAAAATGCACAGCGCACAGTTAATTATTATTTACTTTATCCATACGCGCACTTTAACAAAAATTGCCTGTCACTGCTAGCTATTTGTCGGCGTCTATTTTAGTCACATAACATTAACTCTAGTCACTTATTTAATTTCACACAATGAAATATAATGCGAATTCTATTCGGTCACTCATCCGTCACACTTAATAATCTCAGTAAGCTAAGCCGTATCTCCTTGTGTAAGAAAAATGAGGTGTTTGAAATTACATTACTCAGAACGACTGGCAAGAAATATCTATGCGTTAGGTTATTTCACTAGTTTTAAACACTAGGGAATTATAGTGAATAAAAATGGTAAACCTAACACATTTTAACAATTAACCCTCCGGCAGGCGCGTTTCATTTCTTCGCAAGAGCAGGTGCGTGGCACACAGAGTGTGCCGCTTAAAACAAACGTATTTACATTGATTGTAATGTCCTGATATAACCAACAGCTCCATGTATATGGTAGATGGTTGAAAGGGGCGTGCTACTAAGAAAAGTAGCAAACACCTATTTAAAAAAAACAAAATTTGAGTTGCGGTGCCAGCATTTCAATCTTAACCCTCCGGTGCGTTTCATTTCTTCGCAAGAGCTGGCGTGTGGCGCACAGAGTGCGCCGCTTAAAACAAACATATTTACATTGATTTGAGTTGCGGTCCCGGTATTTCAATCTTTCATTATCATCATCGTCGCTGTCGCCCTGACATGTATTAGGCTCTTAGTGGCCTGTTACGGTCTCAAATTTAATTGAAAAACAGAAAATTGAAATGAAAAATATACTTACATCACCGAGCGCGTGGCGCACTTTATACACCCCTAATGACACTCCTCGAGTTGCAGGACCCTAAATATCTCGTCGCACAACATATAACAACACAACTGTTCAGAATGAAAGCTAAGACATGAATCCTTCATTCATAGCTAAGAGTTCAATGCAGCCAACCGCCAAAAAAACCGCGAAATTTTAATTTAGTTTAATTTGGCACACATTGTGCGCCAACGCGCCCGCCAGAGGGTTAAGCACAATTTCTATTACCACAAATCAGAAAATGAAATCCCCACGAAATAATTTAACACATTTAGCGAAGAAGGGTTCTAGTCTGGCGTGATTAGATTATCCAAGAATTTCTGAGCGACTCTAATAATTGAATTTAAGAGATCGCGGTATATATATATACAGATCATGGTGTTATCATCACCAGAAGACGTTACAATTCACACCTTCTGTATAGTAGGGGAATCAGGAACTGCGTTTCCCGGATCAAAGGTTTCTTCGTTCATTCTACTCAGCGATGCTGACCGGCATCAGATGATTTTGCCGTGCACGGGCCTCTCTGAGATTACGTCCCCTTGCGCAGATCAAACATTACCTCCCCCTGAAACGTGCGAACATCAAAGGTGGTCGGGAAAATATTATCGCCCCTTGTCTCTCTTCAAACAATCCGTTATTTCTACGCGCATCCGTCTAATGACCGATAATTGGCAAATCAGCTCGCATGAGAAACTCAGGTAAACAGACGCGATTCGCTCCCTTGTTAAACTGGCAGGTTTGCGAAAGTTGGTAAACATCTCTGTTGTTATGTTCCAGAAACAAGGCGTGGATTCAAAGGTGAGTCATTGTTGAAGGACTTTCGTGTGTGGTTACTGGTTGTGTTGCTTGAATTCTGATCGTGCTAATATTCGTACGCGAATGGGGTGAACCTCACCTTTGGGTTGTCGTAATGCCTGAACTTGGCATCAAGATGTAAACAACTGTTCATCTTATTAACTCAGCAACTTGATATAAAATACATAATTCAGAAGGTTGAATGGTGTAACGTGATTCAACGAATAATGCCTCCGGTTCGAGTCCTTCACAATTTAATATGGATTACACACATACATAAACAGTTCAATTCACACATGAGGTACATGCATCAATCAATCAATAGCGTAGACTGCTGTTTTACATGTCAATGTCCGTTTAAGGATACAATGCAGTAATTGTCGTCAGAACATCACAGCTATATGCACGCGCAGATAGAATGGCTACCTGCCGACAGTGAGACTGTGAGTCTAATTACTTCGTATAAAGTAGACGATTATCTTTCTCCTTCCAAGGATTTAGTTAATCACTAACCTCCATAAGTTTCCTCTCATGTAGAGTTCTAGGACTGACCCTGGTCCATCATAATGCACATATAAATGGCTATATCATGCCATTGAATTGGAAGGTTAACAAAACGCAGCTATTCAGCTTGGCGGTCAAGTAACAAAGGGTAGCGTCTCCTAGTTACCGACTGTGACCCAAACAACGCTAGACACGTCATAATCGATCGTGTATGGAGCGTTCAATAATTGAAACATCTATCGCAATATATTAAATGTCTTAACCTTTACATTTGCACGTCCGCTAATCTTTAGCAGACGGCGTTAATATCATATACCGTAACAATTCCCTGTACACCGGGGAAAAAAAAATCGATAGATTTTTTTTCAAGATCTATCCGACTTAACAATTTTTCAAAAAAAAAAATTTAACACAATCGTGACATATGGCTGACGATGTTCTGAGTAGAACCGTGTCGCGGTCATGTCAACTAACTATTTGTCATAGTCATCTAACATTAATCACATTATATATCAATATTATACATATTATTATATCAACTAAATAAAATGTCCAATGTTAATAGTGAATGATAGAATTAAATTAAAGTAAGGTCTGTCGTATTAGTATGTCATATAGGAATTAATTTGACTAATTAAAATTAAATTAATTAATTAAACTAAGAGTTAAATTATTAAGATTCTAATATAACGCGATGTTATGAGAGAAGAAAAGACAAAATAAGTGAGAAGAAATAGAAAGAAATTCGAATATAATTTTAACTTAATTGGGTGTGTTAAGTGTTAGTGAATAATAACTATCTAATTTAACTAACTAAATAACGTATAGGTACATTAAAAAAAAAATATTAATCTAATACTTGTGTGAGATTTATTTTCTCTTTTCATAATTTCTTCTTTTTATATTTCGTTCTCTTTTTTTGTTCTTTCATTTCATTTTTTTCTCACATTTCATTTTATTGATAATAATTCAATTAAGAAGTTAAGTTAACTAATTAATTAGTATAGGATATGATGATCCATCCGTAGTCTTGATCCTGATGAATTCTTTTAGGCAAAAATGTTCAAACGTTTACGTTGGAAAGAAATGTCATTTATCCCAGCATCCAAGAATTAAGTGCACATAGGATAATAAGTTCGACTTGTCGTCAGATATTGTTCCATGATTGTTCAACGAATATTCATATATTGTGTATGGACGTTAGACGAAGTTTCAATGTCAATATGTATACCTTGATTGTCTTTAGTTCAATTCTGTGATGCATATAGTGTTTATAAATATTAAATTGAAGGCAAGGTTAGTTCCCTTATAGTTGATACTTCGTTATATCCAATGTAGTGATGATTGACGTGTTTTAGGAATGTCAATGTTGATCATTCGTCGTCAATAGGATTACGTGACAACGCATCCGCCACACTATTTTCAGTGCCAGGAATATGTTCAATGGAGAATTCAAATGGCTGTAGGATGATTGTATATCTGGCGAGTTTTGGGCTCTTATGGTTAGATCGACGCAAAGATGCTACAGCACGTTGGTCGGTTTGTATGGTGAATGGAGCACCAAGCAAAAACTTTTCAAGTTTAGTTATTGCCCATATAACAGATAAAAGTTCCTTGTCCACTGTGGAATACTTTGTTTCTGCCGGCTTTAGCTTTCTTGAAATATATAAGGTAGGATGTAGAACGCCATCATGGTTCTGGAGCAGGCATGCACCAATGCCGTAGTTACTAGCATCTGTTCGTAAGAAAAATCTTTTGGAAGCATCGGGAAGTCTTAAAATTGGTTCATGCGAGAACAAATTTATAATTTTGTTGAAAGTTTCATTGCATATACCAGTCCATGTCACCTTCACCGGCATGTCTTTTTTTTAACAATGAAGACAAGACAGCCGTGATAGATAACAAGTAAACCTATGCTGTATTGGGCTGAGCATAGTTAATACCAATAACGATATTACTGTTTTTTTGTAGGCATGGTAAAACACAAATAAGACAAAAATAAGAAGTGTTATTGTAGATAAGACAAAACAAATGTCACCTAATAGACAAGCCTACAAGATCTAAGTCATATAAGAATAAATGACCAATAAGGAAAAGAAATGATGACTGACTAGAGCTGAGTCATCAAGAAATAAGACAAAAGGGTGAGCGTACACCATTATCTGCGTGGCGCAGAATCAGGTACTAATTGTAACTTTAGATAACGGTGATGAAAATAAACACCATTATCACGCTCGATTACCCAACGAGCGTCTCGATTGTTACGAAATGTAACCATCGCCTGTCTAGTCTGCCCATTGCATGATGGCAGAAGACGAACAAACTTAACGTTTGCTGTATAATCAAAAAAAAATTCTAAGTGCCTGCCAGGTAGTATCCTGCGGCAGATTTCGCACTAACACTGTGCGAGAATACGCACTTTTCCCAATATATGTAGTATCATTGTCACGAAATAGTGGACAATGATGATATGTATTCTTTGTCAAAGAATTAACCTTCCCTTTCAACACCGACATTGGGGAGCCGCGCTAGCGTAGTGGTTACAACACCGCTCTGGCGACCGGGTGATACAGGATCAAACCCGGGCGACGGCATTTGAGGATTTTTCGTCGACCGGGATTTGGACTGGATTAACTCGAGACCTGGCGAGGACATTTGAAGGAGTGTCGTCGACTAGGGACTGGCGGCTCCTGAGCCGACCCAGCTGCAATGGGTACCTCCGAAATCGGCGAGTATTTGCCTGAATGGCGAGGGACACCTGTCTCTGTACAAGAAATAAAGGGATACTCACGTAAAATCAATGTCAGGTTAGACAAAAAAAAAAAATAATAACCTGAGATTTCGCCTCGAGTATTAGCGGGCGTACGAAAAAAAAACAAAAAAAAAAAAAAAAAACACCGACATTGTCTTTCTGTTGGATGTCGTATCATCCTGACTGGACTGAGGATGATACCTATCATCACCAAAGGTATTAAGTTTCCTACATGTCGTAGACATGTATTTGCTGGGCAAAGTAAAAACTTTTTCATCATAATTATTTGTGTTAACTTTATGTTTCCTTTTAAGTCCAGCATTATTATTTAACCTATTATTCTTCCTCATAATGTTTTTGTCAATGTTGACAACGTCAACAGTTTTATTAGGATCAGTTATATCCTTAGTATGTTGTCCAATAGATCTATCATCTTCATCAATTTCCAGGATAGTACTGAGAGTGAAGTTGGAAACTGCTGTGCCACATGTATTTATGTTGTTGGCACGAAGTGTAGCCATATCAACAACAGCGTTAGCGTTGCTAAAAGAATGCAAATTTTTTTTCTCCCAATCATTAATTTCTTTAGGAGTGCAATCTTTACTCCCATGTATGCGTCCTAATGTAAGATCAGCTGATGGATTCTGTAGCATGCACACCTTGACATTACCTGAAAAAAATGGTGTATTAACATGTACTATGGCAGTGGGGTAGTACTCAATAGTACCCCCGAAGGTCATGCAACGGACATAGTCCCCTGTTGCATAGCTAGGATGTACCAAAGACTGCCGAACTCCAATGGTTGTTGATCCAGAGTCTTTTAAAACTGAGACCACCGTACCATTGACTAATCCTCTATTGAACATCAGGGTACCCTTGCCATCGTTCGCTGAAAGACCAACTGCTGTATGAAGGTGTCCACAATTCAGCACCGTTTCCTTGGCCTTCTGAAAAAATAGTATTACAATCTTGGCAACTATTTGCCACATTATAATTAATAGCAAAACATGCAGCAGAAGACTGTGTTGTATTATTGTCAAGTGGGACCTGAGCTATAGGGGTAGTATTATTTGTAACTGCCGCCCCTGTATTATGGTTGTAATGAGATGATCCCCGAGAATGAGATCGATTCCGAGTATAATTGTTAGAATTATCTCGTCGTCCTCTATAGTAACTATTATCTCGATGTCTCGAGCCATGATTATTACCATTCCAGTTATTGTTATTATTGGGAGTATGTGATCGATTGTAATTAGTGTTATGTTGATCATTGTGGTAGTTTGTTTGAGGTGAATAATTTCTATCTCGTGATCTACCTCTGTTGAACTCATTTTTATTGTTGAAATCATTATTATGTCCCTTCTGAAAGTTAACATTGTGATTTCTTTGGAACCTACTTCTGTCTACACTGTGATGTCTTTGTTTGTTATTATGATTACACCAAAGCTTTCGATTGTGTACAACATCAGCAGTTATGGGCTATTATGAAAAATATGGGATTTCCAAACCACCTTATACAACTCATCGCACTGCTGTACCAAGAACAACAGGCAGCCGTAAGAATAGAGGGGAAACATCAGAATGGTTTGAAGTACAGAAAGGAGTAAGACAAGGCTGTACCCTTTCCCCTTACCTGTTTAACATTTATGCCGAGAATATCATGAGAAACGTAAGAGATGACCAAGAACACACAGAGTTTGACTCATTTAACATCGGCGGGTACCAGATCCCGGAAATCAGATATGCTGACGACACAGTCCTCCTATCGACCAACCCAAAAGGACTTGAACAATTACTTCTGTCCACAAAAAAAACACAGCGAGGCCCAGAATCTATACCTAAACACCAAGAAGACCAAAGTATTGACAACAGACAAAGTAAAGACCAAACCAGAAATTGAAATTGATAACGAAGAACTGGAAAGTGTCAATGAATTCGAATACTTAGGATCAATCATTAACAGCTCTGGCGACTGTGCAGTAGAAATTAAAAGAAGACTTGCAATTGCTTCACATAAGCTAATACAGATGAAAAACCTATGGCAAGGCACAAGCAAAGAAACAAAGTTACAACTGATCAGAGCATGTATATTCCCAGTAGCAACATACGGCTGCGAGACTTGGACACTCAATAAAAACAGTTGCAAAAAAGATTACATCATTCGAAATGAAATGCTACAGAAGGATGTTGAGAATACCCTGGACAGAAAAAAAGACCAACAGAGAAGTACTGCACTCACTAAACGTACAGGAACATTGGCTCCTAAATACCATCGCAATAAGGAAGCTGAAATTTTTCGGTCATATAAAAAGACATAATAGTCTGGAAAAAACAGTGATGGAAGGCATGGTCCCTGGAAAAAGGGGAAGGGGTCAACCTAGACGACGGTGGACCCAGGACATCACAGAGAGTCTGAACTTGTCTTTGGCTGATGCAGGTCGACTTGCCCAGAATCGTGATGCGTTCAGAGCAGCTGTAATGGAGACAACGTTCTGGAAAGAATATGTCACATGATGATGAGGCCATATTAGACGCCACAGGTAGAGGTTCTCTTAATGAGGAGTTAGAAATGGTTGCATTCGGATGTGCCGAACAGTATTTAAAGAAATTTTTTCTAACTCGTCGATAGTACCTGGTTTACGCTCCTGCAAATATGCAAAAAATGGCTGGCTAACCGAAGATAATACCTTATCCCGTAGTAGTAAATCAACTAATTTGTCGTATGATTTGTTGACTTCTGCCAGTTCAACCCATCTATTAAATGTATTGCGTATGTTCGCAATGAATCCTGCAAAATCTTTTGGAGATTCAGGTAAAATTCCCTTAAATTTCAACCTACAGTGTTCCTCGTCCAGGTGAAACCTTCGTAAAAGCAAGGACTTAATAGCACCGTAGTTATTTGCTATTGATGGGTCAGCATTTTGAGAAGCCGCCAATGGTTCTCCAACCAAGAATTCATTTAACTTGAGTACCCATGACTCTTCAGGCAAATGATTTGTTTTGCAAGTCTGTTCAAAACGTGACAGGAACGATGAAAGGTCGTCCACGTTTAAGTTGAGAGTGGGTAATTTAAAGTTGTAGAAATGTTTAGTTTGGCTGGATGACGATCCATTTTGTGCGTTATTATTCTGGTTTGCATCAGCACTTTGTGCTTGTAATCTTGCTGTCTCCAATTTAATACGCGCCAATTCCATTTCTTGTTGTAAAATAATTTCCTCTCGTTTCAATTTATTCTCTTCTTCCTGTTTGGTAATTGCTCTTTGCTCTTCTCTTTCACGTTGAGCAATCTCTCTTAATCTATTTTCCTTGGCAATTTGCTTCATCTCACGTTCCTCCTCCTCTTTCTTTAATGCAGCCTTTTGTTCCTCTTCCTCTTTCTTTAATGCAGCCTTTTCTCTGCTTCTTTTCTTTCACGTTCCTCCATTTCTGCTTTATGTTTTTCCAGTTCTGCCTCAGCAAACTGACGAAGTTCTTGAGATTTATAACCATATTCCTTACCAATTTTAACGAAATGGTCTATAGTAAGCATTTTGACTTTTATCTGGTAAGTAATTATTGGTAATTACTGATTAAAATAGTCAATAGTAGCTTCAGAGTAATTATTATACTTACTCAACTTAGGAATATTCAATATAAATAATCACAATAGTACTGAACTCTAATGTCTAAGTTCAACTAATAGACAATATTTTGTAACAATATTGTATCTAAGTACTAACTATATCATAAATAGTTATGATATCTGTTAACTATAATGTAATTACATCACACAATTAATCTCAATATCCAATGATGTTGGGTATGATTCCTAGTAATTATATTGTTCAATGTACTAAGTCACTCTCTTAGTACCAGAAAAGTATATTAAATAATATACAATGGGTCTATTACCTCAAAGGTAGACTATAAGATTATTTTATTTGGTCAATATATATATTATATTATTATGCCCTAGGCATCTCTTATAAATTGCAGTGCTACTTTCTTGGACTATCACTGCATAATTATGCAATGTCCCATATTAACCTTAAATGTCAGAAAAAATTAATTAAATTAAATTACAAGTGTATTATTGAATATAATGTTATATTATTAATGTAGCATTTAATATATATCATGAGGACAAACAAAACAATGATGCAACTAAAGGGTACAAACAATGTCAAGACGCAAACAAGACATTTTCACAATTAAAAATGAATTTATGAACTAAATAAAACAAGCGGAAGTGTCACACGGAAAACGAAGGGTCAAAGATTGACCCGAGGTCAACTTAATATGCAAAGTACACAAAAAAAAAATGACTGCAAAAAATGATGACATCACAGGACTCATAACGGACGAACATTTAACCATCATAAAATAAAGACGAAATAGTTAACGAACATGATACAAAACTGAATAAAATTGTGAACTGAGTACGAATAAAATACACCAGTTATCTACGGAATGGTACAGCTAACACAAATCGTCAAACGACAGCAGATTTGGACAGACAGTCCAATGGCAAACCTCAATGGGGCTTCCAAAAGTGCAATCGTTTAACTGCCCTAAGAAACGACCGAAATCAATTCAGGCATCGTGAGAGCCACAGAATCTAATTTCGGTTCATCCTCCCTACCGTCCACGAATTAACAATACATTAAAACAACCCAAAAATACATGAAACACATTCAGAAAAGACATGCCTATGCAGGCAAAAGGCATGGACTCAGTACTACTGTTTGCAATGACGACAGTTTAAACAGCTAGACTTATCTTTTCCGTTGCTTAGATCAGTGCTAGAGGTCGTCAACAGCTAGGCTAATGCCCCTGACTGTTTGCTCCTGTAGTCCATATCGTGTGTTTGCTTCAATGGCTCATGTTTCCCCTGGTTAGACTTAGAAACGGCTTTGGTTTTCTCCGACAGTTCACCTACACGACTTTCGGTGACGTCACGTTGTTAGGCATTATAATGAGTACTGCGTCATCTTCGACTGGATCATGTGATCGAAAATTGATCGTAAATATTTGTGGTTAACATGTGCGTAAGGAACAGAAGTTTGTTTTTTTTTTCTGTCGTTCCCCGCATTCGGCCGCCACTTTTGTTGAAGGACTTTCGTGTGTGGTTACTGGTTGTGTTGCTTGAATTCTGATCGTGCTAATATTCGTACGCGAATGGGGTGAACCTCACCTTTGGGTTGTCGTAATGCCTGAACTTGGCATCAAGATGTAAACAACTGTTCATCTTATTAACTCAGCAACTTGATATAAAATACATAATTCAGAAGGTTGAATGGTGTAACGTGATTCAACGAATAATGCCTCCGGTTCGAGTCCTTCACAATTTAATATGGATTACACACATACATAAACAGTTCAATTCACACATGAGGTACATGCATCAATCAATCAATAGCGTAGACTGCTGTTTTACATGTCAATGTCCGTTTAAGGATACAATGCAGTAATTGTCATCAGAACATCACAGCTATATGCACGCGCAGATAGAATGGCTACCTGCCGACAGTGAGACTGTGAGTCTAATTACTTCGTATAAAGTAGACGATTATCTTTCTCCTTCCAAGGATTTAGTTAATCACTAACCTCCATAAGTTTCCTCTCATGTAGAGTTCTAGGACTGACCCTGGTCCATCATAATGCACATATAAATGGCTATATCATGCCATTGAATTGGAAGGTTAACAAAACGCAGCTATTCAGCTTGGCGGTCAAGTAACAAAGGGTAGCGTCTCCTAGTTACCGACTGTGACCCAAACAACGCTAGACACGTCATAATCGATCGTGTATGGAGCGTTCAATAATTGAAACATCTATCGCAATATATTAAATGTCTTAACCTTTACGTTTGCACGTCCGCTAACCTTTAGCAGACGGCGTTAATATCATATACCGTAACAGTCATACAAACAGAAAATTGCGTGGTTTGGCTTAGCCAATGATAGACACTAAATGGGAAAGCAAAGGCTGTCAGATTACTGTATCAATATTTCCGTTCCACGTCACAGTAGATGAGTATGTTTCAACCCAGTACCTATGCCGCAAGAGGCTATTGCTCTAACCACACTGCCCATCAGATGCTTTCAGAGTTGATGCTTTCTTATAAATATTTTTTTAACCAAGTGTACGGATATGACTTTGAATTATGTTTTACATCCTATCTACCTTGTTCTTAATACAAGATGTTGTGCACAGATTGGAAAGTTGTTTGTGATTCCTATGAACTTACGTTTTGTAATTCTTATAAACTTTAATTTCTCAAGTCTGCAGAAAAACTTTGGTGAAACTTTAAGTTTTATCTGATTCTTCTTACAGTTTATTCCTCTGTACTGCATGATGATAACTGTACATACAAATCCTTCTCTGTTCATCTCTGTATAGGATTAAAATAAATAAGTGAATATATCTGTTTAAGTTTGCCTGTCTCCTGTTATCTGTTCTTACAGATTTACACAAGTATTTTTTCATTTATAATCTTCTGGACTTTCTTTTGGTCTTGCATCTTTAATATATTCATTATAGACTTAACACATTAACTACCGAATTGAAAATCACCGTGTGGCCGAATTAAATTTTTTTCCCATTTTCATCCTGTAGGTGTTTGCACAAAGTACGCTGTAGTTTTTGTAATTGTTTACATATTTTTATGAATTACACGTCATTTTAAAGATAAATGAATGTACTATTACAATAAACACCGGTTGTAACTCTAATAGAGGTTGTTGCTATTTAACGGCCCTCCGATTGCCGAGGACTTGCAATATTTTCACAATTATAACTGCTTGCACCCCATCTCTATCAAAATCACAATTTCAATCAATGTGCACACCGTTTTCACTCTTGTCCTTGTCGCTAGATCTATCAGTCAATTGTTGAAACACGTTTCTATCCTATTCAGCCGTTAGACGAGATGTACACGCATTTTTTGTAGTCCTATCACTAGTTGCCACGGTAAACAGTTTTACACGATTTGGTAACTAACCCAAAACGCTGAAAAATATGAACATAATATCAATTTTCCAGTGTTCTACAACAACCAAGCTTTGGGAATTTGTTTTCCGGTGGCAACTTAAAATCTCGAACCAGATCAGAGATTGTTTCAGTACATTTTTCATTCGTTTTATTACTAAAATTAGATTGGCGCTCTGAGCGGCTTGCGGTCCAAATGTGATTATTTTGTGAGCCGCTGACAGCGGCTTGCGGTAGTTAATGTGTTAATATGTCATTTTCTTTCATTCATGTTGCAGTTATCTGGACATTCTTAAGGATGTTGATTAATTTTTGTGACTTGTATCATTAGGTAACAGTTGTTATCCTTGCTCTTTGTTTTGATTAGTTCATATATTCTTCTCAGTATTCTGTTTTAGTAATAATGTAGATGTCTCCCTTTGGGGTCACAGGAAAGTAGTTATGATTTGATGATTTGTTCATTAATTTGTAATCCTGCAGGCCAGCATAAGACTTTTGCAAGAGTTTTCCTTATACTTCAAATCTGCCCGCTTTTTCTCTAGCTATTTGTCAGGACACCCCTTACCTTTTTAACATATTTTTTTCCTTTTTACATCTGCATTCTGTTTTCTGCTTTGTTAACTGTCCTATAGCGCCAATCATATTGCTGTTTGTTGTAGATTCTGCAGACATCTATAGAAAATCTGCGGAATAAATTATCACTATTCTTAAACAGTTTGATTTTAATATTTTATTAAACATGTGAGGTAAATTTTATTTAATCACTTCATCAGAGTGGCATTGATCAAATTTCAAGCCTAGAGGCCATTGAGCAATTTTGCAGCACATGCATCATACCTTTTTGGTCATCCCATGGCATGTCATTGATCATTGAGTACCTGAGGTAAGTTAAAGTCAAGCTCAAATCGTTGTTGTTGTTTAACTAGGGCTGTTGAGCTTTTCACTCTTTTGCAGCCAATATCAAGTTGAAGATTCCTTGGTATTACCTATACTCTAGATCTAGGCTTTTCCTGTGGCTTTTCTGCCATTCCGAAACATGCTGAGTTGAAGTCATGACCTTCAGTTTCTCCAGCTTGGCTTGCATTTAAAGGATCGCGAGATCTGGTCCCAAGCTAAGAGTAAGAAGCGTGTGGCATGCTGTGCATTCTCCGCCATCCAAGGGGGCTCTCCAACTATGCAGAACTAAAATACTGTGCTCTGGTTCTGGGCTCACCCAAGGAATTGTCATGTCCTGCACAGAGCCACTTCTCAGCTCCCTCTGCCTATCACTGGGTCCATAGTGAGATCCTCCTGCTTGCAGCCAACCAGGTAAAAGCCAGAGTTATGTCTGGGGCTCAAGTGACTCCTCCAAGCTTAGTGTGCAATGCTGGGTTCTCAACATGTTTCACCACAGGGGGAATCCCTGGAAGTGTGTGGATGATTTCAAGAGTCAATGAGGATGTAATTAGTCTCACAGACAGAGGTTCACTCCCACATATGTATATTGTAGCATTGTGAATAGCTTTTGGTCATAAAAAGATGACTCCAGATATGCCTCCATGCATAGCTCAGATCGGTAGCATTCGTGTGTTTGTCGTGAGGTTCGCTGAAAATGGTTTCTATGATAAATACTGCACTGAAGTTTAGAAGGAAAAGTTCAAGGCATGCGTGCAAGAGGAAGACAGTGCTATAAGTGGAAAGATGACATCAAGAGAGACGGACAGAAAAGAGTTTATCAGAAGGCACCATAAAGATGGGAGACAGAAGACATAGGAGATCTATTTGCAGCCGACCTTCAATGTGGAAATGGCAGATGATGATGATTTAGTTGATGTCTCAACATAAAACAACAGTTGGATAACATCAATAAGGAGAATAAAGAGACATTCACAGCTGCAGTGTGGAAGCACTTCAGCAAAGATGAAGATCCAGAATCTGTGTTTAATTTCTCCATACTGATTTCTTCCCCCTTAATTTACAAAGGACAAAATGCCAAAGTTTTTTTTTTTTTTTTTTTAAACAGTTTTTGATTTTACTTTCCACACCCTTCTTATTTCAACAGAGCTGGAGAGCAAAGAAGAAATACTTTCATACACTGAAGTGCTTTATAACATTTAGAATTACGCCTTTTTTTCACTACAGTTCTCACTCCAATTTACTGGCGTCAGCATCCTCACTGCCTGCTGAGACAGCTGCCAACATGCCATCGCTTTGTGTGTGTAAAGTTACTGAGAGTGAAGACAACACCTCATGTGATCCATTCACAAACCCTGAGATGTGGAAACTAAATATGCCAATACTCTTGCCTCACTCACCATTTGGGTTCCTTGTGGCCGTGTTGAGGTTGATGTTAGCTGTTTGTAAAAGACATAAAGCGATGGTTCCCAAGGTACGGTGTTGTTTCAGAGTCATCTTTTTTCATGGTGGAAAGTGGTTTGTTTAGGCTGTTGTCTTGGTGCATATTTTATTTCTGTTGTCATAGCGATGTGCAACATTTTCTTGTCTCTTGCCTTTATGGTACATGAAATTTGCTGGTATTTACTTTTATGATACACATTTTCTTGTCTCTTGCCTTTATGGTGCATGAAATTTTCTGGTATTTACTTTTATGATACACATTTTCTTGTCTCTTGCCTTTATGGTACATGAAATTTTCTGGTATTTACTTTTATGATACACATTTTCTTGTCTCTTGTCTTATTGCAGTGGTTCTATTTTTTGTATGATATATATTTTCTATCACTTGTCTAGAAGATACATGGTGGGCATTTTGTTTTAATGGTTCGTATTTTCTGTCTTTTGTCTAGAGGATACATATTTTCTGTCTTTTGTCAAGAGGATACATATTTTCTGTCTTTTGTCAAGAGGATACGTTTTTTTCTGTCTTTTGTCTAAAGGATACATATTTTCTGTCTTGTCTAGAGGATACATATTTTCTGTCATTTGTCTAGAGGATACGTTTTTTTCTGTCTTTTGTCTAGAGGATACATATTTTGTGTCTTGTCTAGAAGATACATGGTGTGCATTTTGTTTTAATGGTTCATATTTTCTGTCTTTTGTCTAGAGGATACATATTTTCTGTCTTGTGTCTAGAGGATACATGTTTTCTGTCTTTTGTCTAGAGGATACATATTTTCTGTCTTTTGTCTAGAGGATACATTTTTTCTGTCTTTTGTCTAGAGGATACATATTTTCTGTCTTTTGTCTAGAGGATACATATTTTCTGTCTTGTCTAGAAGATACATGGTGTGCATTTTGTTTTAATGGTTCATATTTTCTGTCTTTTGTCTAGAGGATACATATTTTCTGTCTTTTGTCTAGAGGATACATATTTTGTGTCTTGCCTAGAGGATACATATTTTCTGTCTTTTGTCTAGAAGATACATTTTTTTCTGCTTTTTGCTTTACTGGTGCATATTTTCCGCCTTGTCTAGAAGATACATATTTTCTGTCTTGTCTAGAAGATGCATATTTTCTGTCTTGAATAGAAGATGCATATTTACTGTCTTATCTAGAAGATACATATTTTCTGTCTTGTCTAGAAGATACATACTTGATGTCTTGTCTAGAAGATACATATTTGATGTCTTGTCTAAAAGATACATATTTGGTGTCTTGTCTAGAAGATACATATTCATACATGCCACACGCTATGGTTTACCCATAATCTGTACGGGGTGTTTGCGTTTTCAGATGTGTACGGCCCGTACAAATGTCTGTACGGGTTTTTTCGCCTAATTATTAAACATACATATAAATCGATCGTTTTGTGCCACTACCCTCATTATTAATGTTATTTGCAAGACAGTTAGCTTCCGTTTCCAATCTTTATTTAGTAATGGGAGTATCCGCGTTTATTTTCTGTGAATTTTTTAAATTGCAATCAATCGGCATCGAACACGCGGCCATTTTCGCTCTAATTTTAATGGATTCTGACTCCGATGCGATGACAAGGAGATCTTTGTCTTTATTAGTGCTAATATCGGTTCTCAGAATATGGTTGATGGCAGAGATGGAAACGAATGTCATTGCTAGTATGTATAATTTTAGGGGTTAGGATTATGTTTATCGGAAAGGTTTAGGGTTACGGCCGAATGTCACTGCTGACGAGAGCGTTTGTTGCTTTGCTACTGATGATGGGTGTAACGAAAAGATCGCCATTTGATTTGTATTGGTCAAATGACTTTCATTGAGATGCAAAGGAAAAGGACTCTTCGTTTGTTGGTTTTTTTATTTTTAAATTTAAAAAAAAAAAATTTTTAATTTTTTATCGTTTTTTTTCATCTTTCCATACCTCTCTTCCTATCACATCTAACATGTACACAAACAAATTTTATATCATCAGATTCATCATTCATTTATATCTATACAGTCCAAAAATTAGAGCAATTGACCAAAAAACTATAGAATTTACATGTCATCCACTATAAAAAAGGGGGTGTTGTGAAAAAGAATGCAGCTGCAGGGCACATTTTCGGGAAAACAATGCAGCGTGCTAAAGGATAAGGTCCTATCAAACACAGGATTTCCTGATCTGTTAGTGATAATTAAGCGCAGAAATAGACTAAATGATGACATGATCACATCATTTTTACAGTGCAAAATAAACTCAGACAAATATTGTTTGAGTTTTAAAATAAATGAAGACCTGTTTTAAAAGGCAAAGTCCCCATGCCTCTATGATGCAGCTGTAGGCCTAATTGAAATTTTTTAACATGAATTAACTCTTTTGATACGTTTTTTTCTGTCTTTTTTTTGCGTACAGGTTTTGCTGGTCTTTGTACAGGGTTTTTCTGCTTCTTGCTCTAATGGTGCATATTTTCTGTCTTGTGTCTAGAAGGTACACATTTTATTCTTCTTGCTTTGATGGTGATCATTTTGATCTTTCTCTTATCTTGATAATACATATTTTTTATCTCTTGTTTTTATTGTGCAACACATTATTGATTTCTTATCTTCATGATACACAACATTTTGTCAAAGTCAAGCAACTGTGTCCAAAATATTTAATCTCTCTTAATGTTACAGATTCCTTTCAGTTTTTAATGTTTTGTTAAAATTCCTTCTTTGTTCTATTAAGACCTCCTATATTTGCTTAGTCATGTTTAAGATATGCCTCATTGGTTTTGGGTTTTGGTTTGTAAGGACCATCTTCATTGCACATGGACAACTCCATCAGTGCTCCGATCTCCTCCCTTAGATCACACAAGGAGGATCTCAGCACAGTGCACGAACTCTGTCAATGCCTCCTTCATAAGTGTACACATTTAGGCCACAGCTTTTTCTTCATGTTGCTAGTTGATTGTTTTT
This sequence comes from Oreohelix idahoensis, assembly GCA_024509875.1. Lineage (NCBI taxonomy): Eukaryota > Metazoa > Mollusca > Gastropoda > Stylommatophora > Oreohelicidae > Oreohelix > Oreohelix idahoensis. The sequence goes on from JAMPIV010017894.1 coordinate 303,682, forward strand.
GTTTCCATACCATTCAGTAATGAAGTGGATAGATAATACATGATGATTCTCATGTTTGATTTGCTTGATGTTATCTGTTTAGATACTGTTGAGTGTAGACTAACAAAAGGTAGTCATTTGAGTAAATGGGAGCTGCGGTAGCATAGTGGTTAGTGCACTGGCTTCCTAGCTCAGTGGTCTATGGTTCGATCCCCAGATGAGGTGGGATTTTTTTAGGCCGCAAACGGCTCCTGTGTCGACCCAGCCCCAACTGGGTACCAAAGCAACTCTGGGAAGGTTAAGGCGGCCGGCATGATGTTGACCACATCACCCCTAGTGTGCAGATGGTCAAGAAAATATGGGCCTAACACCATATTCCCAATATGCCTCAATGGGCGTGTAACGGGATCCTTTACCCTTTTACCATTTGAGTAAATGGATAGCAGTTTTGAAAATTGTGACAAATAGTCAGTCATGTTATTTTTCCAAAATATGATTGGTCTTTACTCATAATACTGTATCGTCATCGACCATCAGCTATCTTTGTAGCGTAGTCTTTCAAGAAATTCATGCCATGTCCTAATATATGTCACTTGATGTCACTTTGTAACTGTTGTGTTGATATCTGTTTTTATCTTTCATCCATTTCTGAAACAGCTCATGGAGCTTGTTGTGAGCAAAAAGGACATAATGATGTATATGGCAAAGACTTGCTCACTCAGCAGGTCAGCTTTCAGCACAGCTTACTTTACAAGAGGGGAAAACTTATTTCAGTACTACTGGCTGAAGTGCTGCTCCTTCATGGTAAATATTTATAAGCAAAATGGTGAGTTGTTGTTGTTTAACTAGGGCTGCTGAGTACCAGGTTGAAGACTCATTGGTATTATCTACACTGTAGACCTAGGCTTTTCCTCTGCAGTTCTGAAATGTGTTGAGTTGAAGTCATGAGCTCCAGTTTCTCTAGCTTGGTTTGTAAAGGATCATCACATCTGGTCCCAAGCTAGGAGGAAGAAGCATGTAGCATATTGTGCATTCCCCGCCTTCCAAGGGAGCTCTCCAAATATGCAGAGCTACAATACTGGGCTCTCCCGAGGAATTGTCACATCATACATAGAGCCACTTCTCAGCTTCCCCTCTATCATGGGTCCATAGTGAGATCCTCCAGCATGCAGTCAAAGCCAAAGAATTACGACTTCTCCAGGCTTAGTGTTCAATGCTGGGTTCTCAACGTTTTTCACCACAGGGGGAATCCTTGAAAGTGTGTGGATGATTTCAAGAGTCAATTAAGGTGAAATTAGCCTCACAGACAGAGGTTCACTTCCACATCTGTACACTGTAGCACTGTGCTTATCTAGTGGCATGTAAGGATGACTCCAGAAATGCCTCCATGCATAAAATGATGGGTAAAATACCTCAATGTTTTTTTAAATATTTTTGCTATTATTAATTTTTATTTGCATGTTTATTGTCCATGTCTTCATGCCATACACTAATAAAATAATACACGGTAAAGGATCCCGTTACACACCCATTGAGGCATATTGGGAATATAGTGTTATGCTCATATTTTCTTGACCATCAGCACACTAGGGGTGATGTGGTCAGCATCACGCCGGCCACCTTTACCTTCCCAGAAATTGCTCTGGTATCCAATTCATGAGGCTAGGTCAACTCCGAAGCAGTTTACGGTCTAAAAAATCCCACCTCAACTGGGGATCGAACCATGGAAACCAGTGCATTAACCACTTCGCTACCACAGCTGCCATACGCTAATAAGGTGTTATCATAACATGTGATAATTCTTATTTTTAAGTTTACCGTATTAAGCGTAAGGAGTACACATAAGCTAGGCATATCATAAGAGACAACTAACATAAGTTTGTGCATGAGGCAGGAAATCTAATCATTTAAAATAAACTGCTTCATGATCCACTGCTGAAAGACCACATGAATGCTTTGGTGCAGGTGTCTTGCAAAATAGTCAGTTGCTGTGGTGTGTCCAAGCTACTTAAAGAGTGAAAAGGAAATTGGTGATGATGTATGTGTTGTGTGTCTTATTAATACATGTCCCAGTTGTTTCCATTTCCTTTTTTTTTTTTTTTAACTTTCATCAGAAAAAAAACTCCTGCCTGTTGTTAAGTTTTTATTGTTGTTGTTTTTTTTTATTGTTAGTTATATTTCATACAATTTGAAATGCATGGATGCATATCTGGAGTCATCCTTATATGACCACCAGCTATGCACAGTACTACAATATATGTACGTGGATGTGAACCTATGTCTGTGAGGCTAATTAAATCCTCACTGACTCTTGAAATCATCCACACACTTCCAGGTATTCCCCCTGTGGTGAAACTTGTTGACAACCCAGCATTGCACACTAAGCTTGGAGAAGTCACTTGAGCCCCAGACGTGATTCTTTGGTTTTGACCTGGTTGACTGCATGCAGGAGGATCTCACTATGGACCCAGTGATAGGCAGGGGGAGCTGAGAAGTGGCACTGTGCAGGACATAACAATTCCTTGGGAGAGCCCAGAACCAGAGCACAGTATTGTAGATCTGCAAAGTTGGAGAGCCCCCTTGGATGGCAGGGAGTGCACAGCTTGGGACCAGATGTGACAATCCTTTAAATGCAAGCCAAGCTAGAGAAACTGGTGCTTATGACTTCAACTCAACACATTTCAGAATGGCAGAAAAGCTACAGGAAAAACCTAGATCTACAGTGTAGATAACACCAAGGAGTCTTCAACTTGGTATTGGCAGCAAAAGAGCGAGAAGCTCGGCAGCCCTAGTTAAACAACAGCAACAAAGCTGGAGTTGTTTTCATTTCCTTTTCTTTCTTTTTTTTAAACTTCCATCAGGAAAAAAATTCATGCCTGTTGTTACAGTTTTTATTGTTATTTTGTTGTCTTTTTTTTTTTTTGAGGTTAGTTATATTTTACACAATTTGAAGTTTGAATTTAGAGATCAATAGTGAAAAAGTTTTTCAGTTTTTTTATCCAGTGACATAGTTTTATATACCATTTTTTTTTCTTCTTCCTCGTTCGTCCTAAAAAGGACGTTGGTTGCGTTGTGCCCGTTTACAGCGAAGCTGCGATATTTGTGCCTTTCCGCCGACACATCCGACTTCCGCACTGCATTTTTTGGGACCGGGTTAGCCTTCCCTCTTCGATCCCTACTCTCTCAGCCAGACTGCAGTGATGCAGCCTGTTTCCAGGACCACCACTTGGAGGTGGAGTAGGGTCTTGGTCATCTCTGGTTCACTGACCCTGATGCAAGCAGTCTAGCTATGGGTCCATATACCATTTAACTTTTGTGATTAAGGGCATAGCTTGGGGCTGGCATCCTCATCACATGAAGCAGATTGCTACACACACACACACACCACTGTCACAAGAGCATATAAATGCTTTTTGTGCAGGCTTTCTGCGAGAGGACCAGCTGTAGAGGTGACTCCATGCTCCATCAGGAGCAAACAGAGAAAAATGATTTTTTTTTTAAAAGTATTGTTACGCTGTTATTCCCATTGTTGAGGTCTGGGAGGGGAAGGTTTTTAGGGCTGAGGAACAAAGGCCCCTTGCCCATTACTAGGTGAGCAGGCTGGTTTTTTATTTTTACCCCCGATAGAAAAAAAAATGTAGACCTTAACGGGGTTCGAACCTGTGTCTTCAGAGACCAGTGTTCTAACCGCTGAGCCACCCGCTGACAGCTTAAAAATACACCTTAATGTTATAAAATGTTATTAAATATTGTGAAATTTTCTTTACAAGCGGAGTAGGAGGTTTTGTATTTTTCTTTCATTTTTTTTTTTTTTAACGTACGCCCGCTATTACTCGAGGCGAAATCTCTCGTTAGTATGTCTAACCTGAGACTGATTTTACGTGACTATCCTATTTTCCCTGTACGCTGACAGGTGTCCTCTCGCCATTCAGGCAGATACTCGCCGTTTTCGGAGAGTTCTTTCAGTATGTAGATCCCTTTCAAAATTTATAATTTCAAAAATAGTCATTTTGAGATGTGGCTGCTACGGCATAGCTAGGTGAGAGCTGATAAAAGGTCATGGTAGTCCTACAGGAGATACTGCCATAGGGGAGCAAAGTGTTAGAGACTTCACCAAATGTTACATGTCGTTCCCAGAGGTTTTTGGAGAGACAGAGAAAGATAGGATTACTGCACTCTCATTTATAATCATCATCATCTCCTTTTTTTTTGGTCTTTATGGAGTATGGATCCATCCCTGCAGATGTCTCTCCTCCCCCCCCCCCCTTCCCTACCTGAGGAAGCCTACACCAAAGTAAAACTCTTACAGTTGTGGTTTCTGCAGCAATTTGCTTGATGTGATGAGGTTGCTAGCCCCATGCTTAACCTTATATTATCTGACCTTGGTGATATGTACGAGGCAAGAGTAGGCCTATTATTTCATTGTCTCTTCATAGACCTCTGGGAACAACACAACTGCTTCTTCATAAAAGATGACAAATATGAGGTTTTTTATGAGGGCAGGGAACCTCTTTATGTAAAAGAAATTGCTATGGAAGACGAGCACAAGGGGTTGGTTGCAGACTTCCTGCAAGGGGTCCAGTTCTAGTGGGGACTTCATGCTCCACAAACAGCAAACAACCAGGACATGAATAAACTAGTCGGATGTAATAGTTATTTCATACTGTAAGAATATTATTTTTACAGTTTATTAAATCTGTTTAACAATATCATAAATATGTAAACATAGATTTCCCCGAAGTCAGTTTTGTAGGAGTCTAATTTGCTTCCTTACACAAATGAAATGTTACCCTTTTGTGTAACCGGCATTTTAAATCTCTTTTATAGAGTTGCCAGGACATGAGTGTGGCTCACAGAGTTGCACTTCAGCTCATAGCCAGAATTCACCATGGTGACGAGCATGTAGTACATGACCTCATTTCTACAGTGGTCTTTACTCCTAGTTTTCTCTGGTGAGTTGAGTATAGTTTAGTTTGTTTTTTTCCTTCCAACAGTGCTGTTAAACACATCATGCAAGGTTGCTGTTTTTAGTGTTCATTCTTGGAAGGACAAAGTGACAAATATCAAGGTGTTGTCACATGCTGGCCTTTAAAGCATGTATAGACTGCTTAGACAGCGCAGACTATGCTGGCTTGGCCATGTCCGCCATATAGAAGCTGGTCGCATCCCGAAAGATATCTTCTACGGACAACTGGCAGATGGCGAAAGAACAGTTGGGCGACCGCAGCTGGGGTTCAAAGATGTGTCCAAGAGAGACATGAGAGCAATGAACATAAATCCAGCAACCTGCGAGAATAAAGATGCCGATCGCACCAAGTGGCGATTCTCTCTACAGCACTATCTCAGATTGGGTGAAAAGAATCTCTCACGGCTAGCAGAAGAGAGGAGAAAACATCGAAAGGAACACCAGAAAAATAAGCAGCTGAGGGCTGTCACCTAAGGGGCGCATTCCCTTGGTCAGTTATGACTGAAGGGGCTATTCAATTATATCATTAGCTAGCATTAATCCATATTTCTTCAGAACTGTATCAGTACCGTCTATCCAATGGTGTGGCTAAACTAGCATACTAACAAGGGCATTTAAAATGCTCAGTAAAACTACAGAAAAGACATCTTGCTGACTGTGGAACAATTGCAGTGGGCTATGGAATTCAGGACAGTAATTTATATACAACAGAATATTTACTTTCACATGAGCCTCAAGTTAGTAGCACTCTAACCCACCAAGCATAAAAGGCAGCTAAGGAGAGTTGGGCTGGCTACCCCCATCCTAGGAACTTTAAGCCGTAAAAAACTCAGCAAGTAAGGATCTGCTGATGACATCACAAGGCAGTCTTTGTTCTAGAATCCCCAAAGTATGAGAGTTAAAGGGAGGCCACAAAATACATGAAGACAAATACTGGACACTGACATGAAGAGGATAAAGAAGAAATGGAAAGATCTTGAGCAGATGGCACAGGACAGGAGGACATGGCACAGGACAGGAGGGCATGGCACAGGACAGGAGGGCATGGCACAGGATAGGAGGGCACGGCACAGGACAGGAGGGCATGGGAGGACACAGTGCAGGACAGGAGGGCATGGCACAGGACAGGAGGGCATGGCACAGGACAGGAGGGCATGGCATAGGACAGGAGGGCACGGCACAGGACAGGAGGGCATGGCACAGGACAGGAGGGCATGGCACAGGATAGGAGGGCACAGGACAGGAGGGCATGGCACAGGACAGGAGGGCATGGCACAGGACAGGAGGGCATGGCACAGGACAGGAGGGCACGGCACAGGACAGGAGGGCACAGCACAGGACAGGAGGGCATGGCACAGGACAGGAGGGCATGGCACAGGACAGGAGGGCACATGACAGGAGGGCATGGCACAGGAGGGCACATGACAGGAGAGCATGGCACAGGAGGGCATGGCACAGGACAGGAGGGCACAGCACAGGACAGGAGGGCATGGCACATGACAGGTGGGCATGGCACAGGACAGGTGGGCACAGGACAGGAGGGCATGGCACAGGACAGGAGGGCACAGCACAGGACAGGTGGGCATGGCACAGGACAGGTGGGCATGGCACAGGACAGGAGGGCATGGCACAGGACAGGAGGGCATGGCACAGGACAGGAGGGCATGGCATAGGACAGGAGGCATGGCACAGGACAGGAGGGCACAGGACAGGAGGGCACAGCACATGACAGGACGGCACAGGACAGGAGGGCATGGCACAGGACAGGAGGGCATGGCACATGACAGGAGGGCATGGCACAGGACAGGAGGGCATGGCACAGGACAGGAGGGCACGGCACAGGGCAGGAGGGCATGGGAGGGCATGGCACAGGACATGAGGGCACAGCACATGAGGGCACAGCACAGGACAGGAGGGCATGGCACAGGACAGGAGGCATGGCACAGGACAGGAGGGCACAGCACAGGACAGGAGGGCACGACACATGACAGGAGGGCATGGCACAGGACAGGTGGGCACAGGACAGGAGGGCATGGCACAGGACAGGAGGCATGGCACAGGACAGGAGGGCACAGCACAGGACAGGAGGGCATGGCACATGACAGGAGGGCATGGCACAGGACAGGAGGGCATGGCTTAGGACAGGAGGGCATGGCACAGGACAGGAGGGCATGGCACATGACAGGAGGGCATGGCACAGGACAGGAGGGCATGGCAAGGACAGGAGGGCACGGCACAGGGCAGGAGGGCACGGCACAGGACATGAGGGCACATCACAGGACATGAGGGCATGGCACAGGACAGGAGGGCATGGCACAGGACAGGAGGGCACGGCACAGGACATGAGGGCACAGCACAGGACATGAGGGCATGGCACAGGACAGGAGGGCATGGCACGGGACAGGAGGGCACGGCACGGGACAGGAGGGCATGGCATGGGACAGGAGGGCATGGCACGGGACAGGATGGCATATCACGGGACAGGAGGTCACGGCACAGGACAGGAGGGCATGGCACAGGACAGGAGGGCATGGCACAGGACAGGAGGGCACAGGACAGGAGGGCTTGGGAGGACATGGCTCAGGACAGGAGGACATGGCGCAGGACAGGAGGGGAGGGCATGGCACAGATTTGTTGTTGGCCTGTCCTCCTTTGGGAGTTGAGTGGTACTTAATGAATGATACTCTTCTGAACTATGAATTACTCTTCTGAACTATGAATTACTCTTCTGAACTATGAATTACTCTTCTGAACTATGAATTACTCTTCTGAACTATGAATTACTTGTGTTAGCAGGAATAAAAGCTTAGTGTAGTAATGTAAATCCTGTCTGGTTTATGTGACTGGTGTAACTTTTCATGTTGTTCTATATGTTAATGATATCAATTATTGCTGTGTGATGTTTCCTAGTGAAGGTGAAGAGACGCAGTTAACTTCTCAAGCAATGGAAGGCTTGAATATTTCAGAAACTCTGCACATAATGAGTGCCACTCAGGAGGAGATACATATAAGCAGGCATAAGCTTTTACAGGAGGCTTACTCTTCCTTGGCAAAAATTAGGGGCCATTTTCTGTTAGCCTTTGGCGGCATGGAGAAGGCTTTACAAGACTCAAGGTGAGAAGTTTGCTTACTAGTTGTAGCTTTTCAAAATAATTACTTTATATTGGTGTCGGTAGTTTTATCTTTGCGATATTGGGTTCTGTATGCATTGGTTCAACTTTATGATTACTCTGTTACATGAGCACAGTGTAAGGTCACTAGTATGCACCTCATGACAAGAATCAGGATAAGTGCCAGTGGAATAAGAGATGAGAAGAAGACACTGGAGATGGATAGCACACATTGAGGAAACCTGTTGGTAGCATAACAAGGCAGTCCTGCTTCTGGAACCGCCAGGGTAAATGAGGTAGAGGGAGACCAAGGAACACATGGAGAAGAGAGCTGGAGGCAGGCGTGAAGAAGACATGGAAAGACCTTGAGCTGATGGCACAGGACAGGAAGACTTGGCAGACGTTTGTTGAAGGTTTATGCTCCTAGGGTAGATGAAGGGTGATGTTGATGAGCACCATGTAATGTGGTAGTAAAGTGTAACTTTGGCCGAAACACTCGATCAACCGGGGGACATCCTTCTGATGATCAGATTGCCTCCTGTTGTATCGCTCTGTATAGAGTTTCCTATCATATCAACTAAATATGCTTTAGCATTAAGTAAATTTTACATCCTAAGCATGTTTGTATGCATTTTCTTATTACATTTGCAATGATGGGAAGCTATACAGAGCACTACAGCAAGTTTTCCTATCATTGCAAATGTCCGTGTTTCTCATTACATTTCCATTGATGGGAAATATTACAACAGGAGTTACTGATAATTTAAAATGTCCTTGTTTTTTTATTACATTTGTCATGACGGGAAACAATACGGAGTGTTACAACAGGAGTTTCTGATCATTGTAAATGTCCCTGTTTCTTATTACATTTCCGATGATTGGAAACATTACAACTAAAGTTTCATATCATTACAAATGTTTTCCTGTTTTTTATTACATTTCCGGTGATTGGAAGCTTGACAGCTAAAGTTTCCTATCATTGCAAATGTGTTCCTGTTTCTTATTACATTTGTGGTGATTGGAAGCATGACAACTAAAGTTTCCTGTCATTGCAAATGTTTCCATGTTTCTTATTACATCTGAAATGATGGGAAACTATACAGAGCATTACAACAGGAGTTTTTTATCATTGCAGATGTACCTGTTTCTTATTACTTTTGCATCATTAAGTGCCGTAAATTTCATAGTATTTGGAAAAGAATGATCAATGGCTTAGATCATCATCTCCAGGAGGCATGGAGCCACCACTGCAGATGACCACCTTGAGGAAGCACCACCACTGCAGATGACCACCTTGAGGAAGAGCTACCACTGCAGATGGCCACCTTGAGGAAGAGCCACCACTGCAGATGACCACCTTGAGGAAGCGCCACCACTGCAGATGACCACCTTGAGGAAGAGCCACCACTGCAGATGACCACCTTGAGGAAGAGCCACTACTATAGATGGCCACCTTGAAGAAGAGCTACTACTGCAGATGGCCACCTTGAGGAAGAGCCACCACTGCAGATGACCACCTTGAGGAAGCGCCACTACTATAGATGGCCACCTTGAAGAAGAGCTACCACTGCAGATGGCCACCTTGAAGAAGAGCTACCACTGCAGATGGCCACCTTGAGGAAGAGCCACCACTGCAGATGGCCACCTTGAGGAAGAGCTACCACTGCAGATGGCCACCTTGAAGAAGAGCTACCACTGCAGATGGCCACCTTGAAGAAGAGCTACCACTGCAGATGACCACCTTGAGAAAGCGCCACCACTGCAGATGACCACCTTGAGGAAGAGCAACTACTATAGATGGCCACCTTGAAGAAGAGCTACCACTGCAGATGGCAACCTTGAGGAAGAGCCACCACTGCAGATGACCACCTTGAGGAAGAGCCACTACTATAGATGGCCACCTTGAAGAAGAGCTACCACTGCAGATGGCCACCTTGAGGAAGAGCCACTACTATAGATGGCCACCTTGAAGAAGAGCTACTACTGCAGATGGCCACCTTGAGGAAGAGCCACCACTGCAGATGACCACCTTGAGGAAGAGCCACTACTATAGATGGCCACCTTGAAGAAGAGCTACTACTGCAGATGGCCACCTTGAGGAAGAGCCACCACTGCAGACGACCACATTGAGGAAGCGCCACTACTATAGATGGCCACCTTGAAGAAGAGCTACCACTGCAGATGGCCACCTTGAGGAAGAGCTACCTCTGCAGATGGCCACCTTGAGGAAGAGCCACCACTGCAGATGGCCACCTTGAGGAAGAGCCGCCACCTTGAAGAAGAGCTACCACTGCAGATGGCCACCTTGAAGAAGAGCTACCACTGCAGATGGCCACCTTGAAGAAGAGCTACCATTGTAGATGGCCACCTTGAAGAAGAGCCACCACTGCAGATGGCCACCTTGAAGAATAGCTACTACTGCAGATGGCCACCTTGAAGAAGAGCCACCACTGTAGATGGCCACCTTGAGGAAGAGCTACCACTGCAGATGGCCACCTTGAAGAAGAGCTACCACTGCAGATGGCCACCTTGAGGAAGAGCCACCACTGCAGATGGCCACTTTGAGGAAGAGCCACCACTGCAGATGGCCACCTTGAAGAAGAGCTACCACTGCAGATGGCCACCTTGAAGAAGAGCTACCACTGCAGATGGCCACCTTGAAGAAGAGCTACCACTGCAAATGGCCACCTTGAAGAAGAGCTACCACTGTAGATGGCCACCTTGAAGAAGAGCCACCACTGCAGATGGCCACCTTGAAGAAGAGCTACTACTGCAGATGGCCACCTTGAAGAAGAGCCACCACTGTGGATGGCCACCTTGAGGAAGAGCTACCACTGCAGATGGCCACCTTGAAGAAGAGCTACTACTGCAGATGGCCACCTTGAAGAAGAGCCACCACTGTAGATGGCCACCTTGAGGAAGAGCTACCACTGCAGATGGCCACCTTGAAGAAGAGCCACCACTGTAGATGGCCACCTTGAGGAAGAGCTACCACTGCAGATGGCCACCTTGAAGAAGAGCCACCACTGCAGATGGCCACCTTGAAGAAGAGCCACCACTGTAGATGGCCACCTTGAAGAAGAGCCACCACTGTAGATGGCCACCTTGAAGAAGAGCCACCACTGTAGATGGCCACCTTGAGGAAGTGCCACCACTGCAGATGGCCACCTTGAGGAAGTGCCACCACTGCAGATGACCACCTTGAGGAAGAGCTACCACTGTAGATGGCCACCTTGAGGAAGAGCCACCACTGTAGATGGCCACCTTGAAGAAGAGCTACCACTGTAGATGGCCACCTTGAGGAAGTGCCACCACTGCAGATGACCACCTTGAGGAAGTGCTACCACTGTAGATGGCCACCTTGAAGAAGAGCAACCACTGTAGATGGCCACCTTGAAGAAGAGCTACCACTGCAGATGGCCAACTTGAAGAAGAGCTACCACTGTAGATGGCCACCTTGAAGAAGAGCAACCACTGTAGATGGCCACCTTGAAGAAGAGCTACCACTGCAGGTTTCCACCTTGAAGAAGAGCCACCACTGTAGATGGCCACCTTGAGGAAGAGCCACCACTGCAGATGGCCACCTTGAGGAAGAGCCACCACTGCAGATGGCCACCTTGAGGATGCCTACACCAAAGCACAAACTCTTGAAGCGGTGATGTCTGTAGCAGTTATGTTTTACATGATGAGATTGCCAGCCTCATGCACAACCTGATATTAGTGGCCTTTTATGACCTGTCTGAGGAAGCAGTAAGCTTGTTCTTTCGTTGTCTCCTCAGACACGCCTCCAGACACTATACATGGGGTGAAAGGTTAGATGCAGGCCTCATGATTGGTTTTTCGAGGAAGCATTGTATCAAAGAAGTGTAGCTATCAAATCATTCTTGACGTTCGTGGTCGTAAACTTTTGTGTCTGGTCTTCTCTGAGATCTGTGAAGTCTCTGGGGATTTGCAAATGAGCAAAGAAGGGAACAAGGCAACAACAAAACACAGTGACAACTCTCTAAACTGCTAAATAGCTCATATGAACGACAAATAAAGAAACTTGGCTGAACAGTTGGGCCGTGGTAAACACCAGGAGAGAGGTTTACAGACATATTGCCAATTCTGATTCTAATGACAGCATCAGCAGTCTTACAAGAAGGGACCTCATGCCATCTTTCGGCTCTCATACACGTCATACACCACTCAATCAGAGGTGGACCTACTATGAAGCTTGAGCTTTAGGGCCCCAAAGTCCAGTTTTCTCTTTAATACATTTCTTTCTCATCCTCCAACACTTTTTTTTAATAAAAGGGGCCCCTCCAAGAGTTCAAGCTCCCAAAATGTAGATTGAACTCTGCACTCAGCCATCACTTGAACATGATCCAACCACATCACATTCCATAGTGGCAGCTGTATACTTACCCATATGAAACTGTTGATCACCACCTCTTTGAGTGCCCAGCACTCGATGACGTAAGGAAAATGCTTCTTTCTCCAAGGCCAGTTAAATGGAACACCTTATATGGAGCAAAACAAGAACTTACGATCACGTACTGATACCTTTACTTGGCATTAGGCTGAATGGCAAGAGCCCAAATACCGCTAGATCTATAACAATAGCTGCAGGCTTTGAAGGCTCTCTGCATTTCATCCCATATCATGGCAACTAGTCCCAGTGGTCATGTCTACCCACAACTTAATTCTTAGCAGGGTTTGTAATTTCTGTTGTTGACTTGATTCCATGCTGTGTTGTTAGACTGCCCATATCTTCTGTATTCATTTTTCTCTAGCCCAGTACACAGATCACTTTTGGTCTGAAATGAAATGTTTAATTCATCCACATCAGAACTACTGCAGATGGCCACCTTGATGAGTGAAACTGTGGCACTGATATAATGACTGCTGAGCATCTGCTTCAAAGGTGCCCAACATATGAGGAACAGAGAAAGCGCATATGGCCATCATCTGTGCCATTCCTAGAAAAACAGGACTTCTTCTCTTTGCCTCTTGTTGCACTGGTATTTGCCTGGTTCCTTCATCAGTTCCACATTAGTGATCTTGTCATGCCATTTCAATCCTTCTATTCTGCACATGCACTCATTTATGAAAGTCTATATCTTTCTTATTGTCATTTTTGCTTTTCTTCATGTTTCAGAGCCATACAATAGGATCAATACGACACCTTAGTTGGAGATTCGTATCTTAGGATGACTGTTAGGTTAAACTGTATTTCTTGCATGTTTCAGGGCCATACAATAGGACCAACATGACATCTGAGCTGAAGATTCTTATTTTAGGATGACTGTTAGGTTAGACTGTATTTCTTGCATGTTTCAGGGCCATACAATAGGACCAACACGACATCTGAGCTGAAGATTCTTATTTTAGGATGACTGTTAGGTTAGACTGTATTTCTTGCATGTTTCAGTGAAGCCTTGGACATTCTTATTCCTTCCTTTTGATGCTCTGGTATGGAAGGCTTATGCTATTTGTTTTATGTATTTACATTCTAACTGGGTGCCTAAATCATTTCATCCTCTGCCTCTTTATCTGTTCTATACATATTTAGGTCTCAACATCTCCCTCAATTTATACAAGTGTGTCTTTTTTCCTCTTTGAACTGTTCTTTTATAGTATATAATTTAGAAATGCTATTAAGATGATTCTGTGGTTCATTAAACTATTTTGTTAACTGAATTCCATGCTTCAAGCTAGTGATCATTTGTACATTTTTTTGTAATGTATAAATATTTCATTTAACTTAGAAATCTGTTCATGGGGAATCCCCGAGGTATTCACTCCCAGTTCATCAAAGGTGCTGGTGAGAGCCTCATGCCCAGAGACTGGATGTTTTTGCCTCTCATTCACATCTATAACAGCACAGCTCAGGCGTAAGTTGTAGGGGTTTTTATATATAAATAAGTAGATGAGTGGTTGCATGGATTGAAGGAAGAAAAGACAGTGAATGGATGCATAAATAGATAGCTGGATTAGTTGAAAGAGTTTATAACATATCCTTAAGTTCTCTGTTGGTAAGTATAGTGCCAAGATGTATAGACAATATTATTGTGTGGTTACAAGGATCAGATTATTGTTGTTGATCAGAATCGACGTCACTGCACTCCGGGCAAACCCATAGGTGCTCAGTCTCCCTCAGCAATTGTTGAAGGGTATGAATGCTAATTGTTCCTGTTTCACGCTGGTTGTATACACGCCATATGCATCCTCTCGTTCATTCATCCCTGCTAGTCTTACGTTTGATGCCAAATTCCAGCAATCTTAGCCTTGATGATTCATCGATTGCAGTGTTATTCTCCAAGAGGCGATCATTATTTGCCCTCAGTATCTCTCCCTTATTCATATCCAATACACATTGTATGGGTGCTCTTGAAGCTAGTCTATCAGCTCTTTCATTGCCGCATACCCCTGCAAAAGATCAGATTAAGTTATATATTCCTTTATTAAGGGAGTCTTTAATTGAGGTTTTATAAGTTGAATTTGCCAGCACCTCACATAAATACAGGGCAGTAAAGGTTGTCCCATAGCAGTTACTGCCATAGGGGAGTGAAGTGTTAGAGACTTCACTATACTAGGTCTAGCTTTATGTGATGGGGTGACCAGTTCCCTTTCTCACTACCTTTATCTTCCCTTACTCAAGAGCTGGGTCATTTACAGCTGGATAGACTGGCGTGGGACGCTACCAGGTTTTGATCACTGGGCATTAATCCTTGCTCATTCAAATCACTTGAGTTTTAAGAGAGGAAGCTTGTGAAAGCCATTTTTTAATTCATAAAGTGATAGATATTTTTTTTCTCTTTTTAATGTTGAGGATCTTCAACATGGCATGTAGTGACACAATAACCACTTGAGCTGTTTAATGATTGTTAAAATACAGTCTTTGAATTCATAAAAACCTGGTCAGACAAAATATTTGTTGCAGTCTGCACTGCCACATATAAATCTTGCCATAAGTGTGAAATCACAATATAGACTTGACAGGTGATAAGGTTTTAAGTATAGATGCCCCAAGAGATGCCCAATCAATACGATATATACATAAAACAAAGGAAAGCATATAAGGTTAGTAACAAAAAAAAAATTTTTTTTTTTAAACTTACTAACTACTCATAGGACAAGGAAAGACAACGAGGTATTAAATAAAATAAAAACAACTCAAAAAGAACAAATACTAATACAAAGTAAAACCAAGTGTAAAGGACAATAGTTATCAAGAAACAATACAAAAGAGAAAATAAAATGGACAAATACTAATATAAATTAAAATCAGCAACTGCTAAAGACAATAGCTATTTAAATTGAATACAAAATTTAAAAATAAAATGACAATAAATACCCCAGTTATAACCAAATTTCAGGTTGAACAGGGTAGACCAAGATGGAACGAGAAGAGGCAATAACGGTCAGCTGTTAAGTGCCCGCTCTCCACCCATCACCTCATCAAAACAACAACAAAACAACTTAAGAATGCTTTGGATTAATTTAATTTTGTAACAAAAGTGTTGTAATGCTGAGTTGCAATTCAACAGCTGCGACATTTTTGATTAAACCCATAGGTTTTACTTTCATTCATTTTCTTTTTTGCTCCTAACTAAGCATGAAGCTACCACTACAGTTGAGTCCTTGCAGAAATCAATCAATACCCTTTAGCTCCCCGAGTAGCATAGGCCATCAACAAACACATGCCAAGTCTTCCTGTCCTGTATCGTCGGCTCAAGTTCTTTCCATGTTTTCCTTATTTTCACCTCTGTATGCAGTTCTCTTCTCCATATGTTTTTTGGTCTACCTCTGCCTCTCTTTCCCTGTGGATTCCAGAACAAGGACTGCCTTGTAATGCTATCAACAGGTCTCCTCAATGTGTGTCCTATCCATCGCCAGCGTCTTCTTCTCAACTCTTGTTCCACTGACACTTGCCTGGTTCTTGTCATCAATTCCACATTTGTGACTTTGTCATACCATTTCAGTCCTTCTATTCTACGCAAGCACCAGTTTATAAAAGTCTAGCTTTTTGGTTGTTGTTTTTGTTGCTCTCCATGTCTCAGAGCCATACAATAGGACTGACTTGACACTTGAGTTGAAGATTCTTATTTTCATGTTGGACTTGATTTCTCTTGTTCTCCATATGTTTCCCAATGCAATCAAAGCTTCCTTGCCGGAAGCTTGCTCCAAAGCGTCTGCTCTTGCCGCTGAAGTTTCAGTAGCCATATATTTTGCATGATGATGTTGTCAGCCCGATGCACAACCTCATATTGGTTGCTTTTTTAATGATATATCTGATAGAGCAGTAGGCGTGTTTTTTCTTTGTCTCTTCAGAATCCTCTGGAAACTATACAGGTATATTTTATTTTACTTATGAGTTCTGTCTGTACCATAAGAAAAGAAAAACAATGTAAATTTTGCTTCAGTTGGTGGACCATACGCATTTATTTTTCCACGAAAGCATTAGATATGAAAGAGCTTTGCATTATCTTCCGTGGTTTTATGTAGGAAGTCAGTATCAGGAGGCAGTGTATCTCCCCAAGCAGTTGCCATGGTTACCAGTGTGTTACAGTGGATCTATGCCCTAGAAATATGGCGGCCAGCAGAGATGGACAAGATTTCTGTGACCCTGAGATTGACTAGAGTCATGTGTGCCTTCATTGCTGGTAGGTTTTCTTTGAATAGTCTTCCCTTAAAAATATTCAGTAATATTTATTATAACTTTCTTCTTCTTCTGTGTTAGGTTCGTTAGTCATGCTAAATCTGCAGGCCTACTGCCAGGACAAAGTCCATAGTCTAAAAGTGCAGTGGATCCCAGCCCACTGCAACATATATAGAAAAGAGAAGGCAGATAAACATACCAAAGAGGGAGGAAGGAAAACCCAAATAGAAGACAGGGTTACATAGGAAGAAACAAAAGCAATAATGAGAAATAATAAGAGAGAAAAATAGCAGACGGAACATCCAGAGTCCAGTAATGCAGAACCATACTATACATAGCAACCTAACTTTTGAGGTGAAGACAGGAGTACGACAGGGATGCCCCTTATCAACCACTTTATTTTTGCCAGTCATAGACTAGGTGATGCGCCAGACAACAGAGGGTAGTCCAAGAGGAATAAGATGGACAACATTTTTTCACTTGAAGATGGCAGAACAAGCAAAGACAACAACAGAATGAATAAGGTGAGAACAGCCTTTGCTAGTCTAAACAACATCTGGAAGTCCTCTTAGTACAGCAGAAACACAAAATTAAGATTATATGAGAGCTGTGTACTTTCCTTGCAAGTCTATGGTATGGTGCGGAGTGCTGGAGGGTAACAGATAAGGAAATGTCAAAATTATCCTCATTCCACACAATCTGCCTAAGGAAAATTCTGAGACATTTTTTGGCTAAATACCATCACCAACCAAGAACTGCTAACTCGAAGCAACCAAGAGGATATGCACACCATCATAGCTGGCAGACGCTGGAGTTGGGTTGACCACGTCCTCTGAAGAGACCCCAATGCCACCAGAAGAACAGCCATGCTATGGACCCCTGAAGGAAAATGAAAGAGAGGCCAACCAAAAACAATTTGGCGGAAAACTGTGGAGGTCGAGATGCAAAGAATGAACCAGAGTTGTGGCACTGCACGAATGCCGACCAGCAAAGTGGAAGCAGTTTATTGCTGCCTACAGGATGCCACCATGTGTGATGGCCACTGACTGCTTTGACAGTCAGCGGCTAAGAATCAAAGAATAAGATACTATACATTATCAAGAAGATGTAGCCGGGAGACTTGTTATGAGGATGCGATTCTATTTATTTGGTAAGCTGGAGTTTTTAAGATTTATAGTCAAAGGGAAATAATGCAGTAGAAACATGGATGGACTAAAGTAGAGATAGGAGTTTGATACCTTTAGTTGACGGACGGTCATCTATAAAATTGCTGAATGACCTTAGTGACTGAGTTGTTTGTGAGCGAGAATTTTGTTCTGGATAGTTCGGACAAAGTTAAAGTGCTAAATCGAAGTTATAGATTAAGAGTTGGTTCTGAGTCTTGACGGAGAAAGCATTTTGTCCGCAGAGAGTTCGTGAATCGGGTGATATAGCCAATGTATCTGGTTGACCTGTGGTTTGCAGAAGTTGTATACTATCACTCGAACTTTGCTATCAAAATTCACTACTGTTGAATGACAGTTTTATTTGTGTGTGATGACAAGACATTAGTTATTTCAGTATGTTGAAGGACTGTGTTCTGTTCGGAATACCAGGTATGTGTAAAGTTTTGATAAACTTTTATTTGTAGGGAAGACCAAAAGATAGACAGTTGAGAATGAGAATAATGCTTGTTAAACGTTCATCTGTGGTGGTTAGGCCAGTTTCTTTAATAAGATATACCAAAGCAGCAGCAGATGACAACAACAGAATTTAAGAGAGATATTTTTGCAAGTAAGAGAAATGACAGTAGTGAAAACAACAGCAGTGGTTACTAACATTTGGACCCCAATTGCCACCAGGGCAATTAGCAGAGGAAGAGAGAGAGTGAAGAGACAGATATAAATTTGAATGTCATACTGATTGTGTCTGCCAGCGAAACTAGAAGGCAGAGCTTATGTTGTGAAGTCTTTAGCCATGATCATGTCATCCATCTGTAAATAAATTTTCATCATATGAATTATTGAGAAGTCTGCTATTGGTTTTCTGAATCTATTTTGTTAACATGTCCAATGTAAGCTACAGAGCACTAGAGTTTTGAGTCTGCTGAAGGGCAGTGATACAAATCCATTATATGATCAAACAAAAGTAGCTAAACCAGTTAGTCAACGGCCACAAGATGTATAACTGGTGCTTGTGACCAGCCCTTCACCAGCGACTTTCAGCACAGTAACATTGCAAGTAACAGAGTATAACTGGGGGCCTGTGACTAGCCCTTCACCAGTTATGAAGTAATCAACAATCAGCATGTAGCTCGTCAAATAACGCAACAAAGCAAACAACATCTGACAGAAACAACGTAAAGTGAAGTCACCCACGTAAACAAAGTTACATCATCATTCAAGAAGTTCTGCATCAAGATGAAGAAATTTCTACACAGCCCCACTTAACCAAAGGTGTAGCTCCATACATGCATGTAACATCTGATGTAGTGTCATGACACACGCGCGCACATGCAGCTTTGATTAAGTAATATAGCTTCGCGTAAATTTGGTATTATTGTGTGAAAATAACTGTATGGCATCATTAAAGTTAAAGCTGTGATGTCGGTCAAGGTTCATTACTAGGAACAAGCAGACAAGCAAGACAGATAGTTAAATTAAATAAACAATTTAGATATTATACAAAGAGACCAAGTGGTAATTTTCAGACTAAGAACCGACCATTGCAGACTCAGATACCATCTGTTCAACAAACTGAAAATTGGACAGACAGACATAATTACAAATGCGAATCAAAGTTGTTCCGTGTGGAAAGGGGAAATAACTATGATAAATAGATTTCCCTTCCTTTCCGGGGTTTCAGCATGGTGTAAACATGTGTCTTTATCGCTTTGCTTTGGGTTCAATGGGATTGAAATTTTTTTTCGACGCCATCATGTCTGACGCTGTTGAATTTTCATCAGGACTAGGAAATAAATCTAGACCGTCATTATTTGAAATTTTTCAAATGGAAAATAGTGATTCCGACGATGACTTTGTACACATCTCACATGCCAGTGATGAAACTTGAAAGTGGATTGAGTAGTAGCGAAGATGAAGCTGAATCTAGCCCTGGGTCTAATGCTGTCACTGACCAATTTGGATGGCAAAAGGTGGACAGTGAAAGCAGTAGACTTCGATCTGATCCAAATTTTATTATAAGAAATCCTTACAGCTCCCAAAATATTCTTCTAGAGAAAAGAACATTATTGACAGGGACAGTACAAGTCAATTCAAGAGGCTTACCTGAGAGGAAAAGACCTCAAAGCTTCAAGTTGGTGAATACAAATTTTGGTGCAAAGGAAAGATGTTGTGTCTTTCATTCAGAGAAATCTCAAACCAATCCAGTGCTTCTACTGACTACAGCTCACAATGCAGTAGTTGAGGAAAAGATCATTAGAGGGAAAGCCAAAAAAAAAAAAAAACCATCAGCCATTTTTGACTACAATTCTTACATGGGTGGGGTGGACATAACTTGACTGGTGTTGAAAAAACTTGCACTGAAATAGGAACAAAGAGAAAAACTGCAGTAACGTTCTGTTATTTTAGTTGTACAAGTGTATGGGATAAGATAAAGGTAGTCACATAGCAGATACTGCCAAAGGGGAGTGAAAAGTTAAAGACTTCACTAGTTCTCAGCTTTATGAGGTGGGCTGACCAGTTCCCTTCCTCGCTGTCTTTGCCTTCCCTAACTCACAGCTTGGTGAGCTGGCGTGTTATGCTGGTTTCAAACCCTGTTACTTTACCTCAAGAAGAAAGCACTCTAAACACTCTATCACTCGATCCACAGTATAAAGGATAGTTATATTTAATCACCTGTTGATAGCATTACTAGGCAGTCCTTGTTCTGGAATCCCCTGGATAAGAGAGGTAGAGAGAAACCAAGGAACACGTGGAGAAGAGAACTGGAGGCAGACATGAAGGGGATGGAGAAGACATGGAAAGACCTTGAGTTGATGGCACATGACAGAACAGGAAGACTTGACATCAGTTTTCTGAAGCCTATGCTCCTTGGGGAGCTGAGCAGTGGTGATGATGCTTTAATGACAAGAAACTAGGAATATGTTGGTTTGGAAGTCTTATGAGGAGGAATCACTATCAACTAGCAAGCAACACTCGCATATATCATTAAAATGGAAGCGACCTGGAGTAGAAGATAGCCCAAGAGAAGATGCATCAAGGAGGTGTCAGATATCCTACAAGAACAGAGAACACCCAGGTCACATAAAATATGATGCCTATCACCAGCTTTCTAGGCGAGACCAGGTCATCATTTTCTGCTTACGTACTGGTCACAATAGGTTGAGGTACCATCTATATCACAAGTACAGAATTGGTCCTGTGGCACCAGCCCCATGACAACTGAACATCTGCTGCAGTTCTGCCCAACTTACAGCAGTGAGTGGAGTGGCATCTGGCAACAACCCACTTCTCTCGAAGAAAAACTGTTTAGAGATGTCAGGAACCTTGAGCTGACTACTCCCTTTATTATAGTCATTAATATAGATGTCTGAGGGTGAACGAAGAAGAAGATTCTAATACCATTTTTCATTTTTGTGAAAACCAATTGGCAAGCCTATCTGTGATGCTTTATGACATATACAGTGAAAAAATGAATGAACTTTATTTTCAAAGAGTTGAGAATGGGGCATGCAGGTCCATCTAACACTCCGCCCTTCCTTTTCACTCATCTTTTAGTCTGAATCCATTCATTCGTACATGTACTTTTAATATTAAGTGAAATGGATGCAATATTATACAAGTAATATAATAATACTCACATTTTATAGTTTAAAAAAAAGGTAGTCCCATAGCAGATACTGCTGTAGGGGAATGAAGTGTTAGAGACTTCACTACACTAGGTCCAGCTTTGAGAGGTGGGGTGGCCAGTTCCCCTGCTTGCTGCCTTTTCCTTCCCTAACTCAGGTGTAAAGTCAGGTACCCATTTACAGCTGGGTAGACTGAAGCATGTCGATACCGTGTGAATCGAACCTGGCACCTGTGCCATTAGAGACCAGCACTCTAACCACTCTGTCAATCCGACGCAACATTTTATAGTATCTGGTCATAATCAAGAAATATATACTGAAGCACATTAAAAACGCACCACTATTATACAGTGTGTCCGGCAGAATCACTACCAATAACAAATGTCAATATTTCTTATACTAATAATAGCAGACTGACCGGATTTTGATTTTCTGTTAGGCAAACTCATTAAGTTTCAGTAGTAACTCACCAAGTTTCAGTAGATCTCCACCAAGTTTCAGTAGATCTCCACATGAGCACCTTTAGTGGCTCGAAGAATGTCAAGACGGTATTCTATCTCTCTCCACGTGTTTTGCAGCATCTGAGGTGTGACGGATGCACAAGCGTCAATTATTTGCTGCCGAAGATTATCCAGTCCCTGCACCGGAGTTTGATAGATAAAGCTTTTTACGTATCCCCATAGAAAGAAATCTAAGGGGGTCAAATCTGGTGACCTTGGTGGCCAATCAAAGGGACCTAATCTTTCAATCCATCTGTCTGGAAATTGTTGATGAAGGTAGTTTCTTACTTCATTGGCATAGTGTGGACATACTCCATCTTGCTGGAATATGAACCCTTCTGGTATCCTAGGAACTGCAAAATTTTGCAGCATGTTTAGGTATGTTGCTCCTCTGACTGTGGCTTCGGCGAAGAAAAATGGCTCGATCACATAATTCGAGGTTAAGGCACACCACACGTTAAGTTTAGGGCTGTCTCGCTCATGCTCCATTGCGACATGTGGGTTTTTATTTCCCCATATCCTACAATTATGCCGATGAACTTTGCCACAAGTGTGAAAGGTTGCTCCATCGGAGAATACCACACGATTGAGAAATTCATTGTCATCATCGAGGTGACATAGCATTGCATTTGCGAACTCGGCCTGTCTGGGTTTATCATTTGGCTGTAACTTCTGCACTAGCTGGATCTTGTAGGCTCTAAGCCGCAATCTTTTGTGCACAATGTCGTGAACAGTAGATTTTGGAATACCCAATTCTCCACTTGCCCGTTTAATGGATTTCCGCGGGCTACGTTGAAAAGCTTCGCTAACTGCTTCAACTCTATCTGGAGACAACGCTTCATTGCCGCTTCCCTTATTTCTCAACAAAGAACCTGTTTCCAACAGTTGCTTGTGCCATTTCACTATGGTATGTCGCTTTGGAGGTTTCTGTCCATATTCCTGCCTGAATCTCCTTTGCACAACAATGGGAAACTTTAATTCCGCAAGCCAATAACAGCATTGCACTTTCTGCTGCACTGTGAACTCCGCCATTTTCACTACACGCGTCATCACATTCCGCAGCTGCGCATTATGTATGCGTTATCTGCACATTATCGGACAATTTATCAATTATCTCACTGCTCCTAAAAATGTGATAGTTTCTATACGAGGTAACCATAAAAAAATAATTCTAACTTACATGGATGAGGAAATATTGACATTTGTTATTGGTAGGGATTCTGCCGGACACGCTGTATATACTGATGCTGAGAAGCCGGAAAAAAAAAGTGTGAGAATGGATTTTCCCCGTGTTTGTCATGAGGTAGAGAGCGAATGGCTGCTGGAATGGAAAGTGCATGATTCAACCCACGGGTTTGTGTACAGACTACATGAAAACAATGAAAGTTACACATGCAACACGATTCCCAACAGCTATGACCCTGAAAATGTGTACGCGTTGTGGCAGTATAAAAAGGCCGTTGAGACAAAACACCCAGTACATGTGCTTGAAATGCCACGACTATCTGAAAACGACCGCCAATGAGCCATTGGTATGTTGGAGACCGGAATGAGCTCGCGGGCCATTGCCAGAAGGATGAATTGCCACCACAGCACTATTGTATGTCTCAATGAACGTTACGGAACCACTGGCAGTGCCCGGGATAGACTTCGGAGTGGCCAACCACGAGTTACTACCCCTGCGCAAGACCGTCATATTGTGCTGAGTCACCTAAGGAATCGTTCTCTCCCAGCAAGTCAAACAGCAAGAGCAATAGTGGGTAGACGTGGGCAAGTCTCTCGAATGACAGTCATACGACGACTCAGAGATACAGGCCTTACTGCAAGACGACCTTATGTTGGGCTAAACTTGACTCACAGACATCGTCAGCAGCGCCTGCAATGGGCAGAGCAACATGTCAGATGGACTAGACTGCAGTGGAATGCTGTCCTATTCACAGACGAGAGCAGATTCAACATATCCTTTGCTGATGGACGTATGCGGATTTGGCGACGGTGTGGAGAGCGCTTTGCAGATTGCTGTGTTTGTAAGCACAACCGATTTGGAGGCGGCAGTATTCACATTTGGGGAGGATTCAGTTTTCACCATCGCTTGCCTCTTCACGTCTTCCGTGGAAATCTTAATGCTGTGACATATCGAGATGAGGTTCTGGATGCATTGGTTGCTCCTGCGTTCACAAATTATCCAGACTTGCAGCTTCTCCAGCAGGATAACGCACGTGCGCACACAGCATGCATTACGCAGCAATATCTGCAGCAATATCTGCAGCAGCAGAACATTGTGACGATTGATTGGCCTGCCCTATCACCAGACATGTCCCCTATAGAACATCTGTGGGACGAGCTTGGACACAGAGTCTACAGGCAAGGTTCTCCAGCTAATCTGCAACAGCTCGAAGCTGCTCTTACGCGCGAATGGGACTTGATTCCCCGGAATTTCCTTCAGAGACTTGTGCGTTCCATGCGGAGCCGCTGCCAAGCTTGTTTGCAAGCACACGGTGGACATACCAGATACTGAGGATAGTGTGAATGAATTTTTTTGTTGGTTGCATTTTTGGTTTTCTCCCTTGCCTGCACAGAATGCAATGAATTTCATAACAATCAAATGTACAAATTAATGACCAGCATGGATTCATAGGAAAATGAATAAAGATTCCAAATATGTAAACTTGTAAACACTTATATTTACATTTCACACTCTGTTCCTGGATTATACAGGTGGTGCGTTTTTAATGTGCTTCAGTATATTATGCAAAAAAAAAAAGCAAACATCATCAACAGGAAGATCTCAGCACAGTGCACAAACTCTGTAGCACTGGCAAGAATCCCACTGTGTGTATATAGGAATCACATGTTCTAAAATTTTTCTGATGGGTAGGGTTCTAATTTTTACATTTTGCCAGTGCAACAGCCTTATGGGATGCTTTTTACGATTTCCAACTGCCGAGGGATTTTTAACGTGCGCAAGATATAGAAATTTGATAACCAACCCAAAGAACTAACAATACACACACACAAATATATCTCTTTTTGTATAGTACAGCTTGTGATAGGGTATTTAAAATTACTGACAGATGCAGGGCCGTCTTAACAGCATTGTAGGCCCTGGACAAAGCAATGCACTGGGCCCCTACCAGCCTAATCACCCATGGGAATAAAATTGATGTCTTATGAACAATATGGCAGCATCCAAGAATGGGGCCCCTAGAATTGTGGGGCCCCTGGGCACAGCCCAGTGTGCCCATGCCTTAAGACGGCACTGGACAGATGTATTAACAGTTGCATTAATCATAACTAATGTTACTTAGTTTTTGCTGTAGTGCAACATTCCTGCTGAAAGAGATATGTTTAGATCAAAACGTACTTCCCGAAAAGCCACAGAATTCTGGCAGAGATGTGATTTATTTTCAGGAAGTGATCTCTTTCTTGAAAAACCAGTAAACCAGTACCTAGCTGGTTTATTGCGAGTGTTCGCATCTCAGAGGCTTCTTGACAGAATGGACTTTGAAGAGAAGATTCCAGGAATTGCATCTTTCTATGATCTGTAAGTTGAATTTGTACAAGTTGTTTGTTTAGTACAATCGAAAGATCTTCTAGAATTCTCTCTCTTTGTGAAGTAAGTTCACTATTACAAATGAAAAGGGAGCCGCGCTGGTGTAATGGTTACCACACTGCGCTGGCGATCGGGTGATCCAGGTTCGAGCCCTGGCGAGGACATTTGAACGAGTGTCGTCGACCGGGACTTGGACTGCAATAAATCAAGCCCTGGCGAAGATATTTGAAGGAGTGTCTTCGACCAGGGACTGGAATAACCTGAATGGCGAGTGGACACCTATCAGGGAAAAAGGGAAACTCACGTAAAATCAGTCTCAGGTTAGACTTATTAACCGGAGATTTCGCCTCGAGTAATAGCGGGCGTACAATTAAAAAAAAAACAAATGAAATTACTCTGAAGCATTAGCATTGTGAAGTAAGGAAGGTGCAACTTGTTCTTCATCATCATTTCCATTTGTGCTCCCTAAGGAGCAAGGTGCTACTACTGCAGTTGGTCCTCTTGCAGGAGTTATACACCAAAGTGTTCGTGCTCTTGTAGCAGTGGTTTATGTTGCAGTCTGTTTGACATGATGAGGTTGCCAGCCTCACGCACAATCTCATGTTAGTTGCCTCTAATGAGATGCATGAGGGAGCAGAAGTCCTATTATTTTTACACCAATGTAAAAGCCCGTCATAAGACGGGAATTAAATTCAAAAGTACCAATACCTAACAGCAATTTTACTTATTCAAAAGTATTAACACAAACCACTGTGCATCACCACAGTTTACGAACTATGTAGCAGCAGCGAGGATCCCAATGTGTGTATACGGGATCACACATTCTTTAAATATATTTTTGTGCACACCGTCATTTGCGCACTTTTCTTTGTCGAGGGTTACTATTTTCGGGAGAGTACATATAAGGGAAACAATACAATTAATGTCTAACTTTCAACCAAAGTTGCATCCCTTAGCGTTACTGACAGAAAAAGCTGGGATTTTATATATATATTGATTATAAGGTTTCCAGCCCCATACACAACCTCATATCAGTCGGCCATATAACAAATCTGAGGGAGCCGTATTTCTATGTCTCCACAGAGACCCCCAGGAGCTACATGGGGCAGCCATGTTTTGTAACATGGGAATATTGAGATAACTTTTATTGGTAACAGTGCTTATCGTCATCATCTGTTTTCCTTCACGCCCGAGAGTACATGAGGCAAAGACAAACATTTCATTCTGTCAGGTTCTGGGCTTACTTCTGCAACTGATTTGTCTTTCTTTAATTTTGGAGTTTTACTTCAAAGGTTTGTCTCTGTATACTGCTGAGTCTATTGTTTCCCCTGTAAAGCCCAGTCCATCACTTGTGTATTGACCGTTAGTTTCTTCTCATTAATATTATGTGAACTGTTCAACTTCCATCTCCTTTGTTTCAAGGTTAATGTTTTGTATTGTTGGATTTAGCAAGTTCTTTCTCGTGGCATTGCACGCACACGCCAATTAGTGGATCTGGTGTGACCTTCACCAGCTGCGCCTGCTGAGTTGGGGAAGTTCTCTGGGGTTGTAAGAAAGCTCAAAACAACACCCCCAAATTGTCGCAAGGGTTAAATGAGTGAATAACTCGAAACCCCGGATTTCAGAAAAAAACAGTTCTTTGATTTATGTTTTCATACCTTATCCACACAGGTGACTCCCAAGTATTATTTTTAGACATCGGTAACTGTATAAGCCCAATGGGCTGATCACCCGTTGGCTTGTCACACCGATTACGGAAACAACGGCAGATGGATCTATTTGTTGTTGCCCTAAAGACGCCGCTAGGCGTGATGGGAAACTACAACAGAGAAAATCAATCTGCTGTTGCCCTTAAGACGCCACAAGGCATGATGGCCTCTGACTGCTTGGTCGGTCTTTGGCTAAGGACGGAAGAAGAAGAAGAAGTAACTGTATAATAGGCTCTTATAGTGATGGTTTTTGTGGCAAATGTTTTTTTTTTTTTTAACATGATGAGGTTGCAAGCCTTGTGCACACACTCGTATTATATATCCTTGTTCGACATGCTTAAGGGTGCAGTTGTCGTGTTCTTTCTTTGTCTTCTTGTAGACCCCCAGGAACTACATGGGGCAATGGTTAATGATACATTGGAGGAATTAGAGAAGTCCTACCTATGTGAGGAGGTGGAGGGGGGAGTGCCAGAGATTGTTAGGGTAATTGAAATTATGTAATTTGGTAATATGTTAATGAAGATGGCTGATGGCTAACCTGTAGAGGAAGGGGGAAAAACTATATTTTGTTAGCAGTGTATTTATAATATTTAATAATTGCCTTCTCCTAGATACCAGGAGTTTCTTGAGCACTATGAAGCAGTGTCCTTTGGAGACCCAGTATTTGGACTGTACGTCTTGATGCCTCTCCAACAAAAACACAGCTCCATGCTCAGGAAAGCTGTCTGGGGGGAAAGAAGAAAAATGCTTCGCACATTGAGGGTTCCATTGAAAGAGGTATGAGATGACAGTGTGGAGTCGACCTCCCTTGTTAGCAGAAATATGCACTAATATTTTATGTTTTTAAGAGATCATCTTCTTCTTCATGTCATCATCATCGTCGTTTTTTTGGTTTTTTTAAGCATCTTGAGGATCAGCAAGGGATGGACAGGGCATACATTGAGGACACAAGGCAGTCTATGTTCTGGAATTTCCAGGGTAAGACAGGTAAAGGGACACCAAAAACACTAGGAGAAGAGAACTGGAGACAAAAGGGAAAGGGGCGAGGAAGAGATGGAAAGACCTTGACCTGAGGGACAAGACAGGAGGACTTGGCATAAGTTTATTGAAACCGTATGCTCATGAGGAACTTCTTCTTCTTCTGCGTTCAGTTTGTAGTCATGCTAAATCTGCAGGCCTGTCGCCAGGACAAAGTCCACAGTCTTTACCAGGTCGGTGCGGCAGTCCCATAGCTTCTGCTGGAGCTCAGCACCCCTTGGCCAGGTCGCACTTTGCGGTTCATCATGGGTTGGGCAGTTCTGGAGAATGTGTTCTTCATGAGGAACGAAAGGACAATAACGAGGGTGATGCAGTAATTGGTAACAGTTTTTGGAGTAATATTCTACTTTGTTTTGCTGATTAAGTCCAACATATTTCTAACACATTTTCTGGTTAACATATACAGATGTTGATACCCATACAAAACTACCTGCAGCCAGAGGAGTCAGACATAGAACTCTTACAGCTGTATCTGTCAGCTTTATTAACCAAGGCCGTCCAGTCCGTCTGGTCTCCGGTCATGTACCTGATAGCTGTCCATCACATCAACAGATTTATTTATGTATCACATGATGATGGCAACCGAGCTGTTAGAGCCCACATGTGGAAGCAGATCTTGGCCGTGGAGAGTAATGTAAGTGTCAGGGAGAGTAATTTAAGTGTCAGGGAGAGTAATGTAAGTGTCAGGGAGAGTAATGTAAGTGTCAGTTTACACTGTCTTTCTTTCTTTCTTTTTTTTTTGCTCCCTATGGAGCATGGAGCCACCAGTGCAGTTGGTCCCCCTTACAGGAAGCATGCATCAAAGCATTCATGTGTTCTAGTTGCAGTGGTAGTTTGCAGTAATATGTTTTACATGATAAGGTACCGGGTTCGATTCCCAGTAGAGGGAATATAATTTATGAAATTTTTTTTCAGAACCAGTGGTCCTAATGTCATACTCCCCCCTGGTCTCCTGGGTAGTGAGATCGGATGCCTAGCCTTCTCGGATAAGGGCAAAAAATGTCGAAGGTCTCTTGTGCAATGGCCTAGCACTGCCGTGGCAAAATTTAAAATATTAGAAACCTACCCACAACAAAAATATTTATAGAATGTGTGATTCCTATATAAGCATATTGGGATTCTTGCAGGTGCTTTTTATGCACTGTGCTGAGATCCTCCTTGTGTGATCTTAGAAAGGAGATCGGGGCACTGATAGAGTTGTTCGTGTGCAATGAAGATAGTTACCAAAACCAAACTGAAGGTTGCCAGTGTCATGTACAACCTCACAACAGTCACCTGTTACAACATCTCTGAGGTAGCAGTAATCCTGTTTTTTATCCTCCTCCTCACGGACCCTCTGGGAACCACACACGGCTTCCACTGTGCTAGACTTGTGATATTTGCAATATCTTACTGTTTGCGTATACACACACAGAGATCATAACAGTTTTTGGGGGTTAAGCTTTAGACCCCTGACGTTTTTACAGACTGCACAGTATCCAAACACAAAGATTGCTCATTATGTGCTTTTACTTCAACCTTACGACTACACCATATTGCCTATCGATGGCAAAGACAATGTCATAGCAGACATTTTGTTTCGATGTTCTACTTAATCAGTTTGAGATGAACTCGATGAACATACTATTAATTTTTTCTGAGTTGGACTAAAATGAATACTATACCTTTAGTGATAAGGATATTGAATAATATTTCTCGACGGACATATATTATTTCTCTCAGATTTTGTGGAAGGACTTTAGGTATATAAAGTTAGTTCATATTTGCTTTTGTTTCCTTTTTTTCTGTCCATTTGTGCTGTTTAGCATCATGAGAGGATGATTTTGTTAGCCCCATTCTGTGTTTTTTAGGTATGTCTTTTAACTTTCCCCAGAGGCGCTTCATTTTTCTGAAACCAGGTTGTCTGCAGCTTTAGACTTATTTAGCAAACCTTTCTGCATTCAAACACATTATCCATACATTTTATCTTATGTCTTTAAAGCTGATGCAGGATATTTTTTTTCAGATTTCTTTCTGTTTAAGCATCTTTGGGAGATTCACTGGCATTTTTTGGGTTTGTCATGTGATTTAGATTGTCGCTAGGCCATTGCATTTTCTACATCTTCAAGGTACTCCCTCAGGCCTTATGTCCATGGCATTCTTGTTCCTTCTTATCCTGGTGTTCTATATATGTCACTGGATGATCTGGTTTTATCACAGCCACAAGGCCATACTGTTACATCCTCTGTTCATCTCCATATTGTTTGCGTGACATGAGTTTAAAATTTTCCATATCTCAGTTTTCATTATTTAGTACCATTCCATCTCGCTCTTTGCTACTCATTTTTCAGACATCTCATTTCACAGATTAAAACATTTATTTTGAATTTTGCTAAGTGCCCATACCTGGTGGAGCCGTGGTTAGCACAGTGGTTAGTGCACTGGCTTCCTAGCTCGGTGGTCCATGGTTCGATCCCCAGTTGAGGTGGGATTTTTTAGACCACAAACGGCTCCGGGGTCGACCCAGCCTCGTGAATTGAGTACCAGAGCAACTCTGGGAAGGTTAAGGCGGCTGGCGTGATGCTGACCACATCACCCCTAGTGGGCCGATGGTCAAGAAAATATGGGCCTAACACCATATTCCCCAGTATGCCTCAATGGGCGTGTAACAGGATCCTTTACCTTTACCATGCCTGGTGTTGGTAGCAGTTTTGATGTAAAGAGATAAGTAATCATCTGTTGTTTGGTTGTCAGTAAGATATGAGTTTTCTTGAGATGTAACATTAGATGATAATAATTGACAGCATTAACTTTTTACAGTTTACATTCTCATTATGCTATCAAGCTTTCTTTCATAAAGATACACTTTGGAAACCTGAATTCACTGCATTAGTTTAGTTTGATATTGTCAGTATGTTTGTTTAATTATGTTTGTTTAATTATGTTTTTTCCATGTTTAACACATTAACTACCGAATTGGAAAACACGCTGTGGATAAAATTAAATTTTGTTCCCATTTTCACCCTGTAGGTGTATGCACAAATTAAGCTGTAGTTTTCGTAATTGCTTACAGATTTTTATGAATTATACGCCATTTTAAAGATAAATTAATGTACTATTACAACAAGCAGAAAAAATTATGTTTACTGGTATGGTAAATATTATTAATATCATTAACTGATTGAAAGACAAACAAAGTTTCAATTTTTTTTTTAAATTATCAACATTTCAACATGTTGCTTGTTTCTAAGGCAGTTAATGCCTTTCTGTAGGTGATTACAATAATAACAAGCCCAAGGACAGACATACTGACTAATATTTACACTATTGGTAATCACACCTACACCACTTTCATAAAATATTGGTAACTAACCCAAAACTCTGAAAAATATGAACATAATATCAATTTTCCAGTGTTCTGCAACAACCATGCTTTGGGAACTTGTTTTCCGGTGGCAACTTAAAATCTCGAACCAGATCAGAAAGTGTTTCAGTAAATTTGTCATTCGTGTTATTACAAAACATAGGTCGACGCTCTGAGCGACTCACAGTCCAAATGATAGGATTTCATAAGCCGGTCCCACCGGCTTGCGGTAGTTAATGTGTTAATTCTCCTTTGTTGTTCCTAGTCATACTATGTTTATTGTATGAATATTAGTTAGGAGACTTACGGCTACACTTATTGAAGCATAGAATATTTAATATGGCGGTTAATTTGTTTTACAGAAAAGGCAAGTGAGCAGTTATTATCGGTGCCTGTATATTGCTGATCTTCTCGGCCAATATGTTTGTTGTCGTAGAATGGTGCAGTTTTTTTTTTCTTTTGTTTCTTTCGCCCTATCGTGTATACTGTGCTCTAAATATCATCTAAAACTCCCTGCACAGGTTTCTGACATAATCTACTACAAACAAGCCAATACAAACATGCCTCAAGGATTTGAACTCTATGAAACACTACCACACAGCAGACAAATCACTTTGGAGCAGAGACGAAGTGGCAGACTACATTAGACCATCAACAGGATTGTTGCAGCTCATTTCATATGCCTTTATCCGTACTTGAAAGTTCTGTTAATGGAAAGCTGTTTAATGTAAGACTTGCATTTACACCTGGACTTTTTTTTTTTTTTTAAATAAAATGTTGCCTCGTTTTGTATTAGGGCGCATGTCCAAATATAAAAGACCTTTAGGTGTGGTGATAGTTAGCAAAAACTTGACACCTGGACTTGTCTTGTCATATAGCAGTACCACATTCTTAAGGATACTTAGAATGTGTAACTGACATAAATCTTGTCTTAAATAGAAATGTAAATGCACTTTAGATAGTCATGAACAGATGGAAGATAATAGTTAAAATTGAGATGTTTTTATGAATGTTTTGTAAGTACTGATTAGTTGACGTCCACTGCTGCATTGCTTGTGAAATATAACTTAGAAATGTACTTACCTGTAGCATTTTACAGTATTGCAGAAATAAAAATATCAATATGTTGGCCAACAAGGCTTTCCTCAGGGCAAGGAAACACAGTAAATATAATTCATAGTTTCACACAACTCAGGTTAACTGATACAAGCTGGAACTAAATTGTCATTTTTTTTTTTAATAGTAACAAGGCTTTCTTGGTAATAAAACGAAAAAAAAAATTAATGAAAAATAGATATAAAATAGTTGTTTCCAGTGTTATCAAGTTATTCAGTGGAAGTTGCAGTTCTATTCTTGTGACGCCATATAGCTGCCCACTTACATGTTTTTGTTAAATGTTACCATTTTTATTCATTTGTGGTCCAGTTGCCTCATTCATTTTCATTGTTATTTCAGAAAACATTTAAGCCCATTGCTGTATTGTTGTTTTAATGTCACAGTTATCAAAGTTTCTACCTTATCAGCACTGATAGAATGTTAACTGGGACACATGGCAGGAAATTAGCTGTATGTTATTGTTAATTAAAAAATGTATAGGTTGTTATTGTTTAACTAAGGATGCTGAGCGTCTCGCTTTGTTGCAGTCAGTACCACATTGAAGACTCCTTGGTATTATCTACACTGTAAATCTAGGCTTTTCCTGTGGCTTTTCTGCTATTCTAAAACGTGTTGAGTTGAAGTCATGAGCTCCAGTTTCTCCAGCTTGGCTGGCATTTAAAGGATCATCACATCTGGTCCCAAACTATGAGGAAGAAGTGTGTGGCATACTGTGCATTCTCCACCATCCAAGAGGGCTCTCCAATTATGCAGAGCTAAAATACTGTGCTCTGGTTCTGGGCTCTCCCAAGGAATTGTCACATCCTACACTGTCACTTCTTAGCTACCCTTGCCTATCATGTGGTCCATAATGAGATCCTACTGCTTGCAGGCAATCAGATAAAAGCCAGAGTTACGTCTGGGGCTCAAGTGACTCCTCCAAGCTTAGGGTGCAGTGCTGGGTTCTCAACATGTTTCACCACAGAAAGAATCCCTAGAAGTGTGTGGATGATTTCAAAAGTCAGTGAGGGTATAATTAGTCTCACAGACAGAGGTTCACATCCAAATCTGCATACTGTAGCATGGTGCATAGCTGGTGGTCATATAAGGATTACTGCAGATGTGCCTCCATGTTATGCGTAAATTTAGTCTTCAAACAACAGTAATGGGTAAACATGTGTACTTAGTTGAACTGCACTCAGATGTTGTCACATAAAAAATTCTGGAATCTTGTTTTCATACTTTGTTGAAGCAGTTTTTGTTTGTAGACCTGTTGTTCCAGATGAAAGAATTGTTTTGTCAAAATTACTTGACTTTTGTGTCAGAAATTGAAAATAGAAATACTTCTTTCTCCTGCTTTTGGCTCATTAAATGTCAGTAATTATTTTCAGAAGTAATGCATCAAGGAATTTTTGTTTTAGATTTCTTTTTAAGTTGTTTTTTTTTTCATAAAGTATGAAAGTGTTGTTTATTAAACATGAATTTCTTACTATTGTTTTAAATTTCTTGGGTTGATTTGTTTGTATCTGGAGTTACCTGTTCTCGTAAGAAAATGTTTCTTATGTCAGCAAGTTGCGGTAAAGTAGACAACTTAGTTACAATGCAGGATCTAGAAATGGGAGTGAGATATAGATGCGCCTCAGTAGATATCCATTATCTGTTGCTACTTCATGCAACTTAGTGATTTGGGTTAAAGAAAACATCGCAGAGGTCTAGTTATGTGCAACATAATATGGATATCAAGTTCAAAAGATAACCGTCAAAACATGCAAAAAATATACAAATAAAAAAATTTATGGTATAATTAACTTGGTATATTAATCTAAAAAAATAAAACCCCTTAATCGAATCAAATTTTAAAATAAAATATTTAAAAAATATAATCGCTGATTGTGTCGTATGATATACAACTTTTGTTGCCTTTAAATAGGCCTCTTACAGATTATATTAACAGAGATTGATGATGAATAAAAGCATAGAACTGATAAAGCAATAAGGTTGTTCTGCATGAATAGAATACGTAGGGGCGGAATTAAGGAGTGTAGAATCGGTACACATGATCTATGGCAGTACATAAAGCCATGTAAAGTTAGCGGACCAAAAGAAGTGGCCTAGGTGGAGCTTGAGAAGAAGTACAAAAAGGCAATGAACTAGGAGTTATCATGCGGCTTCTAGTGATTACATATGGTAGTATACATACCGGGATCCTTCTGATCGCATGTAACATTGTGAATTAACTATATCTCTCATACTGTATATTGCAACCAGGGGCAGTTCCTGGAAATATATTCGCAAATGGCTATATTAGTACTTGGGAGTAGCATTCAAAAACAGATGAGTACAACTCAAGAAAAATCTTTTTTGCCTTTTCATTATACTTAAGAAGCTTGGCATAGTAATCAGAGTTCACCAGTGAACACGTAATATAACATTCGTACAAAGTCACTAACATGTGCATCTACTAGCTCTGATGACAGAAACCAGTCGAGTTCCTACTGGAACTTTGCTTGGATTACCTCAGAAGATCAGATGCTCTGCTGATATGGATATCATTGTTTTGGGTGACATAGTTAGTTGTTGAGATATTATGCAGATTTGTACCTGTTTTAGTATTAACAAGATTATACGTAAGTCCAAGCGTTCTGCGTTGTTCATGGGGAAATACATAAGCATTAGTAGAGCAATACGTGACAAAATGAGGTCATACATAAACGACGCAATTAAATTTATTGAATAGGTAATATTAATTTTAGTACAGAGTGTATTTACTTAAAACTTTTTCGAGGAACAACATGGGAGACAAAAGTATTATGTTAATGGGTTAGTAAGAGGACATAAAATTTGCTGGATTATAATTATTTCATCGAACCCGTTGACAGTTATGGTTTTGCTGTTCTGATGTTAGTTTATAATTTATAATGATCTGATATTATCAGTAAAATGCAACTTCCTATAAATGGTAGCATAGGCAGGTTAGGGATATCTTTTTCAGCTGCTTGTCAGTATTCGTTATATTTTCAGGACGTTTTGCAGCGAAGGTATAAAGTTTAGCTCTTCAACAGTAAGCTGAGGTGGATTGTTTCCTGATTCTAGCAAACTGTAATAGTTTATACAGCTGCATACTAAATGTTCAGGTATAGTCATTGTAAATCAGGGGTATGGGGTTCATTATGTCAATTCAAATTTGACCTATTTTTGTGTTTGTGAGTAGGTGATATTTGATCTATCGAGTGAAAAAAACTTGGAATGAGGTGTTTGATCAATCACAAATTGTGGTCCAGATTTGGAAAGTCATGTCGCATACCATTATTTGTTGTTTTGTTGGGTGCATATGCGATAGCTTTATTGTATTAGCTGTTGACAACAAACAACTTGAGAAATCTGACTCAAACATAAAATTCATGGAATAAGATGTATAAAACTTTATAAAATCTTAGTTGACGCTTTATTATTTAGGAGGTATTTCGCTTGCTGACGAATAAGCATTGCCTGTAGGTATGTAGGTCTAATTCGCACGTCTCAGTGGAATAGAGGCATATGAGAAATTCATCCCAAGTGTTGTATGTTGAATCTCGTACCTAGTTGTAAACATAGTCATGTAAACTAATAATCAGAGATCTAAAGCCAGTAAATAGGGGCAAGATCAACTCTGCCCAGCTCTTTTTGTACAGATATTAAAGTCATATAGTTAGAAATTTTATAAAGACGGCTAAACATGATTCCAGATCACAACCACACCAAAAAGTAAATACATATAGGAAGTCTACAATAGAAACTGAAGAATCCATAAGTATGTAGTCGGAAAAAAATCAAGGGGATTGAATTTAAGTAGAACAACTACACACCTACCAATAAAATAAACACACATAACATTGCGACTATAGCATACAAAACCTATCGGTGATGATAATAGAATCGTCTAAAGTTGTGTCCACCTATCAACACTTATCCAAACGTATGCTGAGAATGAATACAAGTTTCTCGGGCCAAAGTGTAAAAAAAAGTTTTAACTAAAACATATGCGAGCAGAAAACTTTAGATCACATAATTAAAATGACTATAATAAGTGTAAACCCATAAAAAAATGCCTAATAGAATCAAAAAAAACTTCAGAAACATATATTCATACAAGCAATAAAAAACACAAGGGATAATAAAATCCGACATAAGCTCAAGGATCGGTGAAAAAAGGTAGCAAAACATTAAAATAATCACAATTTTAAACCAGAACGTCTAATGACTTAGTTGCCATGTGTCCAACTTTCTTTGGATAGACTCTTAATGTACATAATCTATATAGAAATCTAAAACACTTATAACGCTATTAAAATTAATCTTGCATAATTACTCCTAATAAACAAACTTAGCTTTCTATTAGAGGAACTCTAACAACATGGAAAGTGTGTTGATACCACCACCCCTTCTGTGGCTCAAGATACTATTTTAGTAAAAAACACTAATGTGATTCCCCACATTCATTCTCTTACCAATTTCAATAGTGTTGTCTTAGGAATCCAGTCGAATAACTTTGTTGATTCCTTAAAAATTAAAAGTTCTCTATGTTCTATGAGATGCGGCCCATAGCAAATTCTTAAAAAAACACATACATATAAAACCTACAGTGGTAAAAATAAGAAGTATCATTCTTCAGTTTAGAATAATAGAACCAGTCCTCATATAACGGTAAGATGTTCTAAGTTAGTGCAATATACTAAAAGGCTTGACAATACCCTTAATAACATGTGGCCCTACTGAATTCAACTCAATACAAAAATTAATTCGAACTCAATTGCATATTCCCATAATCAGGACATTGTCCAATATATATATCCAATAAATGTGGGTTATCAAACACAATACATATCCTATATCAGGGCGCCGCTGATCACACCTCAAATCACTGCATCACTAACAAGGCTAACTATATTACAAACAAATTCAAATTTCCATCAATCCTTCCACCCCGACCAAAAACAGTCGGCAACATTAAGTTAAGTACATAAATATCATAGCTTTTATTTATGGTCTAGGGATTTTTTATACCTAGTACCTTTCCACTCTGATAACTACCAGCAAGTTTAAAGTAAACAGTTATGTCAGATGTTGTAGGACGTTGCCCAGATGTTTTACTTAGTGTCTTAGGGCTCACAGCGTCACGACGCATCACAGTATCTAAATTTTGGATCTGTATGGGACTATGTTAACTGATAGCATACAGTTTAGTGATTGTAAAAGAAGTGGTAATGTGCAAGTGTGTACAACATATAAAGATGCCCTTTGAGTCTGCAATATTTAATGGTTCATATGACTTAGTAAGCAGAGTGCTATTGTGTTATACAGGTCTTATATAGCATGATTTTGTCCAATATCGACACCCTAGCAGCACATGCCCTGACTTATGAGTACGACTTGCTTGGTCCACATTTCAATTATTGTACGTCTAGCATGATCAATTTCAAGCATTGGATTTAAGGAAGGCATTTAAAGACAAGCGCAACGGGATTCCTATTAGTAAAACAATACCTATATCAGTTGATAATGATTGGATATACAATGTCTTATGAAATGACACATTTAGCGTCAATATCATTTTACTCCACGGTTACATTAAATAAATAGTAATGGAACTTGGTTCATTAATACGTACATATAAAAGAAGAATTGGTTTTCAAAGGATTAAGTGAGTATGACCATTACATATAGATAAAGGTCCAAGTGACATCAACTGTTAATATCTAGTTATGATAGCTATTGCATAAAGAAAAAGTGGCTCAATAAAAAGATTCGAACAGGTC
Organism: Oreohelix idahoensis; assembly: GCA_024509875.1. Taxonomy (NCBI): domain Eukaryota; kingdom Metazoa; phylum Mollusca; class Gastropoda; order Stylommatophora; family Oreohelicidae; genus Oreohelix; species Oreohelix idahoensis. Next base: position 342,203 of record JAMPIV010017894.1, read on the forward strand.
AACACCATAAGGTTCTGGTTAGTATATTGAATATATTTTTTCATAACTATATAGATCAATAAACGCCATGAGTCTATATAGTTCAGAATAAACCGCTACATTATTAAGAGATGAAAAATGTGAAGTATATACATGCATTAGAAGGGCATTTGAAGTATTAACTGTACGGCTTTAATATGTCAGTCTATGGGCGACTCGTCCAATAATGAGTATAAATGTATCGCTCCGAAGGATTGGTATTTAGCAGGTAATGCCCGAGTTCGTAATCGGTAACTTTTGGAAGGAACTACCTAACGTATTAAAAGAAATGCAGAATAAGTTGCTAAATTAAGGTACAGGAATAGAACTAAGTGACTATCGTGAAGGCAGTTCAAGTCATGTAATTATAGAGTGGTGACTTGTGACATATTTTGGAATCAAAATAGTTATTAATATTGTATGTGGATAGGGATGCAATGATCATGTGGTAATGACAAATGTTCAATATGAAGAATGTCTATATGAAGTAATAAAAAAAAAAAGGTGAAGTATAATATTTAACTAATATCTACACATATGGAGAGTGATATTAGGCTTATATGCTAGTGTAAAGCACCAAACTGTAATTCACGTTCATAATAATGATACACTAATGAAACCAAAACTGTATATATCACCAGTGTTATTAAAGACTGATCATGTTAGAATCGCATACACAGTTCTATCCTGTGAGGAGGTATTTAAAAGAAAATTAAAGTTTCAGTGAGTCACTAGTTGCGGGCCACAACAGTGTATTGGATTTCCAGTTAAGTATAATATGCCCCAGGAAAGAATAGTTTAGAGATTGAAGGAAAATCCATATTTCCCATCCATAATTGTCGGTTGTAGGATGTTTGTCTTCCATGCAATAGCAAATACCAGCACAGATAGCAATTGTTCATCCATCATGTAGCTAGAGAATTTTTTTAATGTGATAATGATGGGAAAATAATTTCTTTGTATAAAGTTCCCTTTATAGGTGTAAACTTTGTAGTTCATGTAATTTTAATGTAGCACTTCTCGGCGTTTTAAATCAACGATTAGAAGCAGTTAATTAATTGCAAAATACATATTGGAAATTTGCTAGCACTGAGTATCCTGAATTGACCAGTCTTGGATTCGTATATCTCGCCTAAAAGTCTATTGTACAAAGTGTAATGAAGTAGCGAAAGTAAATTGTTCTTGAAATTGCACTTTAAGACATCATATGACTAAGCGCTTGAATATATAATATATCCTTAGATTTGGATGGACAGTAATTCATCATCATCATGTTGCTTGGCATAGTGTCAGTAGTTGTTCAACGGTAAAAGAGCATGACGTAAATGCAACAATGTGGCTAGTATATATCTGGAGTATGCATTAATAATCATATAATGAAGTATAAAAGAAGGCTAATTAGTTGCCTTAGTTCATGATAGCTCCAAAAATCGCTAGGCCTTTTTTTGCGAAATAGTTCCCTGACTATGTCCAAAGGAAGTAGTGTTACTTATTGAGCATTCAAAAGTTGGATTGAACGCAGCATGTTGCGGCAGAAACAACTGTGCGATAGCGGTAGTGCTACAATGCGGGCATCTGGATAGAACATCAGCATCACGTTCAGCCTATTCCTGCTGATGAGGTTTAATCTTGGTATATGATAAGGTTGACGAGCCAGTGAGGCACGAGCTGCTTTAGCATTCTTTGAATTCTCGTCTGTTCAGTAAACAGAGTGCTGCTTGGTCTGTCTTGGCGAGTGTGAAACTATGCAGGCCAACGCAGGTAGCTGTTCTAAGTTTAGAGAAGCAGAGCACATCAGAAAGCCAGTAGCTCTCGTCAACTGCTCTCAGATGCCCAGGTAACGGCGTTGCTGCTGCGTCGGCGGTTAGCTTCCTGCTAACCAATAAAAAGATGTTGGATGTAGATACCAGCCCCTTCCAATTCTGTAACGAAGCTGAGAACTCTCAATGAGCGATTTTGAGCGGTGCGACTCTAAGAATAAAAATGTTAGAACGGTCAGGCGCTAATCTCAATTATGAGGGAAATGCTTGGAAAAGCATACATTTTAACGCTTATTTAAAGGCAGCATGATCCAGATACTTTGGCCAAAAACATAACCTATTTGGTGACCATATCATTCTTTTCTTCCACAGTGATGACTAACAACGGACAGTAAACTCTTCGAAAATTTAGGGATAGTTAACATTGCGATATAAAAGTTTTATGGGAGCCGCACAGAAAATCATCTCAACCTGTTTTTTGTTTTAGGTATTAAGGTTCAAAGGTTTAGAATCCTTTAAGAGATAGTAGTATCCTCTTGTTTTTCAAAAAACCACCTCCTACTTATATAACTCTATAACCTAAAAATGAATCTCCTGAAATCCAAATCTTAGTCTATAAGATGGACATGGTAGCATGATAGGGGTGGTAGGGAATTATGACGACAGTAAGAGTGGTAAGTAAGGGATATGAATACGGCCAACCAAATGTTCAGTCCCATGATTATGATTGATGAAACAAACAAATGTCAGTCAATGTAAGTAATAAGGTCGTCTCTGCAGAGCAAGATGTCATCATCATCATGGCAAAACCAGAAGGTCGGCAGGTGCGTTAATGCTTAAGCAACGAAATACGCAAAAGACAAATAATTGAATTGAAAGAGTCACTAATGGAGTAGCAAATATGCAGTATAAGGCTTGGATCAGTTCCGTTAATGACACTTGGGAAATAGGTCCTTTAGATATGATCAACATATAGAGAAAAATGCTAGCTGTATGTCTAGTCATAATCTAATAAAGACTCCAACACATGGGGGTAGTATGTTCACGCGTTGTGGATAGGTGACATCTGAGATTTAGAGCGTCTAAAATCTGATGCAGTATATGTATAGATATTGTCTTTTCCGCTGATCAAAAACGATCAGTAAAACTGGATAAGGTGGAATGAGTATTGGAGAAATGACTATTTAATTTCAGCTCATCTGTTCAAGTTCTCAGACATTGTTAAAGGACCTTGAGCTATTTCCTTGGTAGATTTACTAGGAATAGGGTAAGGTTTCAACTTAATGGGTTGAAAAGTCTGTCAGCTTAATAATATCATGTTCGTATGATGAGTCAGTTGTGTCCTGGGTACAATCAGTAAGGGACGATCAGTATAAAGAACGTAAAGATTAAGTAACCTGTTCTGTTTCTGGAGAAGAAGATAGAGTTGGTGATATATCAACATCTTCCAACTTTTCAAGTGGTACAAAGTAGTGAAGCAGCTAGTAATCACTAATAATGAGTCTTACCTATCAGTCAAATCAGACGGCTTCTAATCGTGTCCTGTATGACAGCCAAAAAAGAATGACGACAGACAGATTGATCAAGCAGGCTTTCAAGAGACTGGTCTAGATATGGGTTGTGTGGGGGGTGGACTGTGTAAGAAACTGCTCGTACACATATTCGATACTGAAAAAGTTTTTCAATCTTGTCCCTTCTACTTGAGTACAATATAATCAACATCAGACAGTTTTCTGCCATCAATCCGTTTAAGGTCGCCTCTACGTCTCATCTCATGAGACTAATATATCTTGTTATCTCTCCTGGTATATAGTACGTAAGGCTTTCATCACGCTAGCTCATAAGTTGTGCAAGTAAATTTGCGGTTTTTGAGTTAATAAATACACCATCGCCTGAACAATGCCCCTAAGCTTTGCCTTTTCAGATGAACCTACTGCTATCTGGCATGTGTCTTATTATTTTATTTTATCCTTCAAATTGATCCACAATACTGATGTATGAAGGTCTGAGCGTCCTTGATTGATGCTCAGCAGCCATCTATAACAGTTGTTTTAAATATACTGACATTGGGGGGCTGCGTGGTCTGGTTGGCGTCGGGTCTGGCGGCCAAAAAAACGCTAGATTTCGAAAATGGACTAAAGCCTGTATGTTCATATTTTTATCTCTACGACCTACGCAAATAAAATAGGCTGGCAGAGACATCCTGTCCCAATTTGAGGATATATAAATTGTATACCTTATGTAGCATTTGTTTAAAAGGATCATGTTGAGGACTTCTTATTTTCCCATTAGACTGAGGATGGTATATCGTTTGAAACTATAGGGATCTATTGAATTCCCCATCCCAAACAGTATACCATATACCTGTTCATATCAGACTGAGAAACATAACATGAGTTGCCTCTATCAGACATGGTATGTTTTCAGGGAAATGCCTATTTCTACTAAACATTGAAAAATCAAGAAATTAACTGCATTCAGCAATATCTATATCTGTGGTGATTGTTGTTTTTAAAGGGAATAGCTCTGGCCAGTCAGTGTGCACAGTATCATGCAGGTCAACACATATTGGGGATGACCTCTGGCTGATGTCAACGCCTTTAAAGGCCATAATGTCAAATGGCCTCATCCTCTGCGAAGGGACGCAAAGAATATATCAGTGCTTGAAATAGGGCGCTGATCATGTTTTAGGTTTTCTGGTGCTACACTTTGGCAGATGGATCATGTATCGACAAAAGAATTTGACCTTGTCTTATCGTAATTCCGGCTAAAAAAAATATGGACTAGAAACATCTATTGTTTGTCCTATGCAAGCAAAACCATAAAGTCCTTTGGCACATTCAATTACTATGTGCTATGATCGTTAATAAATGAATGGGATCCGAAAACAAAGCTGGTACCCACGAGTAATGCTGTTTCTTTAAGGATTTATTGACTACAATTGATAGTTTCTTATCTAAAATCGCCATTTGTTTGATATATACAGGTGTATTTGCGCAGGCAGTTCATTCTACTCAATTACACAGTATCAGGAATGAGCAATAAGGAAAATATTTTTTAAGGAAGTACTCATCATTCTGTCTTTGTATAAGTAAGGAAGTTTCCTTATGCATTGAATTCCATCTTGAAATAAATTTCATCAATCCAAGGCTATATACAGCATACATTCATTATTATCGCCCTTAATATGCATCATTATTTTCCGTTGATAATGAATTATATCATCATTATTATTTTCCCCTTTTCTTCTTCACCTTGGGCTGAAGTGATATCTTTCAGTATATTCTGTCAGGTAACTACATCAAAGTAGACTGGTTTGTGATGATCATTGTCCATCCGATAGCTAGGAAATAGTCGAGACTGAGCTCTGTGTAGTCACAGCTAATTGAATCTATAATAAGTGTTTGTCTACTCATAGTCTTCAATATCTTCCTGTGGATACATTCAAGGCGAATATATGAAGAAAAATTAGAGGTATAGTTTTTCATTCCATAATAATTCAAGGCAATTGGATTGTCCACAAGAGCGATACAGTGTTCTTGGTGTTGTTCCTGTAAAATAAGGTGGTGTGTCCTAAAAATGAAGGCTCTGCTGTGGGGTTAATATTCGGGGGCACAAGTTCTCACCAAATAGTTATGCATTATCACTTGTTTTCCTGTATAGAGATGCCATACCACGCGTATATCAGCATAAGGCCTTGCGCACACCAGACAGTGGTTGCAACCATTGGACTCTGAGTAAAGATGCTAACATATTATGACTAAAACCTACATGTTCAAGGATCAATGATACCTAAGTACTTTCAAAAGATGTACATGACTGGGGAGGAGGGTGTCCGCATCCAATAATCTATGGCACCTATTCCTACGCATAAGAGGTTGTAATAGCCCGTAAATGCTGAATCCTTGAGGCTGAAATATAGAATCGCAATTAGTGGCAGGTTAGTCACTATTTGCTCAAGTTCTCAACACTGCATGAATTTGCATGTGCTATCACATAATCATTATGTGGGGGTTCATAAAATTAATATCATGAACAAATGGCATTGGTACATTTTTCAGTGTAAAAAAGCATTGATTGTCATGGAAGTATTAATGTACTGATAATGTATCTTTTATTTTGGCATTTTGATCATTTCCTCTTGATAAAATTCTTTCTGACCTCTATTTGATTTTGACGTTATATTCTCCTCTATATTTGCCAGTTATTGGACTTAAATGAGTTTGTATGGATAAAGGTTTATATTGCTCACTTGTCATCATGAATTCCAATTCTTGAGTTGGGTAGTCTTATTAAAACTTTTAGGTTTTCTACCATAAATCTATTCATTTGGTCCAATTTAACTTTGTTTGAAATTAATGAATGAGTGGTTTAAGGATATCTTGTATTCCTTATCATATTTCTTTCTGATCTATCACCTAGGTGCATTGTCTTTGAATGATCTGCTGGCCGTGCAGGTCTGGTAGAATGGGAGTCCCCGTGTACATTGTTTTTGTGTTTGGCTCAATACTCTATTAGGATGTGCACTTGGATATTGATCGTCCTAGGGGTGTTGTAATTTTATGTTAGGTTCTCTGTATTTCTATTCGCTTCTAGGTAAACGCAAGATAACTCAGAACATATAGATACAAAACCTTAGTCTCTCTAGAATCAAACATCTTGACGAAACCGCTTCAAAAGTTTTTTTCATGTTTGTGGATAGATTGCAACGTCCATCTAGAAAAATTTAATTTAACAGCTGAAATGAATTCAGGGGTGAAAATCTTTTCACAAGATCTAAGTAGGTACAAAGACCAGAAAATTCTGCACGATAGCCCTCATCATCTAATAATGATTACGCTCTGCTAAATAAAAGATCACCATATAAGCAGCTAACATAATCCTTTCTAAGTCTGGTCATCATGCAAAACCAAAGATTGAAACTACGCGGTTATATTGTTCACACAACCAATAAATTCATTAAGAAAGTCTACATTTTCGCATTGTAGATTTGTCAATCTTCTATAATTCTTCCACACTAAGAATTTGTCGAGATCTGATTTAATAAGGGAGAGCATTGAAATGTGCAATCTATGTTATGCATTAAAATTTTGGGGCAAATTAAATCTCCTTAATGGGGCAGTACGTATGTAGATCTTTATTTTTTTAGTCTTTCACAACTATCCTGCTGCAAGAGATGCAAGCAATGTGAGGTTGTTGATATAATTTTTAATATTGTTGCGTGCAGTTCAATCTCAGCTAATCTTAAGAGTTTTGGAGTCATTGTTAGTATATCATGATCGTCCCTGTTCTGGATGCCTTTCTCTCACCATATGAGAATCTGGGCGATATAGCATAAATTTTTTCTATCACGGGGGCGTTATCGACAGAGGCCTAAATTCGGATCTGATCTTCCCTTTTTTCAGGCTAATCCTTTCTTTTACGGAGGCTCATTCAATGTCTCGCTTAATTCATTCTTTGGTGGCTAGTTCCTCTTGTTCGTCCTTTTATTTTCAGTAGACCCAATTTCTAATTTCTTTTTTTCTTGTTATGTGCAGTTCCTTCCTCTGTCTACCATTTTTCTGCAATTCCGTCTTTGGGGCTGAAAGTTCATTCATGAGTCTGTTTACTTTGCATTTTATCAAGATATAGAGACTTTGCATGAAGGACCTTGGTAGGCTGTGATCATTGTAGTGATCTACCAGAAATTAATATCCTTCATCCACAATTTATCTTCAAATAAAATCCTTTAATGAAGAGGTCTATGGTTGCTTATATCTCTTGAGTGGTTTAATCAATTAATGACCACAATAATTTTTTAACTTTTATATACTGGAGGTGCATAGTAGTGCAGCTATTATAGTTCAAGTGACTTCACGGTATCCACCAATGCTCAGATTTCTCAGATACATTTATCAATTGGGGCTAGATGAGTAGATATTGGTATTCCAGCTATAAAGCAATAATGGAGTAGATGAATAAAAATAGAACTAGCAACGAACAGGTAAAGAACCATGCAAGAACAGAGTGTTAGTAGGCTGAACTAAAGTAAGATATCAAACAATGGGAAAACATAAGGAATAGATAAACTATAATAATATATAGTGACAATGGTTGAACTTAATTAAGACTAATGCCTCTGGTAAATGTTCTAAATTAGGACCTAAGAGCACAGACGCATGATACGACAACAATGTATAGACACATCTATGAAATGAAATGATAAGTTAGGATGAGGAATAGACAGCATATTAATAAGCAAATGCAATAATGCTGAACGAGCCGACAAGAATGAAATGAGCAGACTGAACTAATTAGAACAGTATATAACAATGGACATGGTATCTCTATTGGAGAAACTTAAACAATAGTAGTAAGCAACATGACTATCGACTAGGCTAACAAAAAATGGCATCTGTATATAATTCAATAGAGGCAAATCGATTTTATCGGGGATACGAATACTCAGTCAGGAGTATGCTGGGATCCTCTAATCTGTAATCACGGTAGCAGATACTAAATTGCCCTAGTTATAGATACGCTTGATGTTTGCACTTCATACTCGAGGCGCTCTAGGCTTTCGGCGGTTATTTAAATGATCACAAAAATCAAGTCGCGCTCTACCATCCAGGCCTCGCTACGTTAACCAAACTACAAAACCAAACGAAATAAAGACATCGTAATGAAAACACGGATCATGTGGTAAGAAGTCAGGATAATTATTCAGTCGCAAACTAAGTATTGTAGTCTCATACTGCACGGCCCTAAGCCTTGTAGTGTAAACAAATAAATAGATCTATATAGTTGTATGGGCACAGTAAATATCCATCTCTCTTCTTGAGACTTCGATAATGCCTTGCGACAATACAAAGGGATGTATGTGATAGATTTGTAGGCCTATAGTAATCGTGAGTTAGGAGCTTTAGAATTGCTTCATGCTGATGCAGACAGACAGGTTGACAATCGATATGGAACGCATGGATTATTTGATAAATAGTACCTTGGCTGTATTTGGAATGTGAAGATCATGTCAGATATCCTATTAAACTTCTTGTAGTAAATATATAGTGTCAGTTTTTTGTACTTTTATAACCTTATTTGTGACAACTGAGGCAGCAATTCATGATCTGAGGTGGGTGAAATTCCGCTTTCGTATTTCATGAAAAACTTTTGGCGCAGATCGATGCTTGTGCACCGGCCATAATTTTGAAAAATAGAAGTTCTTAGAATTCGTTAGCGGGGCTGGCGCTACTTAGATGGCTTTTGTAAGGCAATCCTATGGCTTTGGCCCGCCAGAAAACTTTGGTACGTGGTAATTTTAAGTGAATAGTTTATTATATTTTCAGGAACCTGCCCTCGCGACTCGACGAGTCGGCTTGTGGTAACAATGCAGTGCATTATGTACTTGCAGAGCTTGACAGCTACCTTAATAACTATGTTGGGCTCAGAGCTGAAATACCTCGCACTCCGAGCGGTTCTCTCTTTGCATATGTCCGTTTCAATGGAATTATAATGGATATACCCTTTAAAGATAAATGGACATTCGGTGAGGCCAGTCACTAACACAATCTCCTCTGGTCCGAACCGCACACTACAGGACTCACATACTCGAGGTAACAAGGCCTTATACTACTTGTGCACTAGTTTCACAGATATTCTATTAACCAAATAGCGATTAAGCTCCTATGCATTTTGAGTATGATAAATGTGACGTTAGTCTGTATTCAAAAGCTTTTAGGTACTGGATGCACAATGTCTCTACAGGGTCCGCTTATGATTCTGGATACTCAGAGGCTCCGTTTTAAATGGAAGCAGCTCATGCTTACGTGTGCCGCAAGAATTTCCAATAGCACACTGGCTTGAAATGGACTAATCGTTGACCATATACTGTTAGACATGAAGAAGAAGGGCATAAGCGGCAGTGATTGGAATACGCAGATCTTGGCAAGTGAAATATAAAGATGGCCCAAATGCAGATTAATTTAAACACATTTAGAAATAGCATAGGTCCTCTACAACTGGAGCTTAGCGATCCATGGTCATTACTGGTCTAATGCGGAACGACTACAAGAGTCAGTTTACTGCCAGGTTAGAGACGCATGTAGCATTAGGTCCGCAATATCAAACTGACGTCTGCTGTCAATATTCAAAGGCATGTGAGTCAAGAACGTCACTTCCTGCAAACCAGCGAGGGATACCAGTGTGTAAGACAATATATGTAGTTATGCTAGGTAAGTGATCGAATACAGAAGACTGTGATATGATTATTTTACTCGATATACACCGTACTACATCTTCGAGAGCCTGAATTTCTTTCTACCAAGTTGTCTTATTCATTGGGTCCCCATGGGGTTATCACTTTTACTAATAGTTAGATGAAATAAGTTATGATAGTATAAGATATAATTTTTTATCGACCCTCCTGAGGTTTAGCAGACCGCTTAGATGGATGTCGATACAGTCTGACCGCCTTGAATCTACATCAGTTCACATCGCCAAAGAAATCTTTCCAGTCTTGATTGCAATTTTTCTCTAAAAATTAATTGTATAAGAAAATCTATACACGGGTGATGATTTAGATGATTATAGATAGAATGATGATCCCTAAAATACTATCCTTCTTATTTTTTTCAAATTATATTTCTGTTGTATGCTCTAACGACGCCTTATTTACAGTTCATTTTTCCTGATAAAGGTATCAATCGTCTGCTTAGTTTATTGATGAAAGCAGTAGTTGACATCTTGTAACGAGTTGTAAACACGAATGCCTTGTCATAGAAGAATGAAGAATAATATTTGGGCGAGGCCAATCTGGAAGCTCGAGCGTGGCGCTGTTAGAGTAAACGAATCGAACTCGGTTTGTTAATAATGGCGGTTCTGCAGAGTGACAGGAAAGTTGCTAGTATATCGAAGATTGGATTTTGTGTGTCATACAAGTGAATGCAGTGACAGAGAAAGTGATGACAAGGTCCATTTCAGCTTTGTGGAAGGTATAATGAAAGACATGCGCCAGCTTTATTCATATTCAAATAAACTGTAAAGTGCTGGCTGTATAAACTGGAGGTAAGGAGATAAGTATTTTACAACCGAATAAAATTGGTATTTTAATCAGATTTAACGAAATAACATAAGGTTCATAAGAAACAAGGGGTATCGTTTCGGGTTTGGGGGTGTACGACCTTCGTCCAGCGCAAGCAAACTAGGTGACAAAAGACATATGAATTACCATATAAGGTACTATCACAAATTCAATAACGATGATTTTGAGAAATATACAACAAGTAGATGGGCTGATACGAAGCAATGAAAATAAGTAAACAGACACAAGACAACTGTGTTAATGAGAGAAAAAAGTAACAATACTCGAATAGCAGATAAGAAAATCGTAAATCTAAAAGGGATAATAACAACCAGAAACAAAAATGAAAATAATCACGAAACGAAAAACAGGAGAATTAACAAAGACTGTAGAACTAGTTAAAGAGTTTACAACTTCAGCTCGAATCCGAAAATCTGAGAAGAGAAAGTGCTAGTTAGTATTCCGTAAGAAGCTAGAGAATCAGCAAGGTAGTGACGTACGAATAGCGACGAACCCAAACAAAACTTACAAAACAAAAGATATGTAAAGAGATACCGAACATAAGCCATAAACAAAAACATATAGACGATAGTTATACAAAAAGCACATACGAATAAAGAAGAAAAAGAGAAAAGCTGCCAGAAAATTTATGCAAGAATGTATATGTTAAATATTCTAGAGCCAATCGGGTATCTTAAAACAGCCGCATTTTAAAAATAATGACGATTCATCACAAATCGAAAAGTCTGAGTCTTGAGTCATTACGGCAGGCGATGAAGAGGAGGGCAGTAACATGAATATCGGAATTGACCTGAATGGTGCAGGGAGGTGGCCTATTGAAGATGAAGGCCACTCGTAAAATGTTTTCATGATAGATGTCTATCTCAAGTGCTCGACATGAAAACCTGTCTGACCATATTTACGGCCTGCGCAATGATTCACGCAATAATAGTTCATAGGGCCACACCGGCCTCTTGCTCTGCGAGATGATAGCCTATAGAATCAGGTTTTCTAGGATTCACGATGACTGAAAGACTTCTAATGATAGTTAAATTTTCCTTCTGAAAAAATAGGAAAATGATGAACGTTGAGTCTAGAGTATGGAGTACAAACGGACAGGTTCTTGGTGGCATATCTCGTATCGTTGCATACGATTTAGGTAATCAAAGTGAAGACGAGGGCTAGTATGTCGCAAAGCGACTAGTTGTACGAAGATAATATCCCTAATAATGTCCTATGCCCTTGACGATATGCTTTTATACCGAAAGTGTGTATCACAGAAACAAGCTCTGTTGAGGGTAATCCAGGAGATTCAGATGAGAATAGGTCAGTGTGCACGAACAGAATTCATCATTAACACGCGGCAGTACATTTGAGGATGGAAAGTTTATAGAACCAGTTTGATCCTGTCAGATTGGACATAAGGTTTACGTAGTAGAGTGCCGTCTGACGTAGTTACGCAGTGTGATGACTGATTAAGGGCATCAGTATAAAACAATGTTCTGGATACTGACGGTTCGCGGAAAGAACTCAAGCATCGAGCTCTTGAGACTCGCATAATGAAAATCGATGCGTCATCTTGTAAACATAACCGACGCAAGGCGAAGAAGATTATGAGAAAGGAAATGGAATTTTTACAACTAAAGCAGGGATGCGGATGAATGGTATAAAAAGAAGAGAAACGACATGGAAGCAGTCGTAGCCTTATAATAGACAGACGTTATTAAGACAAGTATGGGGCTAATAAGTCGACAGTGATGTCAACGGAAGTTCACTGAGGTTGTAGAGATTTCAGAGAAATGAATTTTGATGGCCAGGAATTGAAATTATCTTTACCGAACATAGTACAATAAATTGACAGGAGGCTAGCCTCAACATGTACGTTGTATATAATAGTGGCCATATACCCAACATGCATATATAGCGAGCGATAAATACTTCGGCGTATTGGTCGCCTATGACATAACTTTGAAAGACAAATATTCAAAGGTGGCGTCCGAAAACAGGCAATGGCGTAACTAAGGGTCCCTTATCTAGATACCCACTAGAGGCGACGCCACTTATATTTGGTTGAAGAAATGTGGCCATGTAAACTGCATAGAAGATGTTGAGAATAAAACGCTAAACTCAGCAAGGCGAAGAAGCGGAGCCTGTACTATAGGAGTAAGATCAGTACCTGTCGAGAAAAAAGTTGTAGTGCCTTGAGACCAACAGCATGTGGGAATATGCTTTTTATGATCTACCATTTAGGAACGCAACTTCTTAGTTGGTAAAAATTCCATTCCCCTTCTTCTGTCACTCTTCGCTTGTGTCGGTTATGATTATCGATGACGATGATTTTCATTCCCAGCGAGCTCAAGTAGATGCTTGAGTCTGTTCATGTTGCCGACTGTCTGTATCCCAGACGATGTTTTATGCATGATGCGGCCATTCAAATCGTATCACATACTCGGTCACTCGTCAGGTACGCACCTCACTACGTAAACGCTCTTCCTGTCCAAGTCTGACAAGACATCAAATCTGGTTCTAACTTTCCATCTCAACTTTGGTCGTGGACGTGTTTAAGAGAATTGCTGATTCGAACATCTGGCCGCTATTCACGACATTTGCTGATCCTTGATAACCCTAAAAGAGTTGTTTCGATGATACACCTTTGGTAGGCATATCGTAGGGATAGAATTTTAGGGAATATTTTCTTGTATCACATCGCATTGGCGAACATTACTAGCCCTGTACTTACTATTGGTACTCAAAACCGTGGCCAATCGGGCGATCGGATAATTGTATAGAACCTTCCGTTTGTACCCCAAAACTCATACTAAGTCATTTTTAATTTCGCGAAAGGAAAATTTTATGCATTAGAGTCTTTCACCGTGTTGAAATCACAGGAAAACGCTGATTTATGCTATCATGTCAGGGCGAAGAGGGTGTGGTATGACCTATATGTGGTGAAGGAATCTGGCAGCGTTTGCAGGGACAGGTTTCAGTGAGGGGCACTATCTTGATTACTTCTATCATGCACAAACATTTACCAACGACGGTGGCCGCTTGCATTTCAGATTAGGCGCTGACCAATTAAATCAGGTAATTACCAGATATATCCATGTTACTATAGAGCCCTGCCTTTCAGATGTGCGCGGTAATGAGCTTGTAAAACTCGCTTTTCGTAGAGAATCATGGTCTATTTTTAACAATGGGATGTATTAGCTCCCGATGGCTTGAATATAACAACATCATTTTGCATAAATTAATTCCTAGAAGCTTTCTTCTTTTTGTTTCATTTCTATTTATTCGTTGTCTTTTAGGATCTATCTTCCTTCTGTTTTTTGTTTTGGTTCGTTTCGTATTTTATTCTTTTTATATCTTTTGTTTTGGGGTCGTTAAAGCTTATCGAGACTCACTTCCTTGCAGATTTCTGTGACGAGAATTATCTACTGCTTTCTTCATCAGATTCTTTGGATGGGAGAGTCTGAGTGAAGCTTTTACGTAGTTTCAAACAGTTTTGTTAATTCTCTTTTTTTCGATTTGCAGTTCAATTAGTAATTACTTGTCTTGTTTCAGGTATCGTTCTTATTACGATTTTAGCGATTTTCATTTATAAGTATTGTCATTTTTCGCTCATCATACAGTTGTTCTGTTTACATTTTCACTATCTTTTCCAATCTCGTGCAATTGGTATGACAGCCCATTTGTTTGTATATATTGATCAATCATCATCGTATAGTTTTGTAGTACAACTTATCATGTTAATTCTTGTCTTATTGTCGACGCTGTTTTGTGGCTTGACGAAGGTAAAAACCCGAAACGTCTCCTTGTTTCTTGTGAAGTCCGTTATAATGTAAAACTGATAAATACCGTTTTTATGGTGTGTTGTATTAACTATTTTTATTTCTTATTTATGGTTGAGGGAAGATCATTATTTTATTTTATCAGAAGTTCGATTGTTTCTTAAACAATTGATATAGCTATCGTCTTTTTTTTTGAGCTTGATTGAGGAACGCATAGTAGTTTAGCTCCTTCTGTAGAAATTGGAGCAGTTTGACCCCCAATAGGAATTACACCATTACCAGTATTTCAAGTACCTTTATTAAATACTTGTGTCCTTTTACTTTCAGGAGTAAGAATTACATGAGCTCACACCATAGGTTAGGAAAGAAGGGAAAGTTATAAATCAACTTTAATAGGGCTTGGTATTACCTGTCTTTTAGGTGCTTACTTTTTATTTCTTCAATTTGGAGAATATCAAGAAACAAGTTTTTCTATATCAGATGGGGTTTATGGAAGTACATTTTTTATAGCAACTGGATTCCATGGTCTCCATGTGGCAATTGGAACAACATTTCTTGTTATTTGCTTTATTCGAATATATTTAATACACTTTAGAAAAAACTCATCATGTAGGATTTTTAGCTGCCGCATGATATTGACATTTTGTTGATGTGGTATGATTATTTTTATATGTTAGTATTTACTGATGAGGTTCATCCTAATATAGCTTATAGTTAAAGCAATGATTTTGTAAGTCATAGATATAAATATTTTATTAGGTTTAATAGTATACTATTAAATAGAAATTATTCTATAAAAATTATTCTATGAAATAAAAGAAATAAAGGGAAAGCATGTAAACTTAAAGCTAGTAAATCATTTCTGTGTAAATTAATATTAGGTTGCACGTATGAAGAAGGGCAACCATGATTAATTCTAAGAAGAACTACTAAACCTAAGAATTAATAATTAATGATTAATGTAGCAATTTTATATAAAATTGACCGCTTTGGGCGAATCAGAGGAAAAGATTACATGCAGAGTAGCCGACAATATTACTGAGTGCTTTGCATATACATCACTGGGCGGTGTATGTTCCGTAGAGTTCCAATTCGTATGGTTGTATTACTTCTGCTTGCTTAATTGCGTGCTTGTTATTTCACACCAAAATCTGTGTGTTGTGCGCCGTAATAGCATCGGCCATTGATTAAGATGCCATCTCAGCAGCTTGAGTCCTGGGAGGTGGTGAGGATTGGGGGTGCATGGTCAGCGCGGACATCACAATATCAAAAATCATTTGATAAATATTACTGATAAGACAGGGGTTGTAGGGTGTAGGGACATCCTACTAAATAAAAATGAAGCGATATAATTCGCGTGTGGCGTATGTTTGTATTTGCGTTGGCACTGTAGTTAGCAGGCGCAAAAAAATTGTGTTAGATGTTATTGTATTGATCGTAGAGCCCAGATTGGTTTAGAGTTTGATGTGAATTTGTGTGCATGTAGGCCACGGGGTAAATGGTGATAGTGTTTAATCAGAATTGGGGCTAGAGCATGATAGGTTAATGGGCTTTAGGTACAACCCATTTGGCAGGGGTGTATTAATGTGTTGCAAAGTTGCAAATTTTGCAATTGTGTTCCGGAGTTGAGTAGGGTGAGTGTTCGTGAGTCTGCGAACCGTCAATAGATTTATGAAACATCCAAAGTCGTGAAATCGAAAATCGTACAGCTCAGTAAGGTGTAAGGCTGATTGATGCCTGGCTATGCATAATTTTGGTGTCAAAAATGGAATAATGGTGATTTATTGACACCAGTTTTGGGTTAGTGTTGGGGACTAAGCAGGTGGTGAAGTGTGACCGAGCTGGACTGGTGGGCTCCATTATGTCAGGGGTTAAAAAAGAAAAGGGATAAAATGAGTTATAAGCCTGAAAATATATGCTTGGGGAGCTAATAGATATTGGTTCAAAAGAGATATTGTTCTGGGGATTAATGATGTGTATACATTACGACGTGGCACGTTTTTTTTGTTCATAGGCAATAAACGTGAAATTGCTAGGGTGTGCAAGCAGGGGTTGGTTTAATGTGATAGGGTTAGGTTGGGGGGGTATAAACGATAAGAGGGAGACGATATTCAATATGGGGGGGGGGGGTGTGACAGAGATATTGTCACTGGGGGTTTTTTGGAGGGGGGGTTGGGGGGGGGGGGGGGGGGTGGGGGGGGGGGGGTGGGGGGGGGGGGGGGTGGCGTGGGGGGGGGGGGGGGGGGGGGGGGGACCGGGATTGGGTTTTGTCAAGGTTTGTGTTTGTTTTTTGGACGGTATTGTGTTGGTCTGTCAAATGGTTGGTTTTGTTTTATAATTGTGTGTTTTGGTGGCGGACACTGTTCTGACGTCCTACTTCGAATACAATGGTGTTTCTGCATGAAAGTTACATAGGTGAGATTGCTTGCTGATGTAGATTTAGTTTTACTTGCCGGCCGTTGTATCTTTGACTCTTATTCTGGTTTAGTACAGATGACATGCTTGTGTAGTTGATGGGGGCATAACAGAATGAATTTAGAATAGCTAGATGAAGTGAAAAACATAATATTCACAGAATCCACGAATTACCTAAGTCTAGAGTACTGCAAGCATAAAGTGGTGTCAAAGTTGCAAGTGCATCCGTCTCTCTCTCGATCACGAGTTTGGTCAAGTGTCGAGATTATCTACGATCCAAAAACGCTGGAGTTATGCTACGGTTGTTAGAAATGCGGTAGTTTTTTGATATAGTAGAAGTGCTTTCTGACGACACCTAAATGAGTCAATTATCATGCAAAATCGATGTGTCATCAAGGCAAGGCTGTCGGCATTAATATTTTCACGTAGCAGCATTAGTCAGCAATCTTAAATCTATGTCATGCCTTATTGTAGACAATGTTCTGCATCAACGGTGCAGAACATGGTTTTCAAAAGACTAGTTGCCTAAGCTGTGGCTAAGTAACACCATCAGGGAAAGAAAAGTGAAAATAATGCGAAAAAAGAATAAAAAAATAAAAAAAAAAAAAAAATGTAGAAAAATACTACCAGAAGAAAGTAAAATAAGCGGGTGTGGCTAATTGTATGGTTTTGAGTTTGAGAATCGTTTGTTGTGCAGATTTGGGTCCAAGGCACAATTGTTTGTAGGTTTTTGTTTCTATCAACAGTTTATGACAGTGTCTGATGTACTACGATTTTGTGTAGTGTGCAATCTTTTTTATGCAGTTTTTATAATAAGGACGCCTTGTGTTAAATCTGTAAATTTTGCTTGTGGCGTGTGCGTAAAAACCATTCGCAAGTTTGCAATTTGTTTATAGAGGCACCAGTGCATTAGGGCATAAATGTTCTCGCAAATGGTAGATTAATTTCGAAAGTTGTTAGGCATCTGTATAAGTTCATTTTGTTATGTTATATGGATTATTTTGTACGTTGAGCAAATTTTTTGTCGACTTCCCGATGCACCGTCCAGCGGTGTAACATGGTTGACTTGTGTGTCTATCATTGATGTGGTTTCGGCAATTTGATAATTGTGTGGTTAATTATTCGGCGTCTGTTGGTAAGGGCTTTGTCATCTTCTAGAGTTTCTGTCTAATGGAGTACGTGTCTAAGTTTTGATATCAAACCGACTGGGGTGTCTTAGGTCTAGTGATTTTTTTCACATATAGAAGTGATTAACGCTCAGTTTTGCCTATAGCGAACTATGGCGACGGACTGCTGGGATAAGAAGTCCCATTTTATGGGGTTGTATTCCTTAGGCCGTGATGGCTTCATGTCGTAAAAAGCTCGTCAGCTATAATGTTGCGTGTGGGTCTAGATTTCAAAGTTCTGTGGGGTTTTCGTCAAGAAATTTTGTTAGCGTAGTTGAGTTAATTCTTAAAGACAATCTAGCTTGAGTGTTGTATAGGGTCGGACGTACGATCGTTGTCTTGTTTTTATTTGTTTGTTAAGGTTATTTTAGGTGTTTTTATCTTTTTTCTGATTAATATGTCCCGAGTCTTCCTTAGTTGTTTTATTATATGTTAATGGGTGTGTGTTGTGATAGTAATTGGATATATCACTTCACTAGTGTTGTTCATTTTCCATGCGTGTGGCCTTATGGCGAGATTCTGTCACTCAGTGCTGCGGTCTGGGAACGGTATTAATCATTGAAGAATATATTTAGCATCACTTGATCTGATTGATTTTGCAGTGAGTGTATAGGCCCTTAGTTCGTATATTTGTGCTACCAGGCTATAAGTACTCAACAATATCTCATTGTAAAATAATTATAATGTAAAGAATGGGGCTACGTAATAAAATCGTCGACGTTAGACAGAAATGAAGTCAACAAGGTAAGAGTTTTGGGTTAAATCATGGGGGATAGCTACACCCACTTGAGATATTATTTGCAGTCAGATGCTAGAGTATAGAAGAAACTACTTAGATCTCAGATTGTCTGAGACAGAAAGTGAGACCTACATTCGGGAGCTGCTGTTTAAGGAGCGAGCAATAGGGAAAATCTTCAGTTTTTTTTAAATTTATTGTTCCGAACTTGGTTGTCGTATTTTGGCCAAGAAAGAGCATATTTGAGAAAGAAATGTAATTGATTTTTATGGTAAATTTATGAGTTTTGGAATGGCTATAATTTTGAGAACAAAAAAATGGCAAGTTTGATTGAAGAGAATGAGTTTTAACTATTGCTATCTTCAAGAAAGATTAAAGAAATGAGAGTTCGAGTTAATGTTAAGAGTCAGATGAGGTCAATAGGGTTAAAGACTTATGGAATGAAATGTAAGTTTGGAATGGCTTCATAACTACCTGTTAATTAGATTGCAAGTACTCATAGGAATGCTATTGACGCTTGAATCATATACGCACTTGTTAATGCTTTGAGTTATATAGAAATAATTGCTATTATAATTAGCAAAATGCAAATCTTGATCACTCATAAAAATGTGCTGGTCAGTTCTAGTTTTTTCAAGCTAATGCGTTTTATCCTTATGATGTAAGGACTTTTGAAGCCATGCCTCATTTCATGACAATGAAGAATCGCGACATGTGTCTGAACAGCTGCTTGTGTCTATGATTTAGTTCATGAAGGTAGACAGTCTGTAGAATGAACCTGTCAAGATGAGCCCACCCCCCTCCTGAGCCTCAGCTCTCGATTCGGTCGTAGATTGCTCTTAACTGCCAATTCTCCAAGCTCCTGAAGATTGCTTCATGAGTCCTCTTGATCCGTCCAAGAGGCGAAGAAAACGTACATTTGCATGTCGTAAAAAAACCTACTTCTCAGACTTTCACGCAGTTAACTGTAGAATCAGGACTTTCGTGGACCCGTTTTCCACCCTTGCGACTAAGTGCCAACCGTAAGTTCGAATAACTCTGACCCCCCTTTTGACCCAAATGTATATTCATCTATTAAGCATTTTCATATGTAGGTTAGCAAATGGAATCGAATTTATATCTGGTAGGAAAAAGAATAGAACATTCAAGAATGATGGGTTGATCGATCTAAAGATAGTGTATCGGAAGATAAGGTTCTTTCGAAGACAATGAAAAGAAAAATGAACATGGAGTCAATTCTTACAGAAAAGGACTATCAAGGCAGATTACCCCAATAATTTTTTCGAAGGAAAAAATATAGAATGAAAAAAAATATTTATGTAACGAATTCCTAACAGCACATCCTAAAACATAGGATCTCGCCATACTTGAGCGATCATTGCTCTGGAGATCCTATAGTCGCCTGCGGCTGCGCGGGCTTACTCACGATCATGATGATCTTAATGGTTTGGTTGGAGACTGCAGAGCTTTTGGACGCATCGATCGAATAGGGACGCCGTGCACGGTAGGGCGAGGATACAATTCGGTACCTGCTGAATTTTAAAACAAAAAAAACCACTGGGAAGCTCAGATTTTCAGATGAGAGGGGGCCTATTTTCATCTTGGGCACCTCGTCTAACAAGATCCTCGTCGCAAATTCAGATTTATAGTCGACGCTGGTACTCGTTGCGAGTGCTACGATGCTCTGTTTCACAATGTATGCCTGGGCAAAGGGTACTCTTATCAAGCTGAGAGTACGTGGTGATTAGATGTCATATCACGATCAGGGAAAGATCCATAGAGACATAGGATCTCAATGTACTGGAGTAGAACCGCTCCCAAGAGCTGATCAGATTTCTTCAGTGATAAATTTTATAGGTGGAAGAATAAGTTCGTTTCAAGAAAAAGATTATTGGTAGTTCCGAGCTGATTCCTTGCAAAATGAGATAAAAGTTGAGAACTAAGAAGTTGTCAATGCGTTACGGTGGCATACCCGCCCAATAGACATAACTTGCCCTATGAGTGTATTTAAAGATAGTAACAGTGAATTCAAATGCTAAATCGCCATACATTCTGTAAAGAGATGACACTATGTTATGTTTGCCAACACAGACTGAGTCATGTGTTTTCATGTAGGAGCTGAGTTTTAGCGTACACTTATCACATAAGTCGAGATTTCGATTTTCCATAGGTATCCTTGTCGAGTGCATAGTTTTGGTCCTGGTTAAGTTCTTGATTTGTATAACTATGAGATGACAAGTCCTCGTACACGTACATCTACTTGCGATGTTGTTGTAGTGGTAAGGCCCAGAAATGTACTCAGGTTTTTGAGGGTACATTTTGTTTGATGAACCACGCATTTCTAGACCGTTGGGATATCCGTAAATTTTGTGCAGGTAATTGATACTTTATCAGTCTTCTTGACAGCTCGTCTTCATAACAGATAATTTAGGAGTATCTGTTAAATGATAGTCACTATTTGGTATGGTAACTGCGTGGATAATTGTTAAATTTGGTTGTGCGCCTGTGGCCCGGATTGCACATATTGATACAGCCATTGCTTTTACGAGACACATGTGGAATATGCCTGCCTGGAAATGATTGGGAGTCCCTGTTGCTCGTAGGTATAATCCGTGATTCGCTAGATGATATCAGGGAGTTAAAAGATTGCACTGCACACAAGGATATTGGCAATGTAGGTTGATTCGACACGCGCTACGTAGGAGTCAAATTCTGTTTAGTAGATCTGGGAGATGGGCGACAACAGTTTAGAGCTCAGTAGGTGCGGGCTGAACAACCACGGTTTACGTGTTCATGGTAATAATAGACATGTTATATTTCCCATGCATTAGTGTTTCGATACTCCAAGTTTTTGTGGGGGTGTGTCATGCTAGTTGTGGTTAGCATTTGTTTAGTAAAGCAGAATGACGTTTGAACCAGAGACTTTTCAGGTTATCGAGGCAACTGATTGCGAAGATAGACGAATAAAACTCATGGTATTTTATTAGTCAAGCAGGTTAGCCTGAGGGTGGCGGTAGTTCACATATGGCTCATTTGGGAGTTGTTAACTCATACCTAAAATCACAGGTTGTCACCATGATAATCACTAACATATGGCGACAATGCAGAGGAACGGAAGATATGGACGATAGATATGACTCTCTTGTGCACGATGTTGCCTATCGCAATGACACTATAATAGATTCAATGATACCTGCCCGTGATTCAGTTTTCCCGACCTGCCGAGATCATATTTTCACAAATCGGCACTATCATGGGGTGTTGGCAGAATATACGCTTGCGAGTTCGCGACTTTGGTATAGAGTTAATTCATCTTAGAAATTTTTTTAATCGGAGTCGGAGATGTGAATTGTTACAGATTGCATGAGTTTGCACTCAACACGTCGCTGCTCAACCAAAAGGTTCTCATATTGTCATCTTTTTTCATCGATACTTTAATTGATGCTCGTAAGCTGTCCAATCAAGAATGGTTCCTGCTTTTTTTGCACGCCATTATTTAAGACGGTTGTCAACGTACCGCGACATCTATATCGTCATCAGCGAACATTTTGGTTGTAGTTGCGTTCGGGTGTTCTAATTCAGTTTTTCTTCATTCTTTACCAGATGTTTTGTCTACAGATACATCCAAGGTCTATTATAACTAATACTACTTCTATATATCTCCTTTCTGGGCATATGATATGTTTATTCAGTAATATGGAGCATTTACTTTCTTTTCGGTATATTATATCTGATTATATCTGTCAATCAAATTGTACTTATACAATACAGTGTGCTCCTGGCCTCTATAAACGAATCCTGGCGACTTTGTGCCATGATGCGACCGCCTTCTTGGGCGTGACCAAAAGATGTCTATCACATACATCGACGACATCTGCCTATTTCTATGATATTCCTATGTGAAGTACGCAATCATTGAATTGAGGTTGGTTCTCTTGTTCATTCTTAACGTAAGCGGAGATCGGCGCATAGCTACGGTTTTGACTGTGCGACCTTCCAAGGTCCTAAGATAGGTTGTCAGGAAATTTTCCTTTCTTAGTCAACGTATATATGTATATTTACTCATCGATTATATGCCATGATGCACATACAACTGGTAGCAAACGAAATCTTAGGATATTTTCTATTTCATAATACTAAGAAACAAGTCAGAATCCCTGCTTATTAATCCTCTATAGCTTAATCAACTTTTATCACAAATTCCTTCCTCATTCCGCCTACAAATTTATTGCTCCTTTGTGTAACTGTTTGGCCAAAGGTTAGTGCCATAATAAAAATTAAAATGGATTATATTGAGGAATCGGCGTTACGCGCATTAGTATAACTCAAGGAAATTATTTTCACGAGCTCCCGACGCTCTATTTTGTTATCGTGATCCATAACTTAACCATTATCCATTTGGTGTGGGGTAATTTCACTTGATCAGCTGCTTCAAATATACGCGCATCTGGGATGTTTATCTACAGATGGTTACGATGCAAGGGTGATGCAACATTTCCATGTTATATTATCGTTACACGCAAACTGTCTCTCCGGAAGTATGCAACACGGGGAAACGAATGAACTCCAGGAGAAGTTCTCCTTTACTACCATTTTGACGTATAAACTCTTGAACGTGACAATAACCAAAATCGAAGGAACAGATCTGTTATCCAGAATACTGATAAGAGCGAGACACATGGTACAGTGACCTAACAAAAGAAGACATTGACTTTATTTAGTATTGTTCTAGTAATTCATTTTGTATACTATGTTGTACAATTTTTGTAGATTTCTTCATAATACTCATAGAAAATGGTCGAATTAACTTATTAAATAATCTTTTACTTATAATACTTACTTAATTACGTACATAGCGTACTTACTTACGTGCTTGTGGTCTGTACGTCTCCTAACTGCGACCGCTGTCACTACGAGTGCCAGGACAAAGTGTCTTCACGTTTGGGATCACGAGGGGAGTGATGGTTGAATGGATTGTTGGCATGGTCAGCCGCATTTTGGTTTTGACTTGATTCTGGAATGGTCGCACCGATAGTAAAGCGACGCCTACTAAGATTAAAATAGAATAGGTTCGCGGTGTGGCAGATGTGATGACCGAATAGTTGGACTTGAGTTAGCGGAGTTTTTTGTGTGGGCCTCGGTGAGGGGACCCTATGGGCAGTGGTTTGGAATAATGTGGGTACATGTTCCCACTAACTTATGATAGTGTATAACCCATAACTGTAATGCGTGGTAAAGCAATAAAATTGGTTAATAATGTGTATTGGACCATCTGAGTCCAAGGAGTTTATATAAGTCGGTAGATTTAACCGCGAGATGAATTATAATTGAAACCGCCGAGAGATGCGTGAATACGATCGAGATAGGTAGAAAGTATGAATAGTGAGCAGTTATGGTGATAGCAGCCTGGCTATGAATGTTTGCCAAAAAAGGGAAGTTAATATATATAGAGCACCCAGTTGTTGAATGTGTGAATTCACTTCCTTTATGTTCACTGAAGTATCAGAAATATAATTAGTTATAACGCAAATGCTTAATGGAAGGGGGTAGTGAGGGAAAATAGATTTGGTCAAAAGGACAAAAACTTATAATGAATAACGTTAGCATCAGCGTGACAGACGTATCAATCGTGCATGGCAATAAAGGAATCCTGTTCTAGAACTCGTAGAGTAGGTCGAAGTGTCTTTTTTTTGGGGGGGGGGGGGGGGGGGGGGGGGGGGGGGGGGGGGGGGGGGGGGGGGTGTTTTTGTTTTTTTTATTGTTTTTTTTTTTTTGTTTTTTTTGTTTTTTGAAGGGTTTTTTTTTTTTGGGGGGGGGGGGGGGGGGGGGGGGGGGGGGGGGGGGGGGGGGTTTTTGGTTTTTTTTTAATTGTGTAATATCTTGTTAAGTTATTATCATGATGAACGGTAATTAAATATTGTTTAGTCTCTTCCTGAACAGACTTTTCACCTGAAGTGTTCTACAAGTTTCAATACGTTCGCATGAGCTGTTGACCTTTAAACAACTGTCAAGATTGGAGTTCAAGGAATATACACACTTCAGCAATATCAAGCCTGTCTTATATATAGCTAATAATATCAAACAAGCTGGGTGGGTGTGCAGGTCCAATACATACAAAGGTTTAATGAAAAGTAACAACTGATAACTACGCAATCTATAAAATAAAATTAACGGTAGATAGAAACGCCAAAGTTGGGCAGCGCAAGAAAGAGACTCATCGTGATTGGCAGAACATGTAAGAATTATAGAATATCACTGAGTGTAACACATAATATCAGCCCAATTAACTTAAAGGTGTGGGTGGGAGTTGTTGGGGGGAGGTGTTTGGGGTGTGATATGTCTGAAAGTCTGCAACAATAAATGTGGTTGTCAGAAGTGGTGATCATCATCTTCTGTCACGACGATATGGGCAAGTGTTCGATTATCTACGATCCAAGAAGTTTGAGGATGCTCCGGTTGAAGAAATCGAGTCAGATATAGTTAAGTGTTCGGGTGGAGAGGTCAAACATGAGAAAATTCATCTCAGAGGCAATCTTGGCTAAATCGAGTGCGCATTGTCTAGGCATTCTAGTTGACGTCAGAATATTGAGACAAACAAATTTCTGGCATCATACGGTCAGAAGTTTCATACGCTGTTGTCTCTAGTGTTATAATACTTATCGTGACCACTATCGTGTGGAATATCGATTGCGCCATGTGGATCTGAACGAGAAAATCAAGGGTAGAAACAATTTCTTAAACATAATCATTGTTACTGATGGCAATTGTTATGAGCAGTACTGAGGAATCTGTTTGTTGCAACATCAAGGCCGAGACGTAGAATTTTCTGTCTATCAACAGACATATGCGAGCTGTCTTACAAGGGATGTTAATGTAAGTGACTATAACAAACTGACTTTGCACTCTTGGTGGCAGGTGTGTTTACTAACAGATGGGGCAGGTAGTGAAAAGTTGCAGATAAATGCCTTTGTGTTTATTGAGGCACTTAAATATCTTTATTCCTTTCATGAACGGTCCTATCTTAGCTTCTGCCATCAGGTCGCACGGCGTCAGTTGGGGGGGGGGTTATTTTTCATCAACTGTTACTTTTATCTATCATTAGGGTGTTTCGCAATCTATATTTATCTGTATATTTTCGGCGGGTGTTGGGATGGAGGTAAGGAGGCGCTTGTCATCTCTGGAGCGGATTTTCGTTAGGAGAATTTCAGAAGAGATTTCAACGGACTTTTTAGGGTGCTAGTGGAAGAGGGGGGGGGGTTTTTATTTTTTCGTACTATAGAAAGTGATTTAGCGCCTCAGTTTTTGCCTATAAGCGAACTCCATTTTGATTCGTGCATAGATCCGTGAACGTCGGATGTCGGTGTAAGTCGTTCCATTTTTAATTTAGCATGACCTAATTTCCAGTGGCAGATGTCAAAGTTATACGTTTGTTGAATGCTAAAACTCTTGTCTTTTTTGTATATTTCACGACGACAATTATCTTGTCTTGTTTATTTATGTAATGTTATTTTATAGTGTTTCGCTTTTATTTCGATTAATTATGTCCAGTCTTCCATTAGCTTTGTTATTATATTCGTTATGTGGTGTATGATATAATTGATTATATCACTTTCACTTTGTTTCATTTTCTTGTGCCTAATCCAGGTGGTCACCTGGTGCTCGTCTCTAGTTAACATTGAAAGAATATATTATTTACAATCACATGCATTGATTGATTTCAGAGTGTATGATATTAGGTTTTATATTATTAAGGTATTTATAATTAAAACTATTTGTAAATAATTGAAACTCATATACCAATGGTGGGGTTGGAGTTCGACGTTAGAAAGTAATGTATCAACAAGGGCTAAGTAATTTTGAGTTGGGTAAATCCAGGAGGCTAAACATGAGGAATATTGCAGGAGGACTAAGTATATGAGAGACTAACACTTAGGTCTTCATGCAGAGAATAGATATTAGAATCAATCGTTGGAGATTGGGCTGTTTAAAGCGAGCAGAGCAGGAAGTTTCCACTGGGGGGGGGGGTTCTCAGGTAAAGTTCGAACTGTCGTGCAGTAGAAAAGTAACTGTAAGGAGAGAAGAATGTATTTATAAAATTGGAGTGGAGATGCGGATAAATTTAGAACAAAATAAAATAAAGAGAGAGAATTAGGTAAAGAGAACAAAGACAAAAAAGATATAGAAAGAGAGTTAGAAGAAAGTAGTAGATGATATCAATAGGGTTAAAGAAATGAATAAGAAGAATAATGCGAACTTCTTATAATTAGATCGAAGCATCAATAGAAATGCTATGGAGCTTTGATCATTACGAACTTAGATTGCAAGAGAAAAAAGAAAAGCTTTAGAATTAGGCAAAATTGTCAAATCTGATCACTCTAAAACTTCAGCAGGATCAACTATGTTTTGATCCTACGTTTTGGTTGTGTGGTTGGTGATGGGGTTGTGAAAGATGGCCTAGCGTTCATTTTCGACCCAGCAATTCTGCGACAGTGTAGACACTTCTGTGTCTATGAGTTTATCATGATAGGTACAAAAGGGAATACTTGCAGGTTAGAATGTGACCTAAAGAGAATTAGTTGGAGTAGTCTCTTGGTTTGTTATTTTTTAACTGGGGCGTACCACGTCCAGTGCTTCAATGAATCTTGACGAAAAGTAGGCAGAAACGATTTGATGTCGTAAAAGAAACACTTCTGCATTCTCAGTTGGATTGACGTATGGTTCCAGTTAACTGAATCTGGATTTCGTGATACGTCTTCCAAGCGACTAATAGCCAGTAATGTAGAGCTTGACTTTGGATGGAATTTAATTGGGGCATCTATTAATCATTTCTCTTAGCAGAAGATTGGAAGAAAAATCCTAGAAATAATAACACTTTTAGGTAACGATTGCCATGTTGTAATCAGTAACCCCATCATACCTCTCACCTTATACAGGTTCTATCTGCAGGCAGGTTGATCCATGAACCCTGGAAGTACATTCTAAGGGTGGCCCGTAAGGATCCTTTGCAAAATACTCCATTCAGAAATAACATGAACGATTTATGTACGCCCAATGTCCTGAACAATCCCCCTCCCACGGGGGGCCTGGGGGGCGTAATGTATAGATGGGGGGGATCCACTTGAAGCACTTACATCCCGTGCACCCCTATAGTGCCAGCTATGTGCGCGTCCTCATAATCCCACGATCATAGAACTTGATAGAACGGGGGACCGTGAGCTCCGATTCGAAGGAGCGTTGAACCGGACGTTATTGTCCCCGATTATTCGATCTCATGTCAGGTAGGGGGCTTAACTAACTTCCCTCGGCAAAGCGATCACGCCCGTCAAGTTTTTTAGTTCGACGAGGTTATCGAAGGTTATTTCACCTCATGATTGCATGTGGTAATCATAACCACAAAGGAGCAGAGATTAATAAGATGATTACATATTCACCTTCCTAGGGTTATTCATAGAACATAAGATCTTTCAGTAGGTAAGGCAACTCTAAGAATGATGGATTCTATGCAGATTTTATATAGTAAGCAATGAAGGTCTTTACGGAAAGAAAAAGACAGGATGGTCAGTTTCCCGAGTTCTGCCCCTGCAGGAGAGATAAAATTACATAGGCATGCTGAATGCATGGTATTATTACAAGGGGTTTTGGATTAAGGTATTTTAAGATATGTAATAAGAGTTAATTGAGTTACTCGTTAAATCATGCTAAGTTAAAATTTGTTCTTAGTATTTTGTTTAGATGACATTAGTTTTTGTTACGTGTATGTCGTTTATAATCACAATGACATTAGAGCGTCTGGGGGAGTACTGTAGGCACTGACACAGCTTCACTATGTGGTCACAAGTACACATTCCTGCAAATGTCCTCAGTAGTGAGATTACTTGGGAGAACGTCTCACACTGAGAATCAAGTTATAAGAGTTATTTGGATAGATGACAATGGAATATGTATGGAGTTTTGTCTAGTGAGGGACATAGTTACCGGATGAATACCACTGAAGCCTAGTACCGTTGGTAAGATTTCCATGTAAGATTGCTAATTGATAAGCACTACTATTGTCCGCATATAGGTACAAGGGATAATCTGATTAAGAGATGTAGTCACTTTTGTTATGGTAATCTGGTTAGAATTGAGTTCCGCAAGGTGGCCTCGGGTGAGAATTTTTGGATACACGCATAGGGTCTTTACAGGCAACAAGTGGGATGCCTGCGTGATCGAGGTGATTCCTGTTGCCTTGTGAGTTTATTTGAAATGGCCTCGTGTAAATTGGTTTATCAGGGAGTAGTTATAAAAAGATGTGGGCAACACACATTGTCAAGATTGCACATGTAGTGTTGATCACACCGACGAGCCACTTGTGACAAATAGCAGTATATTAAATTTTAGAGGATCACAACAGTTAGCTGCATTTAATGGGCTTACAGGACCACGTTTAATCTCAGTAGGTAATAGATAATGTTAATTTCCTTAGAAGGGTATAGAGCATTAGTGGTGTGATACTCCAATACTGCTGTTGTGGGTTACAATGTGGTTATACAAATAGATTTGATTACAGGACCATCAGCTTATACGAGGATTAGACTGTTCGTATTGGACAATAAGAAAACAACTCATGGGTAATATTGGATAGTCAGACGGTGAAGGTGTTTTAGAATTAAGAGTGGTGTAGTGTGTTTCACTAATGCTCATTGATGGATAAGAGTTTTTAGATCACCTATAAGAATAGACAGCAGTTATGGTCGAGCCATGATATTATGTAACAACGATTGTTTGACGAACTTACAAGTGAACAATGATGGACGTAAGAAATACTTCTGAATGTCACTTGACTCGCATACAGATATTAATAGATTCAATTGTATGATCTCGGGCTCAGGTTTATCCGTACCTAGAGCCGTAATGATCATAGTTTCCAGTGAAGTAATCTTCACTGTTGGTTGGTGTGCTATAGTATTATTAAACGTGCTCGAAGCGCGACTTGGTATACATTTGAGCACTTGAAGAATAATTTTTTAATCGTGTCTGAGATAGTTGAAGTTCGTTCGTATGTTTGGCACTTGCAACACAGTTCCTAGTCATACCAAGCACGCATTTTTTCGTATTTTCCTCGATACAGACTATTCTGTATATAGCTCAGTAATGGGACGTGTGAAGATTTCAAGATGTTCACTTTTTGCGAGCGGCCATTTTATTTAAGTTACGTGAAGCAATAATCCGGTAATCATAGATTTATGTCCATGGACGTAACTAATTGTAGTGTGCGTCGTCTACGTTTTCTATCAGTTTCTGATGTATGGAGAGTGTTATTGTGGTCTTGCTATAGCATTCCATTAGGTCTAATTATACTACTGTCCGTAAGGATTGTAGAGTTTTCATAATGCAAGATGAGATGATGTTTTTATCATTAGATAGTGGTGATGCAGTGTAGACTTGTTGCTATGGTCCGATATAAGATTATATCAGGGAGGATGTACTAGGGTCATGGTTTATATTGATACTTAGCAATACAGTAATGCTCCGTCCTGTATAAACGATCGCTCGCGACTTTGTGCGCATGATGCAGCCGCCTTCTTGGGCGATCCAAAAGTATGTCATCACATACATCGACAGGCACATCTGCCTAATTTCAGAAGATTGGTTGGAGAGACCACATAAATGAGTTGGTTCTCTCTAGTCTTAAGGGTAACGGCCAACACGTTTGTATAGCTGTGCGTACCATTCCAGGAGAGTCCAAGTATGGGAGGGTTGTTCAGGATATTTATCTGTCATTCTAATAAGAGTCAACGTATGTGGTAAACCATGTACTGATTTTATAAATCCTGATGTGGTGACACAATACTCTCAAACTGCATCTTGGATATTTTGATTATTCATAAGGGACTAAGAGTGTATCTTGAAGTACAGAGAATCTCTCATGTAGGCTTATATAACAACTGTAGATGATTCACAAATTTCCTGCGTAGGATCATCTAGTGGGTGACAGATGGATTTTTGCATCCTTATGTGTAGGAACTGTTTGCCAAAGGTAGTCGGCAAATAGAAATTAATGATTTTAGGATATGCCGTTGCAATGCGGTTAGCGCTTTAGTGTGATTAACTCAAGAATTATTTCGACCTACCACCCTAAATTTTGTTATATACCAAGAACTTGGATGACCAGGTTTTCCATTTGAAAGATTCACTGACAGGATGCTATCAATATGTGTACGGCAGGGGATTCGAAGTTTGAGAGTTTTATGTTCTACTAGTGGGACAAGTGATTGATTAAGTCGGAGGTTGGTATGCCACGAATTCCGTTGTATTATTTGTCGTTTCATGTTTCACGCAAGACTTTCAGCCCGAGAGTAGAATGGCAAAGGCCTGGGGTGCCACAAGAGACTCCTATGAAGTCTTCCATTGTAAAACTATGTATTGGAACCCATCTTTCTGGACGTGACAATAAACCATCCGCAGTTTACTGGATATTATATGCAGGGAACTATGTAGATCATTGGGACACATGGTTTCAAGGTATCATTGGTATGGATACCGACATTGACTGTAATAGTTGAGATTTTCCTAGTAATTCATTTTTTGATTACGTTAGGTTTGAATGAGTTTATATTCGAGTAATGTTTCGTATCATAATACTGTAGGAGTTGAATTATTGGGGGGGTATCATTTTTGATCTATAAAAACTTACTTAGGGGTTAGACTATGACATACTTACTACGTTTACGTGATTGTGCTTCATCTCCACCACCCTCATCAGACGTGTCCTCATAGTGTCGTCACGTTTGGTTTGGGATCGAGGGTGGGATAGATGTTGATGATTTAGTTGCATAAGTTCAGTTTTTTTAGTTACAGGGCAGTTGGTAAATGGTAGTGAATCTGGATTGTCGTGATGTTATTAAGGCCACCATGTAATACACATGATAATGTGTGACTCCTTTTATATTATGTTAAGTGGAGGGTTATGGATATGAGGAAATAGAAATTAGTTCGACGTTGGGCATCACATGAATGAGTCGCGTGTAGACATCTATATTTAGTCTTTTAGTGTCCCAGCGCGGGTAGTTTCAGTATTGCCATGTGGCAACTTATATGGGTGGAGATCACAATTTAATGGTGGTCAGTAAAATTGAGATGATTGTGGTGCATGGCAGCCAAAGCTTATGATAGTGGTATAACCGTAAATGTAATGGCAGATGGTAATATGGCAATAAAGTGTACAGATATATGGAGATGTGTAATTGGACTGGCATTGTGAGGTCCAGAGTTATATATAGTCCGGGTAGAAACTACATAAAACGCAGACAATAATAAGATATAGAACGATAAAAAAGATCGTGAAAGATATATATCGTCAGTATTGATATATAGATTAAAGCTGATTAAGAGTATTGGGCTATGATATTTGGCCATTTTATATAGGGAGATTAGATATGATATATTTTAATGAAACACAGTTGTTGATGTTGAATGAATCACGTCCTTTGAATGTCATTCTATTAAATTCAGAAAATATTAAGTACTAGATGTTATAGTAGCCACCGAAAATGCATAAATGAACATATAGTGGATTTGGTCTAAAGACATAAAACTATATGAAAATAGGTTAATCACACGGAACAGGACGTAGCAATGCTGGCAATTAGAAAGTAACTTCATAGAACTATGTGATATGCAAGTGTTTTTAATGTGTAAATATCTTGGATGGTTTAAGATTATATCATGATAAACAGTATTAAATATGTTTAGTCTGTCTGAACATGAGACTTTGTTTCACTGAATTTTGTTCTACAAGTTTCAATTTACGTTCGGGCGAAGACTGTTTGAACGTTGAACCGTTCAAGGTTGGAGTTCAAATATAACACAATCAACAAGGCTGGCAACATCAATAGCAATAAATAGTATACACTGTCAGTCTAATACGAAAACAAAGTTTAATGAATAGAAAGCACTAGATAATCCGAAATTATAAAAAAAAATAACGAAGATAAATCCCAAAGTTGGCAGGCAAGAAAAGATACATGCCAGTGATGTGCAGAGAAAACTAGTATGATGTTAGAATGACATGAAGTTAAACATAATATCAGCCTAAATTTTTAATCAAGTCTGAAAGTCTAGCAGACAGTCCTTTCTAGGTTGTCTTATGCTGAATTGTGTCCATTGGCTTTCATGTCTCTGATGCAGACACATCTTTATATAATAAAATGTAATGTTTTGTTTGCCATTTTTTCTTATGGTATAGTGTTTTATCTGTTTTGTTGTTGTTGGTTGTTTAGGCTTTTTTTTTTGTTGGTCTATGTTTTTATTAAACATGGCATGCACATTAAACAAAATGGTAATTTTAAGATGTGTCCATTTGTTTTAACACTGATTTGGACAAGGAGATGTGGATGCATCTTTCACGTACGACGGTAACACTATATTCAAATATATATTTAGGAAATTTAAAACATATATAACCGTATGGCCTGAAGTATAAGACCCTTTCAGAGGTTGAAAGCGGGATATTTGCGTTACAACATCAAAATAAGTATGTATAAAAAACTGTTGCGTGTGCGATAGGATAGAAGAAATGAAGAGAAAATAATTCGTTGAATGTTTGTTGTTTTTTTTTTTTTATTACGAGCCTGCAGTAGTGGAAGACAAGCAAATGAAGCAGGTCAAAGCAGAACAGCCATAGACTGGCGAGGCAGATCATTGTGGCCCATTGCAAGGTCATTGTCTGGCCAGGCGGCAAACTCAAGATTATTTTTTTTTTTTTTTTGTCAGAGATCAAAATAACCTTCGTCTAGATGTACAAAAGTATTGGCATAATAATTAACTGAGAAATATACAAATAGGATCAGAGCAGTAAGAATCCTTAAATGAAGAGAATTCATGTGGATGTGGCGGGAGCCGGTATTTAGGGCGCCGATATATCACAGGGCGCGATTCCTTGTCTCTGTTTTTTTTATCCCATCGTGCGGCGCGCATCAATCAAAATCGTGTTCGCTCTGAGTTTGGTATTGAGAGACCGCCATTCAAATACAGGCTATCTATAGTCGTTCGCAGGCTGGTTTACTTGCAGTAAGAACATATGCAGTCCGAGGCTGTAAGCAATTTCGCGTTAATATCAAAACCTGTGACTTAACGTTCGATGATGTGTAGGGGTTTCTTTGATTAGGGTTCTATCTTACAATTTTTTTAGAATTCAAGAAGGAATTGGTAATACCAAAAGGCTAGTATGAATTGCTACAAATTAAGCTAAAAGAGAAAAACAGGAAGCTGTTGAGGTAATGTAGACCGTGCTAACGTGATGGCACTAAACTAATCCACTTAAAGAACACGTTTAAAGCTGGAACAGCAAGTGCGGCGGAAGATGGGGAACTATTCACAGATATACATTTTTTGTGTCTTCGAATTAACTGGGACAATAAGGAGGAATGCATTTTTCACATAAAAGAATGCATAAACAGCAACATGGAATTTTACCCAGACCTTCAAGTAGAGGAGAGTAAGACTGATCACATATGCAATAAATAGAGAAAAGTTATTATATCATACATTAAGTTGGAGATGTAGAGGTTATATAGCAAGGAGCAGTTGTGGTATCCAGATCACAATCTTCTGTTAAGCCAGACAACAAATAAAGGACAGAAGATAATGGAATAAATGCTAGAGATGATAACAAGGTCAAACTATGATGGAAACACCACTAACAATGATTGTAGAATGTACGCATATCTTGCAGAGCAATATAGACAAAGTTGGGGAACTAGAACAGTGAATCAAAAAGTAAAACACACAAAGCAGAGAGAGATGTCTTCAGTTGTATTGGGAATATTATATTGGAGATCGAATGTAAACTACAAGAACTTAATCAGCAGAAAATAAGAGATCTTCACGCTGAATATGTTCAAGTCAGTATTATTTGTAAGCAGGCTCACAACGATACAGAACAACAGGAAACAAAAACAAAAAAAGTTTTACAAGATATTCCATAAAGGGTGCTCTGCGGTAGAATAGAAGGAAATGAAGACTGTATGACAAAGTCATCCCAATGATGAAACTGATGACATGTAACGCAGTAGACAAATACCGCAGTGGGAGGACAAGAGAATATGAGAAGAATGACGCTTGCCGAGATAAGAGACACTAGGCCTGAGGAAACCTGTATTAGTATTACAGCATATAACGAAAGTCGCGGTCCTAGTTCTGAAATCGCCAGGGAAAGAGAGGCAAGGGGGATGCGAGCCAAAACAACACGAGAAGAGAGTCAGGATACAAGCGAAAATAAGGTTGAGTGAATAGACTTGAGCTGATGGGAACTGACAGGAAGGTACTGACTGGACGTGTTATGTTGAAGGGGCCTATGCTCCATTTGGGGAGCTAAAATGTGGTGTAGTTGTACTGATATCTTAAAAATAACTGGCGCGATTAACCTAATTCTTGATAATCATCTGAGAATGGCAAAGTCAGTTAGAGTGGCTTACCCTCTCTAGCAAGGGAACCGTTTTAAGAAAAAAATAGGTGTATGGGTCGGACTGCAGAAGTGGGTGTAGAGCGATGGCCTGGTCGCTGGAAAGTACCAAAGTGTTCGGATCACACGGTGCGTTCACGCTTGCAGTCTTAGCCGGCTGAGGGCTGTGATAAAGTGGGTTAACCAGATGAACAACTGGCTTCGTGGAGATTATGGGAAGGGAACCTGTGCAACCACCTCTGTAACACTTTACTACTCCCAATTGGAATTTGGAACCTTTGACGGTTTTTTTTTTCCTAGTCCCAGAGCGCGAAAACTGTTCTAGGTGTAGTATGTTTAGAGATCATTCAGCCATACTATAGGTCCGGCAGTATTTCAATGAGGATGAGTGACTAGTTCTCGTCGTCGCTGTCTCGTTTCTTCGGCCATAAGCTCAACAGGCAGAGTAGAGTGCGTAATACCACATTTACAGGCTTGCTGCGGTAACACTTAAGCATGGACGCTAATAAGGTCTTTTGGATCCTAGGAACGTCTTTAACGCTTGTCAGCCAATGGAATGGAAAGCATCTCTAACGCGCTTAGCGAAAGGGCGCTACAGTGGTACCTATATTCTAGTCTTCAGTTAGAGAAGGAAACGGCAGCAATATAAGGGATACATTGTCGAGCTCAACAAGGCCCTCATAAAGTCTGAGACCTAGGTTTAGGTGAACGTATGCAGACACCGCCCCCCCCACACCCTCTTTTATAAAAGAAAATTTATTCTGACTAGCAGTATCTGTCTATGTAACTATCCTTACCTTTTATATATTCTCTTAGATACGGATCTTCTTGTGATTTGTGATTTCAAACTCAGTCCTCATAGAAATGGGGGAGAACAGATCTAAGAACGCTGATACAGAAAATAACACATGGCGTCAAAACATTACAAACTAGTTACAAGCTTATCAACACGCAGAGAGTACCGTCAAACTGTTTGAAGATTTTGAGATCCGACCCCTTCATGGGAGTCCATCGATCTTTAATACGACTCCGGTCAATAACATTAAATAAATAAAACAATGAAGTAATTTTACAGAGAGCAGTTTGTGAATTAACGTTACCGTTGATTTTTTTTTTATTATTGAACTTGTTTAAATTTATTGAAGGTGAAGGATTGTTGCTGATGAGCATAATAATAGTTGGTTGGAGATATGGATGAGTATATTTAGTTGTTAAGTCAAGACAATGCTGCTTCCAGTGTTCATCATTCTGTTCATTGCATAGATAAACACTGCATTGGCCTATAGCTAAAACACACTTCAACCATGGTACGAACTTATGGAATGTAAGGGCGAGAATTAGCTCTTACATCTGGCGAAATAGCTTGGGGTAATTTATGTAGTAGTAATTACTAGTATTTACAAATGTAAAATTTGAAGTCATCACTGCACTTAGCAGGCTGATTTTTATTTTTTATATCAGCAGTTTTCATTCCTTTTTTGAGTTCTTCAAGGCACCCTATCTTACAACTTACTATTCTTATCATTTCTGAGGCCGTGCTGACTCATACCCTGGTGGGATAACTGGTAAATAACTGGCTAGGCGATGTTTTCGACATTTAATGGCCTAACTTTTTTTGAGTTGCAGGAGGAGCTATTGTTAAAGGCTTTTAAACAAGGTAATTTTAAAAAGAAATGCAATTGGACATCTTGAAGTTCGTGAAAAAATTGACAGCGTACAAAGATAAAGATATACTACAGAAAGTTTGCACCTCTGAAAAACCCTTACTATAAAACAGGGAAACAGCCAGATAAAGTAGTTGTTTCTTAACATATTTTGTAAAATTGTTTGTCTGAAAATCATAGATCACTGATTTATCTGCACTCATGGATTCAATTTACTCTCACATAAATAAAAACCGTGTTAAAGTAAAACTGAAAAAAAAAAAGTTATCATTGAGATAAAGGGATATCGCCTAGTCACCTCTAGTGCGAACTTATGAGGCTTGCTTGTTGTTCACGACAGATTGTCGGAAATGCTTGGCGATCAAATGAGATACAGCTAACCTTCCATTTCCTTCTCCACAATCAAATACTTGATCTGAACTTGGATTTTTATGACATCCGCATGCTTGAAAACCAGGCCTCACAGGTGAGATATGGGAGCTTGCAAAAGGAATAATATTCTTCAAGTGCTCTTTTTTGGGCTTCAAGCTTGGGAACTCACTGTTTTACTGATATACCTAAAATTTTGGCAATCGGCCTAAGGGGATGCAAACTTCGCTTTTAGTGAAGATGGTCCTGATGGAAATAGTTCTAGTCTGTTCTTGCCTCTTATACTGCTACAACTGAAGGTCGAAGAACCATCACTAAACGCTATAATGATAGGGATATTGGAATCCGCACTGGGAAACATGTCAGCTATTGTTATCAGGAAAGCAATATTTTGCAAAAATGAACACTGAGTTGAGATAGAAGTCCCTTTTGTGAAAATATTAGAAACGTCCCACAAATATGAAGTGTATGGCATTATTTGGCAGAATGGAGAGTAAGATCGCTACACGACAAGCATGGAAACAAATAGGCCAGGGATCCTAGACCCCTATGAACGACCCTAGAGATTACGGCGGCTGGGGAGTACATACATATATACAATCCTTGAAGGACGGATAGGACTATGAATGGACCTATAGAAGTAGGCCTAGGAGGGAACGACAGCCTGATAGGAATGTACTGGCGCTCATCAATCTTCTCAAACGCTCCAGTACAGCACACCTCACGGTAAGAAGGGGGAAGCGACTAAAGTACGTAAGAATTGATAAGAAACAATATATCTGCAGCTTAAATCAATTTACATTGTCTGAGAGGAACATGCTGCAGACCTGGGAGAGTAGTCCATTTTCTCCTCCTTCATTGATTTTTGTCTATTCAAAGAAGAATGCTTCTGTTTGAAGGCCGAAACTTTTGTCAATAAGCTTGAATTCAAATGAGATTCCACTTTCCTTGCAGAGACTTCCATCAACCCAATCCTGCCCCAGAAGCACCTCCCCAGCTATGAACCAATGGCTCCCGACCACAACCATGCAATAGTTGCAGACTATTCCCAGCTAAGAGTGACGGGGGTGGGGGGGGTGAATAGACCAAATATTATCCCCCCACCGCCCCTTCCCACAACCGTGCGGAACTCAACAATATTCATTCGTGTTAGGACTCCTCCCATGGCCTCGAACGTTCCCTGGTCAA